>JAOWCC010001751.1:51396843-51821446 GCA_030867875.1 Actinernus sp. WN-2022 | reverse complement strand
ATGCCCAGAATCCGTCTTAGTGATTGGATATCGGTATGAGTTGGCATCTTGAGGATCGCCTCCACTTTATCGGGATCGGCGATCAGCCCTTTAGCTGTGAGGCGGTGTCCGATGAACCGGCGGCACTTCGGGAAGACGTAATGGGGTCTTGTCAAGATTGAGTTTCAAGGTACGTTCCCGTGCTCGCTCTAGCAGACTGATGAGGTTATTGTCATGACATATATGGCGTGTCGCCATATCCAATGATCAAGAAATCGTCTACAATTACTTCAACGCTATCCAGTCCTTCCACTACTTCATTAGCAGTCCTTCCACTACTTCATTAGCAGTTATTCCACTACTTCATTAGCAGTCCCGCCTTCCACCACTTCATTAGCAGTGCTTCCACTACTTCATTAGCAGTCCTTCCACTACTTCATTAGCGGTCCTTCCACTACTTCATTAGCAGTGCTTCCACTACTTCATTAGCAGGCCTTAGCAGTCCTTCCACTACTTTATTAGCAGTCCTTCCACTACTTCATTAGCAGTGCTTCCACCACTTCATTAGCAGTCCTTCCACTACTTCATTAGCAGTCCTTCCACTACTTCATTAGCAGTCCTTCTACTACTTCATTAGCAGTCCTTCCACTGCTTCATTAGCAGTGCTTCCACTACTTCATTAGCAGTCCTTCCACTACTTCATTAGCAGTCCTTCCACTACTTCATTAGCAGTCCTTCTACTACTTCATTAGCAGTCCTTCCACTGCTTCATTAGCAGTCCTTCCACTACTTCATTAGCAGTCCTTCTACTACTTCATTAGCAGTCCTTCCACTGCTTCATTAGCAGTGCTTCCACTACTTCATTAGCAGTCCTTCCACTACTTCATTATCAGTCCTTCCACTACTTCATTAGCAGTCCTTCCACCACTTCATTAGCAGTCCTTCCACTGCTTCATTAGCAGTCCTTCCACTACTTCATTATCAGTCCTTCCACTACTTCATTAGCAGTGCTTCCACTACTTCATTGGCAGTGCTTCCACTACTTCATTGCGCTGCCACACCTCTGGGACGGAGTTGATACCATACGGCATCATATTCCATCTCGGTACCAGCCGAAAGGTGTGTTGAATGTGGTCAAATAACTGGACTTTCTTCTAGCTGGACTTGCCAGAATCCCGACTTTGCTTCAGTAGGGAGAACATTTTGGTATTTATCAGCCTCATTGCCACATCCTCGAGTGTGGGCAACGGGTAGTGATACCTTTTGCATGATGGCCTCGTTTAGGACCTAAACAAGCTATAATTCCAACCTTGCCCACCCCCCCGGCATTTGTGCCGGGCATTTGACATATTTGAATCAGAACGTTGCAAATGCCCCACCGTGAGGCTTTGGAACAAGTGGAAATATTTTATAAACACCGATGTAAAATTCGCTATCTTTCACTCTTTTTGACATGCAAATTCCCCACCCCCAACTTTCTTTGCTGGCAAATACCCACCCCAGGGCAGGTTTGGAATTGATAGAGACATAATCAGAAAGCGGGATTGTTCTAAGAAAATAAAGCAAAAAACACCGAAATAAAGCAGGAAAGACAGCTTTCTTTAAAATACGCAAACAATGAGCAGTGCACCACGAAGGCCATATTTTTTATGCATTCTAAAAAAAATATTAGTATGATTTTTAACATTTTGAATCTCCGGTATTTAGCATTTTATGGCAACATATGATGTGGTTATAAAACTCACTGTAATAATAAACGGATGTACTTTTGTATGGTTAACAAAGAATACCTTTCATAATTTTCATAGTTCACTTCCTAAAAGGACCCTCTTTTAATATACACGTTGTTCGAGGTTCTAGATTTTCTTTGAGATTTCAGCACGAGTCGACTCGGTGCAGTCATGCAGCAAGTATGCAGTTTTTAACCCTTGAAACATTAATTATAAATATGAGAGCAATTAACATACAAATGGTATAAAGATAAAGTATTTTTTTTATGAAATATAAAACAGAATCAGACTGTAAATGAAAAGGCCGATTAGTCCGTCATGTCAATAAACTCAGATCAGAAATACAAATAAACTGACTA
Source organism: Actinernus sp. WN-2022 (assembly GCA_030867875.1). Lineage (NCBI taxonomy): Eukaryota > Metazoa > Cnidaria > Anthozoa > Actiniaria > Actinernidae > Actinernus > Actinernus sp. WN-2022. Next base: position 51,819,378 of record JAOWCC010001751.1, on the reverse strand, counting down.
CTGATTTCATTTGTTTTATTTTGTCATGTTACTGTATCATTTTTCTCTGACTTGTTATTATGCAAGTCTCTGGAGCTTTCAGCCTACTTTCCTCTGCCAGAGGACAGTCCGATCCTCACTTTTCAAATTCTCTTGATCGATTCCCATTGAAAACTCCAGTTCCAGACTTCATGCACTGTTCAGAAAACCGCGTACATGCACTTACAATATGGTGAAACTAGAGCCCACACAGGCTTTTTCTCGCCTAGCTTTAGAATAGTACTCCAATCTTTTGATATTCTATACATGCACATTATTGTCTTGTCATTTCGATCTAAGTGTTTCCGTGACAGAAGAGTCAAGTATTACTTTACCCGGCTGACTGCACTATATCCAGTGTACAGTACGAAATTAAATACATTAAAATAAAGGACTTGAATCCACTAATCGCTTAGACAAAGTATAGTAATTACATAAACGATTGTTTGTGGAAGCTAAAGGCCACTTTAAATGCGAATGTTTCCTTTTATAGACAGATCAAATTGAAGAACAAATGAATACGGTTTTGTTTTTAAAAGCTCAACCAATAAAAATGAGTTCCCTACAGGTGAGTAAGCTAAACAAGCTCTCTATTTTGCTTTATCGATGTGCGATATGTGATAGCAAAGGCCGGGGTTTAATCAATAAAGGCAAGAAATTCTGCTAGAGTGCCAATCTTATAAAGACCCGACATTCTTATTTTTCGATTCAGGTAACAACGAGGTGTTTTATTTCAGTCAACGATCTACTGGGCTCTTGAAGTTACAAGGGACGTACTTGAGCACCAGAATGGCGTGGAGATTGAGACGACAGAAAACGTACACCAAGTTAGAAGAGGATGATGATGACTTTTCAAGTCTTATTTCTTCTGAGGGTGTCGACTTTGCCTGCAAATCGACAAATATAAAGGAACAATTACAAAATAGAACTGAAACCTCTTCTGAAGAGTTTGGTACATTGTCAAACACGGACGATATTAAAGCGAGGGAACAGTTTCAGAAAACCTACGCTGATCACCGCAGGAAGGCCGTATGCGATAAAATTGAAAGTGAAATGATTGACAAAAAAGGTGTCAGTCTTAGAAAACTGCGGAAATATATGATTTTAGAAATCATCCTTCGTGAAGTGAATTTGCTGTAGCTGTGAACAGTACGTAGGTTGGTGTGGAGTAAAATGAACTCTTACGACCAAGCATACCACTTAACAGAACATGCTGGCAGTGGAAATCGAAATTTCAATATGAATTATAGCACTGCTGAAAGGAAATGTTGTTCATGGTTGGAAGCCGGGTTTTCCGTGAGGAACGTAACCTTGTGCTTTGTTTAGTAACATCATGTCGTAAATCTATTGTATTATAGTCGTAATCATGTTAAAGTTCCAATTGTAAAGATTTGAAATACGTTGACTCCATTCTCTACCAAATAGGGCCTGTTGTTTTATTGTTAGGTGAACGTGAGCGTTCTGTTATCCGGGGCACGTACTCGATAAATAGACTTCATATCATGTCAGATAAAATGTATTTCGTATCTCTATTTAATGTACCAGTTTAATGTATCAGTCGGATACCATGTAGATATCAGCGTTTAAAGTGCTTATGTTCGGTGGCCCACAAGGGACACCACTTCTTTATAAAATAGCTGTTCCGTACAAAGTCATGTCATCTTTCTTTAAAAATATCGTGGTGTTCAGTAAAAATCAATCTTTTCTGTACAAGAAAAAATACGTCGTTCTTTAGAAATCACCGACTGTTCCGTATAAATCAAGCTCTTCCGTAGAAAGTTCAATTTGGCTGAGAGTACTGGGTACTAGAGCAATATATCAATATGGCGTCGACCGACTTGCGCTAAATGTTGACGGAAGTTTTGTACCAACTGCGGGTTTAAAGTTAATAGCAAGTTGTCAGTCTTACAATATTGTTGCAATGCTTTCATTGGTTTAGGCTTAATATTTAACAACGAGACTGCGAGTTCGAGTGATAGTTTGCTTTTAAAATTGATTGTGATGTCCCGAGTTAACTCTTTTAATGTTATTCCATAGCAACCCTGAACATTTAGCGCAAGTAGTCGACGCCATATTGAAGCATGTCAAGGCATGGATTATTCAGCAATTCTGATCTGCGAACACTCTAAATTCGCTAACTTTGTCATAGAAATCGGTAATTAGGCAGCAATCATATGTCTCAACATTTTAAGTTAGGTATTTTGGTGTTTTGGTCACGTGACCTTAAGGCTGATAAAACAAATAACTCAAAATGGGCCGGTCACAGTGCATTTTTAAAGTAAGGATTTCTGGCTTATCTGATTACACTTCTGGTTGTCTCTAAAGCTCTGTCTGGAATGGTTGACATTTTGCCATTGTAGGTGAGAAGTTCCAAGAACAGGTCACGTGACCTGTTTTCTCTATTTTCGCCTTAACAATCTATCAGGGCCAACCATTCCAAACAGATCTTTAGAAACAAACAGAAGTGTAATCAGATAAGCAAGAAACCGTTACTTTAAAAATGCAGTGTGACCGGCCCATTTTGAGATGAAATTTCCAGATTTTGTAATCACGTGGCTGGTCACGTGATAGACATTTTACAACAAAACCTGTTTAAACGACTCAGAACGCTGAGGTTAGTGATATCCACTATTTTTGTAGAGTTCGGGCAAAGATAAGCCACTCTATTCCATAAAATAGCTTTAGCCTCGATTTCATGCTCATGAAGTACTTGCGAGAAATCACGCTCGCGCGCATCATTTTAGTTGAATTGTCACTCGATGTTTAAGTATATCTTTAGAGAGAAGTTGATTCAGAGTTCCCTATTTCCAAATTCATTTTCATAATAAATTTGAAAGCGCAATTTCCTCAGTGTTTACTCGGCTATATGCTTCTGGTGTTAGCACAAATACAAAAGCAGTGGTTAATGTATTATAGCGCAAATAACATGTGGGAAAGAGGAATATGAGAAACCCGGCCCCCACCCGTCGTTTCTTCCCTCCCGCCTCGTCTTTGCGTTTACGTTCCCGACCCAGGTCTTATTTGCGTTTCTTTGTTAAGCACCTAGAGGATTCCGACCTGTTTTCCGTTTTCATAAGATTTTTATTATAAATCGTGTAGTTCCTCTGATATACATATCAGCATAGTGAAATCGGGATAACTTTTCTGCCTATTCAGGTCAAATCTGTTTCTTGAATAAATACAGCATTTCTGCAATTGGCTGTATATATATATATATCAGGCATGTTTTTACAAAAGGGGTTCTTAGGTTCTAAGGCTCCTTTTGTGAAAACATGCCTGATCGCTATAGCGCTTGCTCACATCTCCAGCTCCCACACGTGTTAGCGTGATGGCTGGTGTTTAAAGCAGCTTTGAGCTCGCCATTAGAAAGCTAAAGGCACACAAGGTCAGGCATGTTTTCACAAAAGTGGGTCTTAGGTTCTATATCATTGCCATAGTACTAAACGATTCTAAAATTTTCTAATATAAACTCTTAGTTATTTCTCTTAAAATTCTCTTATCCAGTTTTATTCAAGGTTCGGCAGGATCTTGTTTTTATGGTATTAAATTTTTGTGAATGCTTTTATGAAAGGTATATTCGATAATTCTTGGTTTCGCATCGCTGAATGATTTATTATTGTTGTACAGTTTACATTTCTTTCATTCTTAAACTTTATTTTCTATGCCATTTAAATATCATAATTCAGACGAAACTGTTTATTATTTGCAGCTTCAAACAACAGCAGTTTGTGAATTTCGTTTCATCGGGTCCGAGCTAAAAATAAACATTATATACACATATCAAGACAAGATGAAAGGCTGATTGTACGGTACTGGGAATATATATAATTACTACCGAATTGGTCCTTGCATTCAGTACATTACATTATATACACAGCAGTTAAAGGAAATGAATCGATGGTCAAACTGTAAGAGGTTTTCTTACGTTACACTATAATTAAAGTGTTTATTATCAGTTGCTTTGTTGACACGTTTTTAACTATAAGCCAGGCTCTTGTGTAGTCTGTGCAGTCAGCTCTGTACATGTGAATCCTAATTTTCTTTCTGCTCTTAACTTTGAAACGTTATATCATTCCCATAACACTGATCAGTTCAGACTTCACAGAGGTAGAATACAGAACGGAAAAACTGCGCTGATATCGAGCTGATTTTTTTCATCGGCGCTCTGGTTGTGGTTTAGAATCATTGACAAAAATCACTGAAAAAATGTAGAATGTCAAAGTTTCAAACGAATTGATATTCATTTGGCCCTGAACCCACAGATCAGGTGTAATCATGTCTCCTCTACACGAGCCATCTCGATATTTTAGGTCATCAGAAGATCTATCTCCTAACAGCTTCAAAAATAGCACTGAATTCACGCTTCGAACCTGAAACGTCGGCATGATCATTTCCCGTTCTCTTTCCGCCGACCTGGGATATGTTATGTTCTGCAAATATAACAGTAAATATGTAGAGTGCATTTTAATACTCAGGTTACTTTAAGCTTTCCTGCCTGTACCTGTGAAAGTGTTGTATTCTAGATGAATTATTGAACATTAAATCAACTACATAAGTCTTCGCTATGATGATTTGGAAACGCGCGCGGATATCGGCTGTTCCAGCATTTTAATGATCTTACTCCTACCCATAATGTACCCGATTATAGTTATGTAGTTGAGGTGCGGGGGGTGAAAGTTTTTGCACTTTGCTGTATATATATACGTACAGTCAATTGCAGAATTGTTGTCCACTCAGATAGCCATATATACCAATACCTAATGAGATGTACAAACTATCTAATGAGATTCATGAGACACGTGGACTTCATTTGCGCTTTTCTTGTCGATCAAGGAGTGTGCAATTATTTCTTACAACGACTATGGCGGATTCTCTAAGCCATTTGTTCCATTAGTAGAATCAACATTCAACAACGCGTTATGAAATAAATATATTTATTATCTAACATCAGAAATGCTTCAATTAAAATCTAATATAGAAAAAAGCTGGTTCAACGTGCATGGCTACCGTTCTGATATCACGTAAACTGGTAATGATCTCAGTCATTTACCTAGACTTGCTCCAAGTCGAACTCACTTAGTCACTGGGTAAGCGATTACTGGGTCAAAAAGCGAGTGCGAGAATCGAAGCGAGAGGCGAGTTAAGTTCGACTTGTTTCACTTGCAGGAAATTGAATCGGGTGATTATCAGTTTGGCGTGAAAACACATTTCTGGGGCGGAGCTTATATTTCGCGCCCTTGACAAACTCTTTTATGAGTACACTCAAATTGTAAATACCACATCTACGGTCGACTGACTTGACACGTTAACATACAATGCCTGAAGAATTGACGCTTTGTGATTGCGCATGTCTTAGTACGTCATAAGCCACGCCTCCGATTGAAAAATCAACCGGTAAATTTGGCGCGCTGCAAGTGGGAAAAGTCCTTCGTGCGGGGGACTAAGAAGGACCTTGAGAAAGTCTATTATTTACCCACAATGCACCCGATATAGTTGTTGGGGGTAGATATATATATATATACCCCACTCAGGGCACATATTTTCTCTTTCACCTTTATTCTGATTATTTATATATATATATAGAGAGAGTGAGACAGAGAGAGAGAGCGAGAGAGAGAGAATATTACAAATGCATTTAACCTGAAGCGGCCTACTGCTAGCAATGTGACGGATCCCAAGAAGCGAAAACGGAATAGTAACAAGGAAGGACGTGTTTTGTGGCGACTTATTCCTCCAGTAGTATAGCCGGCGTCAAAATGATACCACCTCCCACAAATCCACTCGAACCATTTGATGCCCCCTCCCCCACCACCCTTTGTTTATCCTGTTGAAATTTTGACCACAATGGTACCAAATTCCAACTTATTATCTCTGGAATACCATAGATGTTGAAATTTGGTCCCATATTGTGGTCAACATTTCAACAGGCTAAACAAAGGGCGTTGGGATCGGGGGCCATCAAACGGTTCTCCTGTGGAAAAATATTAGGCGGTATCATTTTTCTCCGGCTATACTACTAGGTTTCTACCCCAAGAATATCGATTCTGCGTTCAAATTAGGATGGTGTACTTTTCACCAGGTCTACCCCGATTTCAGCTACCTTTTTGTAGCCACTTTCGGCAGCCATTTTTTGTGTCTCCTGCAAAGACCAAAATACCAAACTGTGGAGGTAGAAAAACCACCATACCCAACCATACCCAACCATATACATACCACTTTCGGATTCCCTTTTTTTTTCCGGCTCGCACACTTTGGTAGACAAACGTCGCCCTAGGAGAGTGTATTTTGTAGCCAAATATTGTCCTATTAGAACTACAGTATCCCTATATATATAGAGCTACTTTCGTACATCGAATCTATACTAGAGCAACATGGCTGTACAAGCAACCTTCGCAAGTATGGGTATTCGCGCCAAAAAGTCCGTAGCTGCACATCTGTTGGTCGAGAATGCCTACGTGAGCAATCTCCTATCCGATATCTCCAAGGTCGACTACCTGGCAGAATACAAGGGTCGAACCCACCTTCGTCCCATTCCAGGCCTTCCAACCTTTGTCGACGACGTCTACGTGTTTGGATATCTTCGGCAGGAGGACATCGTGGTGTCTCGAGGCTACGTACTCTGTACGACAGGAGAAGAAGGCGCAGCAAAGCACGTAGTAGCAAGAGTGGTCCTAGCAGCACGCGAGGCTATGGGCAAAAAGGCAGATGGAACTTCGAGAAGCCACATCCCTACCAATATCCTACATACTATCGCAACAAGGCAAGACGCCCAAGGCAGTTCTATTCGGGCTACAATCGAACACGACACCAAAAGAGCAGCAAAGAGGAAGTGGACGGAACTCTACGACAACGCCGAAGCAAAAGGTCTGTTTGTTGCGAAGGTGGATGTGTCCGACATCCCCATGGACGAACTACAAGCCTCCCTACCAGCGTTCGAACGACAGCTACTATTCCAAGGCTACGGATTGTATTCCATCGACTATACATAGGACTTCTCTGGGGTCCTAGATCGAGAAGCGTTGGTGGAGCACCTATGCGTTTTCGAAGACTTCCGAGAGCAGGGAACCTTCTTCGAGGCCATGTCCAATCTGGAAAAACCCACCATCCTAGAAAATACCAATAGTGTCGGCAACCATGTGTGTACGTGGGTCCACACCAACCCAGGCGGCTACACAACTCGAATAAAGGTATACAACAAGATCGTCTCGAATTTCGAAGCAGGAGAGGTCCAGGCCCCAGTGGGAGGCCATCTTGCCGAGTACGTCGACTGCCCCAATCGACACCTACATTTGTACGCAAAACCTTCCAACATCCGGACGTACAAGCTCGAGGCTACACACGCATCGAGGTATCGCTGTATGCCTGCCGAGGAACTATGCTCTTTGCAACAACGGCCCAGGAGGTGGTCGACGAAGCCCTAGCGCTAGTCTCGCCAAAAGACGATCTACCAGAAGAAGAAGGACTCTTTGTGGTCCAACCTCCAGCCAAGCAGTGGGAGAACCTTGCTGCTAGCCTAGACCGATGTCTTGTGTTGGCCAATCGCCCCATGGGAGAGATATTCGTGGCTTGGTATGCACACACCACAACAGGCAGAGTCGCAGGTGTTCGGATCGTTCCTACCAAGGCCAACATCGAGGACGAACAGAAGTGGGAGAGAGCAGTCGAATGGGCTACTGCAGACTTCGGATTCCGAGGTTGTCCTATCTTTCGGGTGGACATTCTGTCCCTAGAACCAGAAAACATCGAAATTGCACCACTACGATGCTACACCAAGGACCACAACTCCCACACAATTTTGGCTGCAAGCAAGAAGCCCACACAGCTACATCCAGAAGCTTCGAACCCCGAGCAGCTGTTGCCAGGGACATCCTACATCTCGTGGGTCTGGAGAGACAAAAAGTGCCAGACCATCGGAGTAGAAAAAAGCATCTTCCAACTCCTGGAAGTAGAGACCAACCGGCAAATCTCCACATTGTCGAAGGCCAACCGCGAGAAGCGTCTACAAGACCTGGCAGATGCATTGGCCTCGCACGAGTGGAGACAAAAAACCAAGGAACACCACGAAGCAGCGCTCCAGCAAGAAGAAGAAAAGAGACAGAATCGAAAGACAGAGTTGGAAGGTCTGCAGATGTACGTGGAGGCGCATCGACAGTATAGAAAAATATCCACACAAACTCGGCAGCAGGTGCTCGATGTACTAGACGGCCAAACCACCAAGCTGGTATGCATTGCCCCAGACCCTGGCAACATAGCAATACGCTTTCGAATCCTAGGGTATAGACGACCAACCAAGCAACGAGCACCAGGAACAGGCGATGGAATGCGCATTGTGTTGTCCACGGAAGATGCAGCCGGAATGGTACCCAAGACAATCGTGGTATGGTCCACCAAAAGACTATCCAAGGTGTTGGGAGAGTGTGTCGACGACTTCGAGATCGACGACAAAGATTGCTATGGACGTATCCTATACTGGCTACCCACCACAAACCAGAAAAAGAGGCTGTGCATTGGAGTCGAGTCCACTCGTGTATTCCAAAACAAACAGGGGTGCGATATTTCTTGGAACCCTATTGTCGTGCTCTGTACCCCCGATCCTACGAAGAAAGCCAAGCTCCAGGCAATTGCCGACAGGGCATGGGAGGTCGAAAAGCAAATACGCTCCCTAGAGCAAGAGCAAGCCCAAGCTCGGATGGTACGATCGCCTGCCCCAAAGACCAAGGATTGTACCAAGGCACTAGATCTAGCCAAAGGAGAGTATGTTTGCCGCCACTACTCCCAGACTATATTTCGTGGAAATCCTCGAATATTGTTGTGGTTGTATCCAATCGACAAAGACGGCAATCCCACAGCCGAATCAGAGCCGGTATATGGCAAGTTCCTACACGGCGAGGTAGACAGAGTTGGTGGACCAGAGGCACTATCGAAAGCCTTTGCCCCCATTCGCTGTTGGCTAGGAGAAGAGAGGACAACTCCACAAATGATAGGAGAAGAGAGGACAACTCCACAAAAGAAGAAGGATAGACTAGCCACACTGGTAGTAGTAGAAGCACCAATACCCTAGACAACCACAACTCCCCCATCGATTGCTAGATAGTCATGTCCCCACCTATCGGCTACAACAAACAACTCGCCCAATTCCCACACTCTACACTTTTTTGCGGTCTCCCCAGATATATGTCCAAGTATGCCTGCGACAGCGTCCAGCATTTCCAAGGCCACAAACTCCTCTTCCGAAAACTCTCGAGTAGGACCATCCAGGTATGCTTGTCGCGCTGCTACGAAGGAACGCAAAGGGAATCGAGGAGGACAACCACGAACTTTCTCGATATCCATGGTGCTGGTATACTATGTGTATATACCTAGTAGGAGAAATCTCCAATACGTACAAATTGAAAATATATCCATGTTCGGAGCATCGCTTCGGCAGAACTTCGAAACAACAACAATGCTTTGCCACGAAGTAGTCTTTAGAAGAATTTTGGAACGACAACAATGCTCGGCCACGAAGTAGTCTTTGGAAGAATTTTGGAACGACAACAATGCTTTGCCACGAAGTAGGCTTTGGAAGAATTTTGGAACGACAACAATGCTTTGCCACGAAGTAGTCTTTGGAAGAATTTTGGAACGACAACAATGCTTTGCCACGAAGTAGTCTTTGGAAGAATTTTCGAACAACAACAATGCTTTGCCACGAAGTAGTCTTTGGAAGAATTTTGGAACGACAACAATGCTTGGCCACGAAGTAGTCTTTGGAAGAATTTTGGAACGACAACAATGCTTTGCCACGAAGTAGGCTTTGGAAGAATTTTGGAACGACAACAATGCTTTGTCACGAAGTAGTCTTTGGAAGAATTTTGGAACGACAACAATGCTTTGCCACGAAGTAGTCTTTGGAAGAATTTTGGAACGACAACAATGCTTGGCCACGAAGTAGTGTTTGGAAGAATGTTGGAACAACAACAATGCTTTGCCACGAAGTAGACTTTGGAAGAATTTTGGAACGACAACAATGCTTGTACATACACAGGCACTCCACAGCAAACAACTAGCATTTTCCACAGGATATCTCTAGTCCATCCAGAGGGTTTCGAAAAACATTTTTCTGTCCAAAAATACAGAGAATCCGACAACAGTTGGGCTCGGTCTATTCGACTGTGCACATGTCTTCTTTGGGATTCCTTGGTTGTCGATGGTGTCCTTGGACTGGTCCTTGCTTGTATTGCCTTGGCCGGCTGCTATGGATTGCATTTGTTTTGCATTTGTCGATGGGGTCTATGGTGGCCCATGTGCTTGTACGTTTCTGCTATGGATTGCATTTTGTCGATGGTGGCCTTGGACTTGTCCTTGCTCGTATGTTTCTGCTTTGGATTGTATTTGTTTCGTGTTTGTCGATGGTGGCCTTGGACTGGTCCTTGCTTGTATGTTTCTGCTTTGGATTGTATTTGTCTGCATTTGTCTATAGTTGTCTACATGCTCGAATGTTTCTGCTATGGTTTGCATTTTGTCGATGGTGGTCTGCATGCTCGAATGTTGCTGCCATGGATTGCATTTTGTCGATGGTGGTCTGCATGCTCGAATGTTCCTGCCATGGATTGCATTTTGTCGATGGTGGTCTGCATGCTGGTATGTTTCTGCTTTTCTCGATGGTGGTCTACATGCTGGTATGTTTCTGCTTTGGTCGATGGTGGCCTGCATGCTGGTATGTTTCTGCTTTTCTCGATGGTGGTCTACATGCTGGTATGTTTCTGCTTTGGTCGATGGTGGTATGCATGCTTGTATGTTTCTGCTTTTGTCGATGGTGGATTGCATGCTGGTATGTTTCTGCTTTTGTCGATGGTAGTCTGCATGCTCGTATGTTGTGCAATATGTTCGTGGCTTTGCAATAGGTTCGGAGCTTTGCAATATGTTCGTGGCTTTGCAATAGGTTCGGAGCTTTGCAATATGTTCGTGGCTTTGCAATATGTTCGTGGCTTTGCAATATGTTCGTGGCTTTGCAATAGGTTCGGAGCTTTGCAATATGTTCATGGCTTTGCAATATGTTCGTGGTTTTGCAATATGTTCGTGGCTTTGCAATAGGTCTGTGGCTTTGCAATAGGTTTATGGCTTTGCAATACGTTTGGAGCTTTGCAATAGGTTTGTGGCTTTGCAATAGGTTCGGGGATTTGCAATAGGTTCGTGGCTTTCCAATAGGTTTGTGGCTTTGCAATAGGTTTGTGGCTTTGCAATATGTTCGGAGCTTTGCAATATGTTCGGAGCTTTGCAATATGTTCGTGGCTTTGCAATAGTTCGTGGCTTTGCAATAGGTTCGTGGTGGCCAAGCATTGTTGTCGTTCCAAAATTCTTCCAAAGTCTACTTCGTGGCCAAGCATTGTTGTCGTTCCGAGAATTCTTCCAAAGACTACTTCGTGGCCGAGCATTGTTGTCGTTCCAAAATTCTTCTAAAGTCTACTTCGTAGCCGAGCATTGTTGTCGTTCCAAAAATTCTTCCAAAGACTTCTCCGTGGGAAAGCGTTGTTGTCGTTTCAAAATTCTTCCAAAGACTACTTCGTGGCAAAGCATTGTTGTCGTTCCAAAGACTACTTCGTGGCAAAGCATTGTTGTCGTTCCAAAATTCTTCCAAAGACTACTTCGTGGCCAAGCATTGTTGTCGTTCCAAAATTCTTCCAAAGACTACTTCGTGGCAAAGCATTGTTGTTGTTCGAAAATTCGTCCAAAGACTACTTCGTGGCAAAGCATTGTTGTCGTTCCAAAATTCTTCCAAAGACTACTTCGTGGCAAAGCATTGTTGTCGTTCCAAAATTCTTCCAAAGCCTACTTCGTGGCAAAGCATTGTTGTCGTTCCAAAATTCTTCCAAAGACTACTTCGTGGCCGAGCATTGTTGTCGTTCCAAAATTCTTCCAAAGACTACTTCGTGGCAAAGCATTGTTGTTGTTTCGAAGTTCTGTCGAAGCGATGCTCCGAACATGGATATTTTTTCAATTTGTACGTATTGGAGATTTCTCCTACTAGGTATATACACATAGTATACCAGCACCATGGATATCGAGAAAGTTCGTGGTTGTCCTCCTCGATTCCCTTTGCGTTCCTTCGTAGCAGCGCGACAAGCATACCTGGATGGTCCTACTCGAGAGTTTTCGGAAGAGGAGTTTGTGGCCTTGGAAATGCTGGACGCTGTCGCAGGCATACTTGGACATATATCTGGGGAGACCGCAAAAAAGTGTAGAGGGTGGGAATTGGGCGAGTTGTTTGTTGTAGCCGATAGGTGGGGACATGACTATCTAGCAATCGATGGGGGAGTTGTGGTTGTCTAGGGTATTGGTGCTTCTACTACTACCAGTGTGGCTAGTCTATCCTTCTTCTTTTGTGGAGTTGTCCTCTCTTCTCCTAGCCAACAGCGAATGGGGACAAAGGCTTTCGATAGTGCCTCTGGTCCACCAACTCTGTCTACCTCGCCGTGTAGGAACTTGCCATATACCGGCTTTGCTTCGGCTGTGGGATTGCAGTCTTTGTCGATTGGATACAACCACAACAATATTCGAGGATTTCCACGAAATATAGTCTGGGAGTAGTGGCGGCAAACACACTCTCCTTTGGCTAGATCTAGTGCCTTGGTACAATCCTTGGTCTTTGGGGCAGGCGATCGTACCATCCGAGCTTGGGCTTGCTCTAGGGAGCGTATTTGCTTTTCGACCTCCCATGCCCTGTCGGCAATTGCCTGGAGCTTGGATTTCTTCGTAGGATCGGGGGTACAGAGCACGACAATAGGGTTCCAAGAAATATCGTACCCCTGTTTGTTTTGGAATACACGAGTGGACTCGACTCCAATGCACAGCTTCTTTTTCTGGTTTGTGGTGGGTAGCCAGTATAGGATACGTCCATAGCATTCTTTGTCGTCGATCTCGAAGTCGTCGACACACTCTCCCAACACCTTGGATAGTCTTTTGGTGGACCATACCACGATTGTCTTGGGTACCATTCCGGCTGCATCTTCCGTGGACAACACAATGCGCATTCCATCGCCTGTTCCTGGTGCTCGTTGCTTGGTTGGTCGTCTATACCCTAGGATTCGAAAGCGTATTGCTATGTTGCCAGGGTCTGGGGCAATGCATACCAGCTTGGTGGTTTGGCCGTCTAGTGCATCGAGCACCTGCTGCCGAGTTTGTGTGGATATTTTTCTATACTGTCGATGCGCCTCCACGTACATCTGCAGACCTTCCAACTCTGTCTTTCGATTCTGTCTCTTTTCTTCTTCTTGCTGGAGCGCTGCTTCGTGGTGTTCCTTGTTTTTTTTGTCTCAACTCGTGCGAGGCCAATGCATCTGCCAGGTCTTGTAGACGCTTCTCGCGGTTGGCCTTCGACAATGTGGAGATTTGCCGGTTGGTCTCTACTTCCAGGAGTTGGAAGATGCTTTTTGCTACTCCGATGGTCTGGCACTTTTTGTCTCTCCAGACCCACGAGATGTAGGATGTCCCTGGCAACAGCTGCTCGGGGGTCGAAGCTTCTGAATGTAGCTGTGTGGGCTTCTTGGTTGCAGCTAAAATTGTGTGGCAGTTGTGGTCCTTGGTGTAGCATCGTAGTGGTGCAATTTCGATGTTTTCTGGTTCTAGGGACAGAATGTCCACCCGAAAGATAGGGCAACCTCGGAAGCCGAAGTCTGCAGAAGCCCATTCGACTCCTCTCTCCCACTTCTGTTCGTCCTCGATGTTGGCCTTGGTAGGAACGATTCGAACACCTGCGACTCTGCCTGTTGTGGTGTGTGCATACCAAGCCACGAATATCTCTCCCATGGGGCGATTGGCCAACACAAGACATCGGTCTAGGCTAGCAGCAAGGTTCTCCCACTGCTTGGCTGGAGGTTGGACCACAAAGACTCCTTCTTCTTCTGGTAGATCATCTTTTGGCGAGACTAGCGCTAGGGCTTCTTCGACCACCTCCTGGGCCGTTGTTGCAGAGAGCATAGTTCCTCGGCAGGCATACAGCGATACCTCGATGCGTGTGCAGCCTCGAGCTTGTACGTCCGGATGTTGGAAGGTTTTGCGTAGGTGTGGATTGGGGCGGTCGACGTACTCGGCAAGATGGCCTCCCACTGGGGCCTGGACCTCTCCTGCTTCGAAATTCGAGACGATCTTGTTGTATACCTTTGTTCGAGTTGTGTAGCCGCCTGGGTTGATGTGGACCCACGTACACACATGGTTGCCGACACTATTGGTATTTTCTAGGATGGTGGGTTTTTCCAGATTGGACATGGCCTCGAAGAAGGTTCCCTGCTCTCGGAAGTCTTCGAAAACGCATAGGTGCTCCACCAACGCTTCTCGATCTAGGATCCCAGAGAAGTCCTGTGTATAGTCGATGGAATACAATCCGTAGCCTTGGAATAGTAGCTGTCGTTCGAACGCTGGTAGGGAGGCTTGTAGTTCGTCCATGGGGATGTCGGACACATCCACCTTCGCAACAAACAGACCTTTTGCTTCGGCGTTGTCGTAGAGTTCCGTCCACTTCCTCTTTGCTACTCTTTTGGTGTCGTGTTCGATCCGTTCGATTGTTGTCCGAATAGAACTGCCTTGGGCGTCTTGCCTTGTTGCGATAGTATGTAGGATATTGGTAGGGATGTGGCTCCTCGAAGTTCCATCTGCCTTTTTGCCCATAGCCTCGCGTGCTGCTAGGACCACTCTTGCTACTACGTGCTTTGCTGCGCCTTCTTCTCCTGTCGTACAGAGTACGTAGCCTCGAGACACCACGATGTTCTCCTGCCGAAGATATCCAAACACGTAGACGTCGTCGACAAAGGTTGGAAGGCCTGGAATGGGACGAAGGTGGGTTCGACCCTTGTGTTCTGCCAGGTAGTCGACCTTGGAGATATCGGATAGGAGATTGCTCACGTAGGCATTCTCGACCAACAGATGTGCAGCTACGGACTTTTTGGCGCGAATACCCATACTTGCGAAGGTTGCTTGTACAGCCATGTTGCTCTAGTATAGATTCGATGTACGAAAGTAGCTCTATATATATAGGGATACTGTAGCTCTAATAGGACAATATGTGGCTACGAAATACACTCTCCTAGGGCGACGTTTGTCTACCAAAGTGTGCGAGCCGAAAAAAAAAGAAGGGAATCCGAAAGTGGTATGTATATGGTTGGGTATGGTGGTTTTTCTACCTCCACAGTTTGGTATTTTGGTCTTTGCAGGAGACACAAAAAATGCCTGCCGAAAGTGGCTACAAAAAGGTAGCTGAAATCGGGGTAGACCTGGTGAAAAGTACACTCTCCTAACAAACCTCGTATCCTTCCCAAACATAAACCAGCTACAAGAGCCTTTCTCCATCATTCGATGTATACCATATACATTCCATTCTCTAATTTGAACGCATAATCGATATTCTTGGGGTAGAAACCTGGTAGTATAGCCGGAGAAAAATGATACCGCCTAATATTTTTCCACAGGAGAACCGTTTGATGGCCCCCGATCCCAACGCCCTTTGTTTAGCCTGTTGAAATTTTGACCACAATATGGGACCAAATTTCAACATCTATGGTATTCCAGAGATAATAAGTTGGGATTTGGTACCATTGTAGTCAAAAATTCAACAGGATAAACAAAGAGTGGTGGGGGAGGGGGGCATCAAATGGTTCGAGTGGATTTGTGGGAGGTGGTATCATTTTGACGCCGGCTATACTACTCCTCCTATTCGTGTCGACTGAACAGTGTCATGTACTATATGATGCTGTCGACCATTCTATGCACTTTATTAGATTACATTTCATCTAATTATAAATCGTTGCGGATGTGGGTGTATATATTTCGTCCGTAGGAATATGAAGCTTACTTGGTTTAAAACAATGCATGCATGTGTCAAATCAAAATATTCACGGGAGCCAAACCGGTTTTAACAGCTTGTTCAAACCGGTTTTAACAGCTTGTTGCTAAATACATCGTTTTGAGCAGTGAAAAGTACAAACATGGAATGAACGACTTTTGAGTTTAATTTGCTAAAATGGTATGTTTCATCATGAAATAATGTACATTAACCAGGGAATCTCCAATAACTGATGAACTGTTTAAGACGACAACATGTGTTGCTTAGTTGTCTTTACTTTTTTCTACCTAGCTATACACAGGTCAAAACCTAATCAAACGAGTATATAATGTCCATCACTACTCCAAGAGACTTGTACTGTAAGCTGAAGCTCCTGGCGAGCTTGGCATGGGAGACTCAGATACCTCCTGCAACGAAATATAAAGATTGGTAAGAATTGGTAACGCAACTAAAAAACCTTGATGAACCAAAACATTTACTAGCCATCTATAATTATTTAAACTATAACGTTAGCGCTTCAAAACGTTTTTCTAACTTAATTAGTTGTCTGCCCTTTTAATTTAAAGTAAAACATTCAAACTTAATTATAAAATAATTTGATAGTACGCGCGTTCTGATTGGCTGATAGCCATGTTTTCATTAGCCTGTGCAAACATGGAAATGACGTCACACCATAAGACGAGCGCCGTAAGTGCTTCTTTTATCAAAATAACTATTTTATAAAAGAAATGAAACAGATTTTCCGTGTTTGCACAGGCTCATGCGAACCTCGGTAAGTTTGGGAGAATTCTGGAGCAGGTACAAACACTCGACCTGCGGTCTCGTGTTTGTTCTGCTCTCGAATTCTCCCAAACTTACCTCGGTTTGCATGAGCCTGTGCAAACACGGAAGATCCGTTTTATTTCTTAAGGTTACCGGATACCTTCAAGGCATGTTTTTTTGTAAAAAAATATTATTGATTATTTGGAAAGTTTATGGATTGTTCTACAATTTAGAAAAAAACATTATTTCAAAAGATATAAAAGCTTGCGAGATATTTAGAAAAAACGTATTTGGAAGGAAACTAAATAAATCACCGAGGCGTTGTAATCCCTTTACGTGCCACGTGCACCCCGTGGACGTTTAGCGGGAGCTGTTGTCCTAGTACCGTAATTTGCATACTGTCGTTGTAGCTTCCTTCTTCGAAATAACAAACGTGCATTTAGAGTCTTTTATCAATCGTTTGTATGGGGAAATCCAAAAGAGAAAAGCAGAGTCCTTGAGTAAAACATAAAGCGAACCCTGGACCAAAAAAGAAAGGAAACCGGCGATAAGGAGGAATTCGGTAAAACGAGCCGGTTGAGCTCGCGGACAGCGACAAAGGCTCGTAGTTCGAAGAACGTGCGAAAGGCAGCGAATAACAACCTTCAACTTCCGGGTCAACTCCAAATATAAGCAGCGCCAGCAGGCTTAAACTGTCGTTTGGCTTACCAGGAACCAGCAAGTAATTTGAAGAGACTGAGGACGCGAGCAGCGAGTCACATCGGAGTCTATAATTTCCCGCGAATTTCACTACTGCTTTGAAGCTCCAGGGGTCATTGCGTAGTCATTGGCTAGTTGGTTCGAAGTGTTGACATTTGCCTTGATGAGGTGTGAAATGTTCACAAAACTTTACACGCCAAATCTCCGACTAGGTTTTTCTTCGTATCCCCTCTCTTTGAACGAATTAATAGGGTATGCAGACTTGCCAGATTTTGATGAAACTCGGCCAAAAGACAAATAAGTTACTGATAAAGAAAAGGGTGTGAGCGTTTAGCAATATTCAAACTATTTTCCTCGTAGAGTATCCCGCGTGATGTGACTCGGACATTATTGAAGACTAAAACTTTAGGAATGAATTGCATTTGAATGAAGTAAAATATTAACAAATGCTCACACCCTTTTTAGGCTGTCATATGCTGATTAACATTATGCAGTTGAATTGTTCTTATGCGTTAACTCGAAGGCTGCTAATTCACTTTTATAAACCTTGTCAGTTTTGCGTTTGTTGGCTTAGCATTGCTTTACAATAAAATATATTTTTAAACAAAACCATTCAGCGTATTCTACACTTCATAAGCTTTACAGAGGTATATAGGTTTCTATAGTTTTCTTTAAAACAACGCGCGTACAAAATTATAAACGAGAGAGACCCGCGAAGGTATCCGGTAACCTTAAATGACTTCTAGACATAAGCTCACTTAGCCACCTCCGCAGGCAACTCTTGTTATAATAAAAACAACGATGTGAAACCGGAGCTTCTGTGGTAAGACGGACGAGTAAGGGTCTGAGGACGAACTCTTTCTTTCTCTCTCCCTCACTAGTCCCCTCGCGCTCGGAGTTCGGTCCCGATTAGTTCCGCTCTGATTTAAAAACAATAGGAGTTGCCCGCGGAGGAGACTAAATCCATTGAATAGACCATTTTCTCAGGTATGCGCACGCAATATTGGCCCGTCAAATCGCTTTTTTAACAATAGCCGCCAATTTTTTAACAATAGCCGATAATTTGAATAACAAAGGCTGTCGCATCAGAACGAGTCTAACAAAAGCTAACAAAACTCACGGCCCGCCAAGAAATACTCCATGTAGGCATCTTGGATTTAGACTGGTGTGTAATCAACTAAAGTCGATTGAGGTATGCTAACCGCCGTGGAAAGCGAGTAGCAGCTGACGTTTCGAGCGTTAGCCCTTCGTCAGAGCAAATAAGCTTGGATTTAGTATTGGTTGAAATAATAGGGATGGTTATAGGAAACCACTACGTGATTCACACGTGGAGTATTTACCAGCCCGTCAAGCCTGTTGCGTGCGCATACTTGAGAAAATGGTCTATTCACGTTTACTTATTCATTAAATGAGTTATTACAAGTTGCTCGAGGCTAAGTAACGAAATTAACTGAAAGTGCAACAAACTTCAATCTATAAAATGGCAGTTACGCAAATAATGCTAACACCCTCCCGATTACACTTCAATATAAATATTGTCCAAATCAACTTGAGCGAGTAAAGCGACACCAGAACTCTTTCCCAAACAAGCGATGGGATATTTGTTACATGTTTAGAAAAGCGGGCTGGCCTTGAAACTAATAGCAATATATCGTTCCTTACTCTTTTTGTATTAACTAAAGCGGCGAAATACGAACCAAAAGTTGTGCAAGAAAGCCCTCCAGGATAGCACAGATTTCCTCGAAACTTGGTCTTTCGTCCGGGTTTGTCTCCCAGCATCGAATCATTAAGTTGTATCTAGAATTGCGTTAAAAAATATATCAGTATACCTGTTGTACAAGTTACGAAGAGCATGAAGCCGTAATGAACCAGTTGGAGTAGTCACTAAACCTGTTTGACATGTCTGCATGCATGAAGCTGTAATGAGTCAGTTGGAGTAGTCACGAAACCTGTTTGACCTGTTTTACACTGCTGCGACTGTTGATGCCCGGAGTTGATGCCAGACGTTTCTTTCTAGCCTGAATTTCAGCCGTCTCCTCTGGGTTCGTTCCTCCCGAGAGAGACGTCTGAATTCAATAGACGCTAATGCCGTCCAGTGACGTCAAGGCGGATTAACAATTGAATTTATGCAAATAGAACTGTCACGGCGGTAGTAAGAGTTCGTGAGAAATATTTATTTGAGATTATGCCGACCAAAATAAAAGCCTTACCTATATTATATATCTCCATCCCATTTGCTTCTTATATATCTCCATCCCATTTGCTCCTCTTATGTTGTGAAAGCCTTTCCGAAGCAACAAATCGTTATATTATATTTGGAGGCAAAGTACAGTTGATCTTTGTCTTTCCGTTGATCTTTGTACACGGTCTCGCGATCTGCCGTTCGAATCGACACAGCTACGAGATATTACCTATGTAAATGATGCAACAGAAAAGTAGAAAAACATGAAAGAATAATGGAGAATTTTCGAAGAAATACGAAGACTCTTTTACGGGAAAGAACAGTTCCTTGAAGAGAGTAGCGACATTCTTTACCACTGCGAGTGTGAACAAATAATCGATTGTCAACAACCCCGCGGACGCGACGGGATAAAATGTACATGTTTACAGGTTAGTCGGCCGGTTATTGTGCAGGACACTTTTAATCCATTTCCAGATGTTTTCCTTACGAATTCAAGGTCTTTGCCAAAGACAATCACTCCACTGAAACTCGACGAGCAACAATCGCGAGTCCAAAGCGAATCCTGCCGTCTTCTCGGCTGATAATTATGATAATTATGCGAAATTATAGAATATGAACCAATCAAAAATCACTACCAGGTTTTCTGGTAGTGACGTCACTGGACGGCATTAGCGTCTATTGAATTCAGACGTCTCTCTCGGGAGGAACGAACCCAGAGGAGACGGCTGAAATTCAGGCTAGTTTCTTTCCACAACGTGTGAAAAACGGGTTACTGAAACTGTAACATGAACAACAAAATATTTGGAACAACATTGGCATCATTGCAATCGATTGTGTGCTTACGTTTCCTGTTTGCAGCCAGGCGGTCTCTTTAGACGTATGCCACGTTTAAGTTGTGGCAGAAGCTCCCTCGTGTTTAGCGATTCGTACGGCTTCTTTCCTGTGATAGATAAATATTAACACATCATCAGTAAGGTTTTCAGTTAGCGGCAGGACTGAGTAATTGATGGGTTAAAAAAAAAAAATTCACGTAAAAACAAAGTTTAGAGTGTTAAGTATCCAACAGAAAAAAATTGGTTGATTTTTTTTATCTACGGAGAAATATCAAAAAGAAACATTTTACCGGAAGATTGCGTTACATATTTTGATTGACAGCTCATACACCACATCAATCGTGATGAGCATTCAACCGTAGCTAACTGTGGCTTGTTGTCAGCGTTCTATCGAATCTTTTCTCACATAAATATGTCATCGTAAATTCGAAGCGTATTCGCTAAAATTATCCGTAGATGTCTTCTTCAAAACAAGTATCTGGTCCTTGGAGTTCAAGAAAGAGGGAAAAAATCAAAGAAATGTACGAAATTATATATTGATATTATGTATCAGTCAATTCCAAACCCGTGCATGCCCCCTTCACCGGGCCACCCCCAGGCATTTGAACATTTTGGAAAAAATTCGATCAAATGCCCCACTACCAAGGCAGAAAAACTGTTCAAATGCCCCACCAGTTTTTCATCCAGGCTGTTCAAATGCCCTACCATCGGGGACCGGCTCAGAAAATGTTCCCAAAAATTTCGACAAAGACAAGGCAAAGACTATTGACAAATAAATGAAATCATTGTTTTATTGACAAACTCTGACTCGAGCAATTGACAGGAAACACCGACGGTGAAAACTACCTTCAACCGGTCAAGGATAAGAACAATCATTTCTACCGGCTCGATCATTCTTGGTTTCCGTTATGTACTTTATAATAAACGTAATGGTTTGAAATTGAATATGTTAGCTTATGTTGTTGGTATATCAGTAAAGTATGTAACAGCGTTCGACCAGCTCAGCAGCTGGGTCGGCCTGTTATTAACTGCAGGCACCAATCGGCCCGTCTTTTCCAACTATTAATAATATCACGCAGTCGGTCAAAGTTCAAGAAGCAAAGCAAAACAACATAGTTTATAGGTTTAAACATAACTATTTATGTACCTCTGAAAGTGGCCTTCAAATTTGGCAGGTTCACCCTTTCAAGCCAGGCCTCTACAAATGCACAATCCTTGTCCTGGAAGTCCTCGAAGACACGTACGTTCGCCATTTCGACGCGAGCGATGCGAGATAATGTATTTTTTAAACACCGATCAAATGCCCCACCCCGTACCCCCACTGTTTGTCAAATGCCCGCCCCTGAGGGCCTAGATACTCGTCAAATTCCCCACCCTCTGGAGCAAGCCTCTGATCAAATGCCCGGTGGTGGCCCGGCGGGGAGGGTTTGGAATTGACTGATACATTACCACTGGCTAAACTATTTTGTTGTGCATTAGGCCGCTTGATTCCTCTTAAGTATTTCTACAATAACATGCCCAATCTCTGACATTTCTTCGGGTAATTTATCTGTCCTCGTGCCTTTCTTTCGTCTTCCGCGTCCGTTTGGTCTGGATAGCGATCACAAAATATCTAAAACAGCCATGCCTTGAACATACAGCACAAGTCATTCTTCTCAGTTCATTGTTGATTCTGAGGAGCTCTATCCGTACATAAGCAGAACTGTTTTAAGTATTTATGTATCAGTCAATTCCAAACCCGTGCATCCCCTCGGGCCACCCCCGGGCATTTGATCAGAGGCTTGCTCCCGAGGGTGGGGAATTTGACGAGTACCTAGGCCCTCAGGGGCGGGCATTTGACAAACAGTGGGGGTATGGGGTGGGGCAATATTGATCGGTGTTTAAAAAATACATTCTGTCTGTCTACAAATTCGCATCGCTCGCGACTGCCAGGATAAGGTTGCGCATTTGTAGAGGCCTGGTTTGAAAGAGTGAACCTGCCAAATTCGAAGGCCACTTTCAGAGGTAAATTGTTTATGTTTAAACCTATAAACTACTGTATGTTGTTTTCCTTTGCTTCGTGAACTTTGACCGACTGCGTGATATTAAGTGCGTGACATTTATATACTTTATAATATATAAGGTGAGTTTTGCTGCGACCCTAGACGGCGCCTGAGTTAAAAACATAATTATTATATCGGTAAATTTCAAACCATTACGTTTATTATAAAGTATATAACGGAAACCAAGAACGATCGAGCCGGTAGAAATGATTGTTCTTATTCCTGACCGGTTGAAGGTGGTTTTCACCGTCGGTGTTTCCTGTGAATTGCTATATAGAGTCAGAAATTGTCAATAAAACAATGATTTCATTTATTTGTCAATAGTCTTTGCCTTGTCTTTGTTGAAAATGTTTGGAAAATTTTCTGATCCGGTCGCCGATGGTGGGGCATTTGAACAGTTTTTCTGCCTTGGTAGTGGGGCATTTGATCGATTTTTTTTCAAAATGTTCAAATGCCCGGGGGTGGCCCGGCGAGGGGGCATGCACGGGTTTGGAATTGACTGATACATAATATCAATATATAATTTCGTACATTTCTTTATGCGATCTTGTCGCATAAACAACGTTTTTAAATTGCTACATGTCTGTACATCAAAATACCTGAATAACGCGTTGGCCATATGTTAAATCACAGGAAATATAAACCTTTGTTTTTGAGTACTCAGACTCGTCGTAAAGCCCTTCAGTGCGAGTCTGTATACGCAAAATATATTGTTTCCAGCCAAGATGGCCGCCGCCTGATTAAGTTTTATACAACAAATTGCGTTTACAAATTAATCTTGACTAATGAATATTCTCTAGTATAATCAGTTCTATAATAATATTATTATATATTGAGTAGAAACCGCATCAACTACATGCATACAATCGTTGCGTTCATTGATTCGGCAATGTTTATTATATTTTTGCCGAAATGTTACAGGTCGTAGTAATAGACCCTTCCACGGTTTTTTTGAACTTTTGATATAAGAGCACCTCGAAATTAGGTAGTCAAAATCCCAAATTTGAGAGTTATATCTTGAATACTGGATACAGGCCCGCAAACTCGGGAAATTTCGGGAAATTTTACAGACGTTTGTATGGAAATTTCGACTGGGGGGCACAAACTCCCCAGTCAAACTTTCCATACAAACGTCTGTAAACTTTTCCGAGTTTGCGGGTCTATAACTTTGCTCCTATTCAAGATATAACTCTCAAATTTGTGATTTCGACTAACTTCGAGGTGCTCTTTTCAACCGGGCTGAAGTTAGGCCTACTCTGGGTCCTTAGGTCGCCTTATGTCGCCTTATGTCGCCCAATGTCGCCTTATGTCGCCCAATGTCGCCTTACGTCGCCCTATATTGGCTTATGATATAATATGAAATTACACATTTAGCTTAAATAACTGGTTATTATAAAACTATATTTAGACTGTAAGTGTTTTTGTTTTTAATAATTATTAATGAATACAAATTTATGTATCTCTACACCTACATTGTATATCAGTTGTAGTGACTAAACGTTACCACCCCCCGCCCCCCAGGTCCCACTGCCCTTACGTACCTTACCCCAGTAAATTTCACATTTGCTCTTCATAGTTGAGAACCCCATAAGGTACACATTTGCCTATACGACCGACTAAAAAGAACTGCAACTAATTATGTTAATGTATCTATACACAGCTAATAATAACCTAAACAAGGATCTGTACCATAAAAGGGATTTGCTCTACCTCTTTCACACTTGAAAAAAATAGGTACCCGAGGGATTGGTATTGGGAAAGGTATTGGGATGATTGGAAGTGTATTGTCATGGTTGTGTTCATTATAGGTAGGGTTATTGGATGCTAGGGTATTCTCAGACAGGTTTAGTACAATGTACGTAAGGTGGCATGCAGGACGATTAAAGGAAGGGCTAGCTGCACTAGGTAACTGTTTCACTGAGCAGGTTGTGAACGTAAATAACGATAAAGTTAGTAATGTGCACATTCAAATCCCGTATAGTTGTTCGCTGACAGCATCAGAGAAATCCTCGCTTTGTGATTGGATTACGCGTGCCATACGGAATTCTCAATCTGTGTCGGCCTATTATTTTACTGCAATATAATGGAGATGTGAACGAACAAGTATTGATCCAAAAAGGTCCCTTGGGATTGCTAACGCTTTTCTTCAACTCTCTTGCATTGTCCAGTGCACAAGTTCATTAGACTCCAAAATTAAGCTGTACATAAAGTTATTTTTAGCATGGATAATCAACTTTCCTCTGTATTTGCTACCCATGTTGTAGTTCAGTGCCCTTTAGTTCTTACATATTCATACTTTTATGAATAGTGAACATATCAAGGTAATTATTATAATTTATCCAACATGTCTGCCAAAATCCCCCTTGCTCATTATTTATCACTAGTTGAAGTTTATAACACACACATCTCTATACCTCAAGTTAAAATGAATGAAAGCCAGGAATTTTATAACATAATAGGAATAGCTAGGAGTAGGAGACAAAAAACTGATAAAATCTTGAATAAATTGACAATGACATGTCGACTGCAGTATACTGTATGTAGAAATATGCATCTACCTGAAATTGTCCGGTTGCATCCAAATCGATGATGGCTTCATTTTTGGGGCCCTAGTTCTTTTGCAACTTGCGTTTAGAACTTCGTGCTTTTACGTGAAGTAAATGGTTCCAGTACAACTACATGTACAGTAGACTATCCGCTGGTCAAGAAAGCCGTGGGCAACTTTGAAAAAGCCTAGGTACTTCATATATGGTCTATTATTGCGTCTTCTTTATATAAAACAGTCTTGCACTATATAGAAGACATATAATAGACCACATATGAAGTACCTACCATTTTAGTGGAACTGGTTTATAAAGCAAAGTGATGGCTAACCAAGATCAAATGTTTTGTACGACTTATGGAGGCGTTGGGAATTTGTACGACTTTGCACAAACGTTTCTCGTATTTTCCATGACACAAATGAAGGTAACAATTCCAACTTCTTTGTGTAAACTTGTTATGTCATTTGTTCTTATTTTAAATTTGTAAATCCGTGTCTGTATAAAGTTAAGACTTAAGCTTAAGTGTATAAAACAAAACCAACGCATCTTTTCTTAATTTTACAAGATATAAGAAGCTTAAATATATAAATAAAGCTACATTGTATAAATTTGTGTCTTTGGCTTTGGCTTTGAAACCTATCTAAACTCAAATTCATAAGTGTTTTTTATCGGTACATAATATTAAGTTATTACAACAATAAATGCATGCATTCAGAGTACTCAACTCTCAAGCTTTATTTTTGTCTCGAAATCAAATAAAGTAACTTATTATTAAAGAAGCTTAAGACTTAATATTCATATACAATATTTAAGTTGTTATTCCACACCTGCCCACCCCTGTTCCAACTGTGTGGTCAGATATACAAATGCCCCATGTTTGTGATTGGTTCATTGATGTTTTCTGGTTTTATGACACTCAGCTGAAAACTGCTCTAAAACCAAAACCAACTTAATTATTTTTTAGAGCAGTTTTCAATTGAGTGTCATAAAACTAAAGCCAAAGTACTTACAGAGCCAATCACAGGAGCAAGTGAAAATGCAATGAGCCAATCAGGAACTGAAGTAATTCACGATTGGTTTTACTTTCAAGAACCACTCACGAGGAAAAGTAAATGCAATCGTGGATAACTATCACTAGACGGCGTGATTGCATTTGGTTTTAGTTTAGAACTTGATTGGCTGATAATTAATTACAAAACATTTCTCACAGCCAATAGCAAATATAAGCAAACGCAAAACCAAACCAATTACTTATTGTTTTCGACACTCAATCGAAAACAGCTCTATTAAAGAGCCATTCATGGGGGCATTTAAACTAAAAATAAATGAGTCACTAACCCAATTGGTCAATATTAAAACATTTGAAATTTAATATCTCAAATTTGCTCATTAGTTTATGTGTTATACATGTAGTCAATATGTACTTGTTCATGTTTATTTTATTAAAATTTTATATGGAAAACATGCATACTGGCATTTTTGATTAAAATTAATCTTTCTACTTGAAATGCTTTCAATCAAAAATTCACAAGTAGTAGTAGTATTTTAGATATACAGTACAATGTATGGTCAATGAATGTCACCTTATGTATGTGACATGGTAAAAGCCACACTGTCACCTTACATTGCCCTCTATCACCAAATGTCGCCTTGTATTGCCTAATGTCGCCTTATAATGCCCAATGTCGCCTTATAACGCCCAGTGTCGCCTATTATTTCATTGTTTTTGTAAAAAAATGCTTATGTCGCCTTAAGTCGCCCAATGTCGCACTTCATCGCGGCGACCTAAGGACCCAGAGTAGGCCTGAAGTTGAGCTGTCTTTTCAGCAGTATTCGACGGTTTTGCTGTTATACGTATATCTCAAAAGTTCAAAAACATCGTGGAAGGGTCTATTAATGGCTAGATTTACATACACAACGCAGCAAAGAACAAAAACAACATGTTATGGCCATGCAGGCAATCTTTATCCTGAGGAAATCAGGCGCCTCTCTGGATAGAAGCCTCTCTGGCCGGAGAGGCGTCTGATTTGCTCAGGCTAGGCAATCTTACCTCCAGTTTCAATTTCCCACAGCAAAACCCCATAAGACCAGCTTGAATAAGATAAAAGAGATAGATCAGTGGTTAAGCACCGGTCTCTCGAGCGGGTGGTCACGGGTTCAAACCCCTCAGGGTTTTTACATAATATAGTAAGTGGTTAGACCTTCACGTCTTCTCGGATAAGGACGTAAAATAGTAGGACTAGTGTCCCCAATTAGCTGCAAAGCTCACTAACTTATTACTACATGAAAGACTTCCTCAGAATTACAGTCTTCAAGTAATTTGTACCAGAAAATAAACCGGAGGCGAGGGTTGTGGTATATGCTCCCTTATAATCTACTCAACAAAATATCTGGTTTCTTATTGGGCAATGACGAGTGCATAAAAACGTTATAGAGTGCACATAGTTGCACGCTTTCAGCAAATGTTTGCTCAGTATATTATAATCAAAAGGCTCCGTGTAATTATGAGAACTTTCAAAGTGCCTTTTTAACTCGTGGATGCGCGCAAGCGCAGAACATGAGTTATTAGTGGGTCAGTAGCTAATTTATTCATCGTTTTGTGGTGTGTAGATCGGGGACTCTCCGTTGGCTGTCCGAATAGTGTTCGATATTCCGAAGATATATATTTTCGGATGTTTATGGTACGCGTCCAAGAATTGAAAGATTTGGTCATGCAAGAGAAGATGCATTGACGGTGCCTTCCTAATGCCAGACACTCCAAACCTGGACAGATATGGTAGTGGGTCCCTATAAATCACTTAGTGGTGAGACGTAACGATGACGTCATCGGTCACGTGATTTTAAGTAAATGCCCGTATCTCCCTCATTTCTAATGCCAGACAGTTCAAACCTGGACATGCATGATTGGGTTCCAACAAATCACTTAGTGGCGATGACGTAACGATGACATCATCGGTCACGTGATTTTAAGTACATGCCCATATCTGCCTCATTTCTAATGCCAGACAGTTCAAACTTGGATAGGTATGGTATTATGTTCCCACGATTCACTTAGTGGTGATAACGT
The DNA here is from genome assembly GCA_030867875.1 of Actinernus sp. WN-2022. Taxonomy (NCBI): domain Eukaryota; kingdom Metazoa; phylum Cnidaria; class Anthozoa; order Actiniaria; family Actinernidae; genus Actinernus; species Actinernus sp. WN-2022. The sequence continues at coordinate 51,791,415 of JAOWCC010001751.1, read as the reverse complement.
AACGATGACGTCATCGGTCACGCGATTTTTAGTATATACCAAAATAGCTCACTGACCATCCACGAGCTGCCTTTAGGGGTAATATGTTTTTACAGTGCAACTCGTCGAAACAGTGCTCTAGTAGTTCTTACATGTCGCTCTGTGAGTTGAACAGCATTCTCTCGATCGACTCTGGTGCCATCCATCTAACTGGACGTCGTCCCTACGGAGACAGAACAGAACGAAATCTCACAATCAAAATGTGATTCAGAATACAGCGAGGTTCGTGTGTTGAATGGCGCCGGGTAAACTGGCTTCGTAAGCTAATAGCTACTGGTATATATCTAAACGTTCCTCAGTTGTTTCAAATCAACATCTGGCTTTAAATAAATATGGTAGTCATGGTATCCCGCTGTGCAAACTTGAATGGAACTGCTGCTAGATGGTTATTGTGCTCGGTGTCATGTTATAGACCTTTTTCAAAGTCACGTGACATGTCTCGTACTGGCTGTACTTTTCAATATGGCTGTGATCTCGGCGACCAAGTGCCGTAGGATCAGTCATCATGCCTTTTCATTACAACTGATGCAGTATTCGTACTTGTGACTGAAAGTGGCTCCACCATATTGAAAACTTTGTCCTTCTAATACGAGCCTTCACTATATTTGGCCCGCAGCGACCAAAGGCCACGTGATTTTGAAAAAGAAATATTAGGGAACATTCATTTTATTTATTGGTCTCGCAGATCTAAACTGTAGAATAATTATGACCCCCATAGATATAGCTAAAAAATCTATATAAAAAAAGCTAGAAACGCTCAAACAATGTTGTGCCTCCCCAACCATTTTCCAACATAAATCCATCAGGCTCGATTATCACATGCCCATACATCAGGCTCGATTATCACATGCTCATAAATACATCAGGCTCGATTATCACATGCCCATACATCAGGCTCGATTATCACATGCCCATACATCAGGCTCGATTATCACATGCCCATACATCAGGCTCGATTATCACATGCCCATACATCAGGCTCGATTATCACATGCCCATACATCAGGCTCGATTATCACATGCCCATAATGTAAGTACCTTGGTGAGTTTCTCGTAGAATCCGCGCTCATATACATCACGTGACAGACCGAAGTCAGACACCTTAGCGGTACCACTTGACATCAGTAGAACATTTCTTGCTGCTAAATCTCTGTGTATGCACTATGACGTAACAAGACAGTAGACAATTATTGAGACATCTCATACGCTTTATATAGTTTTCATCCGATAAACATTACTTTCATATATCTATTTTTTTTTAGTGGGAAACTAGCCGCCATGTATAGGTATTTCATGTGATTTATTTATATTTCTTTATCACGCATCTTGTCTGGAGTGAAATAGTTTTGTTGTTCTCTCTTTCTGACGTGGGAAACGATCAAAGTGCTAGCGCTACTGACCAAATGGCCATGACATCGACATGAATCGGAAATGAATAAAAATAATCTACAATGCAAGTTCATCGTTAACTTTATTAGCTATGAAAGAATAGAGCGGTTTTCAGTTGAGTGTAGTGAAACCAAACGCAAATTACCCACAGCCAGCCAATTATAGGAGCAAGTAATCACAAGTAACTCATAAATGGCTTCCCTGTGAGCCAATGACAAACCAAAGCACAACCAAAACCAATTTTACGTTTGGTTTTACCTTGGATTCTGATTGGTTGGTTTACTTTCTCAGCCAATAGGAGAGCTTAGTAAACGCAAAACCAAAACATTTCCGACACTCAATTGAAATCCGCTCTATTATGATATGATAATATAATAATAATAATTCCTAACGATAATCAAAGAAATAATACAATCATTAAATAATTAATTAATGATTGGTATATAGCGAATAGTTAAGGGAATAAAATCCAACCTATTTTAAGTAATTTCGCCAAACTAGATTATTTTTTGGGGTTAGCACTCGAGCAAACGAAGTTCGGGGGGGGGGGGGGGGTTGAAGCCGTTTTGAAATTTTGTTTTAGCTCTAGTTTCCCCCTCAACTTTAATGTCAACCAAATTAAGAAGACCCCCTGCAGTTTTCTATGGGTAATATTTTGTTGAAAACCCCATGGCTTTACGCAGGGTTCCTGCTCTACGACATTGCTTTCTACCCGTAAAAATCAATCGCCTACGTTTTCCTTTTCGCCGCAAAGCATGCTGGAAACAGCTTAACTTTGTAATTTAGCGGTATATCATTGTCCTAACACTACATATACCAAATGCAAGATATTGCCTTAGAATTTGGGGTAATATCTGCCAACCTTGCAAAACTGAGGGGGGAGGGGTGGAAAATCATATGCATTTCCTTCTAATAACGGTACCCTCCCCCATTACAAATGCATTGTATGAAGTTGCAGCGTCGGAATCACAGTTTTGGCACTAAACACGACGAACATAACATATTGTTTGCGAATTTAGTGTAACATCTGCGAGCCTTACGACAATGAGGGGAGGGGTGGAAAAGCATATGTATTTCCTGTATAATAATAGTACCCTCCCCAATTGACCTATATCATTATGACGTCAAATCAAAACAATCTATTGTTTAAACGCTAAGGATCACGGTCGTGGGAGGGGGACAAAACAGCAACAACACAAAGGAAATCGCTATCAAATGCATTTTGTAGAACGTAGGATAGCGGTAACAGCCACCAAATGCGGTAAATATTGTGGGATAAACATTGATACAGCTGATATCTGGAAACCAGACAATTCGAAGTTAAATTTTCCTCAGCAGGGCAGATTTAGTTCAAAATTCTATTGTTCAAGTTGATTCTGTCCCCCTCATAAACAAGCCGTGACGTCATAATGATAGAGGGTAATTAGAAATGGATTGAATGAGGTTGCAGCGTTAAAATGATAGTTTCGGTACTAAACACGATGAATGCATCATATTGCGAATTTGGGGAACCTTGCAAAACTGAGGGGGAGGGGTGGAAAATAATTAGCATTCCCAGTTAATAACAGCAAATTTCTGAGTTATTACTCAGAGGTTCAGGGGTTTAAGGGGATTACAGTTGAATTGAGAGGAAAAGTGTCAGAACTCTGATCAGAACGGGTTTTACCTTGTGTTGGTTTCTTAAAAATTAAGTGGCCACTGTATTTTGCGTGTTTGATTAACGTTTGCGGTTTCGACTTGCGTAATATAATATAGATATAATAAAAAGAATAATAACAAAGGATAAAGAAACCAAATCGAGTAGCAAATCATCAGGTAATTCATCGTACTATGCGATTCAAGGAAAATCACATGCCTGCATGTCCAGTCGGTAATTCCACTGAAAATTGCACTCGAAAAACTGATATTAATATTAATATATTACTACTAATCAGTAATATACGACTATTCTACTACTCCTACTACTACTGCCTACTACTATCTACTACTATCTACTACTACTACTAGTGTACTTCTGCTACTGCTGCTGCCTACTACTACTACTACAGTACTACTACTACAGTACTACTACTACAGTACTACTACTACTGCCTACTACTGTTGCTGCTACTACTACTGCCTACGTATACTACTACTACTACTGCCTACTACTACTGCCTACTGCTGCTGCTGCTGCTACTGCTGCTGCTGCTGCTACTGCTGCTGCTGCTGCTTCTGATACTGCTGCTGCTACTGCTGCTGCTGCTGCTGCTACTACTGCTACTGCATGCCTGCTACCACTGCCACTGCTATTACTGCTACTACTACTACTATTTATTTATACCAGGAGCCCATTACTAGGAGCGTGCATCTCCCAGATTAGGTCTGTCCAACAGCAGAACAGATGATGTAGCTATTTTTAGCTTTGTGTTTCCCGCGAGAAGAAACAAAGGCCGTCACTTTTAACCAATCCACAGGATGCACTGAAAAATTGTAATTAACACGGTTCAAACTGCTAAAAATACTAAAGCGCAAGAGAACAAAAGACAACGTAATCGCATACCGGAACTTCGCGACTATAAATAGCCACATCATCTACTGTGCTGTGGGCGCTACCCATCACATAGGTACGCTCCTGGTAATGGGCTCCTGGTGATATATACTATAAATAGCCACATCATCTACTGTGCTGTGGGCGCTACCCATCACATAGGTACGCTCCTGGTGATACATACTATAAATAGCCACATCATCTACTGTGCTGTGGGCGCTACCCATCACATAGGTACGCTCCTGGTGATACATACTATAAATAGCCACATCATCTACTGTGCTGTGGGCGCTACCCATCACATAGGTACGCTCCTGGTAATGGCTCCTGTTTATACACGATGTGGTACATAATTGATCAAAATCTAAACAGCACTGACCTTCATGTAAACAAGATGTTTCATCCCGTTTGTAACATCCAGAGCTATGTGTAGTTTCTCGGCTTCGTCCAGCTGCACGAACGCCGTCTGTCTTGTATTTTCATACATACTTGGTGATGTTTGAGCCCGCAAATAGTCCAGCAGACATCCCCGTTCGGCAAATTCAGTGACCACTAAGAGAGGGCCTGGTATCGAGACAGTAAAAGAGATTATATGGTAATAATACAAATACAAAACTGTTTTTAACGCTAATAGGGTAAAATGACAGTCAGAACGTCAGAGAGTGCCAGTCTCTAACAGTTTAAGTGTCAACTAATATTTTAAAACATTCAAACGAACAAACTTTAATAGACCGATTTAGCTTGTACGTTTGTTGTCTCAATTCAGATCATGTGACAGCTCTCCAGAGGATTCAGTGCCTTGTTTTCCAATGAGAGGAATTTATACATTTCCTCTTGGGATACAGAAAAACAAGAAAATATTACTCAAGGGAAAAGTTAGGTGACCTAATGTGGGACAACAAATGTACAAGCTATCGGTCTATTAAACTTAACCCCGGTTCAAACGTCCAATTTCTCTCGTGTCGAATGCAAAGATCAAAAGAAGCCACCAATATAATTATCGTCGATTATCCTTTGTTTCAATTCCATTCGTCACGGCAGAAATTGGACGTTTGAACCGGGCTTTACTGACTGGAAGCACAACCAACTCAGTCGTTCATGCTTCACTTATCCTCGAGTTCAAAAGTACAATGTCATTTCAAGTGAGTAATCTAGGCTCAATGATCTTTCAGTACATGGCCATACCTTCTACAGTACAAGCTCCAATGAGATTGACGATATTGCGATGCGAGCCAACGTTGGCCATAATCTCCAGCTCGTTGAACAGGTCGCGATGTTGCTCCTCAGACGCCAATGCTATGAAAATGAATGACCTCTAAATCAGATGCGATACACTGAACGTAAGGAGTCATTGGTAACATCTAAACATATATATAGACAAATAAACAATTCTCAGACGGTTGGGCCAACGAAAAGCTAAACTAAACGAGGTATGAGGAAACCCGAACTAGTAGAGATCATAGGCAGTATTAGTAGAGGGGTACGTCCTACTACAACGTTAACGCCCTTCCTATACTAAAGCAGATTTCGTATGAGTGATTGTTTTTGGCCTTCTGATTCAAACAAATTACAGAGTTACGCTACAAACATCTTATTAGATGGTTTTTCAGGTAATACGGGCTGATATTTTACGAGTTGCGAATGTATTTTTCCGAGCCCTGCTGGGTCGAGAAAATATACAAGCAACGAGTAAAATGTCAGCCCGTATTAACTGAAAATCATCTAATAAGATATTTCTTCTACGACAATTTTTAAAATGTGATTTCCTTTTCATTTACAAAATATTCCAACGGTATCAAGAAATCCGAGCGTCTTTTAGATCAATGACGTGAGCTACGGAAAGCCAGAAAAGTGCCTTTAATTTTATTGGATAATAAACTAAAAAGTATGGCATGTGATACGAACATCGTAAAACCAGCTTGTTTTAGCTATTTCCAAAGTTCTCTAATTCGTTCTACTAATCCGGTTAATACTGGTTTACTAGCAGGTAATACGACAATCTAGTGGTAATACGCTGGCATGTTAGTCCGTTTTTGTGACCTAATATGGTAAAATTACGTCATAGTCGTATAATAAAGTAAGTTATTGCACAGGTATAAACATTACATTATATTATACGACTTATATTTTGCACTTTTCGAGTGCAAAATACCGGGCCAAAACAAGTGCAAATATAAGACCGTATCCACATCGCGGCAAAACGTCACGCGCACGCGCCTTAGATGAGCCCAGCGCGCGCGTCCGCCCAGTTTCCCGCCGAAACTAAAAGAAAACAGAGACAATCACCCCTGTTTCTACTTTTAAGTACGTACGTGTATTTATGTGAAATGTTTCGCGAAAAATAAGAAAACTACTTAAAAGATAAGCCTAAGACTTTAACAGGTTGAAGTTTTCATAATTTGTAATTCACTGTGAGTTTACTAAGTTATAAAATTATGTATTAAAAAAGTTAAAGCCCTCGGTAATTTGTATTTGATAGCAGAGCCTTCGTTCTTTCGGCCAGCGGAGCATACCGTTTTGCCACGAACAAGTCACGAACCGGTTTTCACCGGTTTATTTTAAAAACACTTGAAAGGTTTTGTAAGCGCGTGAGCCAATTCAATTGGCGCTGCTGGAGTAATAGTCAATCAACTTTCAGCGCTCGCTCGCTCCGACGGTTTCTTGAACTGAAGACTCGAAAGCATTTTCTTGAAATTCTTTGATCGGAGCTTAAAGCGAAATAAATATTTTTTTCGAACGTCGTATAATAAACAATTTATTACATGGAAAATTTGTGTCTCACGGCTGGACATTTTTACTCGTCAGTATATTTTTTTCGAGCTCGAAAAAATAACACTGACTCGAAAAATTTACCCTGCCGTATTACACAACTTCGCATGTAATAAGCCGTTATAAACGAGGATACAAGTTTGTGATACGAAACGGAGAAAGTTTTGTAACTTTGTAGGGACTGGCTTTTAATAATTAAAACACAAGGTAGAGGACAAGAGGATGGAATTGACTCACGTTTTAACATTTTGACTGCACAGGGGATCATTCTATCGTCTATCTCAATGTTTCCTTTTGAAACAATTCCGAATTCTCCTGATCCAAGCTTGTCCCCGAGCTGTAGACATTTGCGCGGAATTTCCCACCACTTGCTCGGTACGATACCCAGGCCCTCCTCCTCCAAACTCGACACAGGGATGTCTTTGTCTAACGACACCATTGCCAAAGGGGTCATCTAAAAGGAACGAATTGATATGAGGACATTTCGGAGGCCCCTGATGGGGCAGGAACTGACGGGACACGATATTAAAATACGTTGGACAGATACATTCAGGACAACTTTCGAACATTAATATTTTTCTGATCAACACCAATTATTTTTAAAACAATATTCTCGTAACCTTTGATGATCTGTTGTCCACACAAATATTATACAAGTTACATGAGATCGCAGCAAGTGTATTTTCATGTTTATTACCTCTTCACTGGCGTGCTCTTTTGGTGAGCTACTGCCTCCGACGTATCCGTTATTTTGTCGCCTTTGGCTTCTTTTGTACCATATGATGAACAAGGCAAGCAGTAATAATAGTACAATGACACCCAAAGACACCCATAAGGGTAACAAGTCGCTGTTTAGAATAGCATCTTTTTCTACGAATAAAAAAACAACAACAACAACGCATTGATATTTATATACCTATATTACGTCATTAGAAAAAAGCCCGGGGTAGTGAATTGCTCCCATATAAACACTATACGGGTATGTGCCGCTGGATGGGGTCGGGTTTCTGACCTTCTAGGTCTGAAATAGGGTCCCAGTTTCGTCCCCTGAGCCTGATATGGGGTATACGTTTTCTGTACAATTTTCGAATGCAATGTTTTGGCTTTATTTTTTTGCCCAGTAGTTGTTTGGAAAATTGAAGTTTCCGGTCTGAAGTGGGGTACCAAATTTAACCCTTTATTCTGACATGGGGTATGAATATATTTTTAGGTCTGAGAAGGGGTATAGGTTCCATGCAGCGGTGCACTTCCACCCAAAATAGGGTGCCTGTAGTATCCCCAGGGGAAAATGCCGTGTTCCCTAAGAAGTACGAGGCTTCCTGGACAAATCTTATACAGAGTGACCAGTATGTTATTCCCTCCTACCGCCGCCCACTCCCATAAATTGTCGTTACTGGTTACCATGGAAACAAAGTACTTATACTCATAGGTGTGAGCCTCTATGAGAAAATAAAGATACAATGAAATTGAAATACATCATATTTGAACAAGCTACATTTGTACATACATGTATTTCATGTCTAAATGAATGTCTGAACTTCAAAGTAAGCTGAATAGAAAACTCTGAATTCTGAACTTTGAATTTTTAACGGGACCTGAAACAACCACAGAGCTGATCAAAGCCAGGACCCGGCTCATCCTCACATCGAATTGGAATTTAGCGCGTTGGTTTTTGTGGAGGGAGAGAAACCAGAGAACCCGGAGAAAAAGCCTCAGAGCAAGGGTGAGATACCAACAAACTCAACTCACATATGGCGCCGCATCCAGTCGAACCTGGGCCACAGAGGTGAGAGGCGAAGCGTTTAACCACTGTGCCACCCCGGCTCCCCAGCAACCTGACACCTGGCTCCCTGGCACCCTGAAATCGGCTTTATTCAGTGGCTGCTAATTTGTTGTCGATATTTCCTTTTTTTCGGTAGCCTTACAGTTCAAGGATTGATTTCTTATTCTCTGTATACATTACTGCCTTTCTTTGATTCTGTGTAATCAGTTACTTACATGAACATTTAAACCAGATAAAGACCCTGGGAGGAAATGGCGTCTCTAATGTGTGGTTAGTACAAAGCTTTCCTTTCAGTTCGAGGGAGTCTAATATCTCACATCAATGATCTCCTGTCAGCTTGTTTACCGAGCCGAGAAGCTAATAATTAATCAAAATAAGAAAACTATCCCTATTCCTCTTTTGCTCTGACGAAGGGCTAGCGCTCGAAACGTCAGCTGCTACTCGCTTTCCACGGCGGTTAGCATACCTCAATCGACTTTAGTTGATTATATACCAGTATTTATCCCTATCAGGGACACTAGAAGTCCACAAGAGAATCGCAACAAGTTCAACTAAACGCTCAATTTTGTCAACCCATAAAACGGTCTTTTTGTTTTGTTTTGAGGTACAACCTCAATACGACTAGCAGGCTCTCCTAAAAAAAGACCAATATAAAGTGCAGGTGGTTTCTCGACATAGCTTTCCTACTCTCGTTCACTCTGTTCAAGTTATGAATGTTCTCAAATGACGTTCACCTACTTGTTGTAAACTCCTCCTTACTCTCGATTCCCAGCAGTGTTCTGCTCTTCGCTGCTACCTTTACGGAGTATGAAGTGCCAGACTTTAGGTTATCCAGTCGAAGATCTGTGAGGCCGTAATGTACAATCATGCGATCCTTCCAATCGCCACCGAATTCCTTTCTTTCAACGTAATACTGCGTTACTCTGTACCTCTCTGCGAACAGCGGTGGCATCCACTCGATCTCTACCCACGTTTTATCAATTTTAGTGACAGTAAGGTTTCGAGGTTGCGGTGGTTTAACTGAAATCATAGGAAGACAAGTATTAGCTGACAGCGAATGGGCTTATTTGATTAGGAGATTACTTAGTTAAAAACAAAAACCATCTGCGAATTCTTAGGTACATGTATGTTAAAAAATGAAACACAGAAAAAAAAATCACCGAGATAGAAGCTAATCAGAGGTGTCTCTGAAAAGGCGTTTGAAGACACACGTGATATGATGAGTGTCCTTATGAACATGGAGCTGGATTAGGTCGTAAGTGTAGGTCTAATACTGGGATCAGTGGTGGATCAGTGGTGGATACAATTTGCTTATGTAACGTTTACTCATACTTGTTTCTTTTCTTTTTAAGTGTCCTTGTCCCCCGACTCGAATAGTCTTTTAACTAACTGCGGGTTTGGCAAGTTGCTTGTTACAATAATAACAATAATAATAATAATTATTATTATTATGTATTGACAATATCTCCACCAGGTGGCTTTTCACCTGCAAAACTAATCTACAATAAGTTATTAATAATACTAATGATAAAATATAAAATTGTCAAATCTAAAAGTATAAGTCACAGACAATTAATACTAACTATGGTAGTGTTAGTATGAGCGAGGTCTCGTCCACTGACCTCCTCTACCCCGGAGTAAAATGAGAAGGTAAACTCCTGTCGTGATGCGTAGAGACCGTCCCACATTATGGGAGCGCCGAACTCTCAGATTTGTTTTAGTTTTTCATAGTTAATTTCATAAGTACATTACAATATTCGTGTCCGAAATGTATCGGATCGAGTACACAATGGATATCCAATACAATGCAGTCGCTCATATTGTAAATAATACGAAAAAAATTGCCATCATGCACCAAATAAGCGGTTTTTAAGTCATTCTGCTTGGCGGTTTTGCAATTGATATGTTGCACTAAAACTATATCTAAAATTCGGTGTATATCGCCAGTAACTTACCGTTAGCTGGTATCAGAGATTCAGGAATAACTTTTAACCCTCCGATTTTCCCGGTCACATTCACCACATTAATTATTATATTAGCGACTTTGATCTTCACGAGGTCCGGGTCATCTTTAGTGTTATTGGGCTCCTTGACCTTGATAACGAAAAGCACACGAAATTGTACTTCAACACTGCCATTGCTATGGAAAAATACAACATTAATATCATACACATTCTTAGTTCAGTATTCGTCAGTCAATGGAACCTAATATTACTACGGTTTTTTTTTTTTCTTGTGCCAAATACTGTTGAAAAAAAAAATGGTATGAAGGAATGACCTATTGAAATAAAGTTTCGTTTCCATTTTTAGAACAACAGCGATTCGCATATTACATACGCCTTATAATCGGAGTCTTTTCGTCGAATACTCCAAGATGCAAAGTTTATTAACGCTTGTTTTTGTTTTATATAAACAACTATAGCCCCGATCAGTAGCAGAATTAGGGTTAGGTTTACAGTTGACAAAAAATTATATACGCATTCCTTTCATATTCATGGTCGACGCGTCTAGGTTTGTTTAAAAAAAAAAATATCAAGCACATAGCAACTTTTACCCTCCAAAATGCTGAAGTACGCGGAACTTCCGGGGGCTACGCCTCCGGACTCTGGCCCGGGACTCCCTCCTGGGTGCTTCTGCTCGACCATACTACGGGATTTTGCGCCCCCAGACTCCCGCTTTTATAAATGTTGTCTGTCATGGACTCACGGCCCTGATATGTGGAGTTTATCACGCAGACGGTAACTTTTCAGATTTAAGCGGTCCGCTGACTCCTATGAATTTTTTTTGTTTAAAACAGGCCTTATAAGTGTTGAAAATAAACCACATAAAAGAAGCATTGTGTAGCAAAATGGAAACTCCTTTTCTTGATGCGCACAATGAGTAATTTAAGCCGTTTATTTTCATTGAATTAGTATGAGTGAAGTTTTACGCAATCAAAAGGCAAAATGGTTAAAACAGGGACAACAACAGTACAGGCGATAAACAAACAAAGAACTAATAGGATGGAAGCTTACTAAAATCCCACAACTTGAACGCTATCGAAACCGGTCACATTGATATAGATCTGCGACACCTAGGACAAAATAAAAACACTGCGGTGATTCACTGATAAAAATCAATGAATTTAAATAAACCGGCTCCACGCAGTGATAGAACTAAAATGTGTTCGAACAACAGTTTGAGTTACAGTAGCTCCCTACCCCACCCCCCTCATCGGGACAGTAGCATAAAAATATAATGTTACGCGTAGTGACAGAATACTGCACCGTTCTAAGAATTCAACAACCTGTCTGACAATTCCCCCTCATTCTTCTGTGTTAGAAATTGCCGAGATGGTAATGCAAAAACAACAACAGAAGCAAGGAGAGAATTTGTAGCTACAAATTAATAATAATAATAATAAAATAAAATTTTAAATAATAATAATAATATCAGATTAAACAGCACAAAAGTTGCGCGCATTACACCGGGCGCTAAACGAGATAATTCCCCAGAATTAAAATTGACCATTTACGATTCAAGTTCAGATTATAACAAAAGAGATTCGACTTCGTGGAGTGTTTCAATAATTACCTCATATACGACCTTCTGTTCCAGTTTCTTGTATTTTGGTGAAGATTTGTTTTTTAGATCACTTGTGAACCTATCCTCTTTAAGCGTCACATTCATATCCACTTGAACGGGAACTTTAACATAACAACGCTCAGAATTAGTGGAATAGTAATAATAATAATAATAAAATATATATTTAAAGAAGATGGCCCAGTCACCCAAAGGTGATTTTTATGGATGTCCTCATAGAAATAGAAATATACGGTTAAAAATAGAGATATCATAAATATAAATAAATAAATGAACTAAGAATAATGACTTATAATAATAGTTACAATAACGACGTATAGAATATGAATAAGATAGATGAAAATAGAACAATTACAATCGTTTCCAATAAAGAGTCTTAAGAACTGAACCCTAAATCAATCCGACGACTATACAAACTTGTATTCAAGAGAAATAAGTTCTGCTTTCTTATTTCATTGTAGTGCAGGCCTAAAAAGAGGATATACGTTTCGAAGGTCGAGAAATAGCCGATTCTCTGCTGATAAAGCTAGTTTGTGTGGCAGCTCAACAATTCGGTGCTATTTTCCCCGTATATTACGTCATGCATACCAAGACAAACCAACTACACCTTCTGCACAAAGAAAGCACAATAGTGCGCAATTATGAGTCGGTATAGTCCATCTATTTAAAGCCGAGAACAACATGACAAAACTAATTTATTCCCCGTATCGTACGTCACAGATTACAGGAATTGAGTCCGTCTGTACTTAGCGGCGTTTGGGAGGAAGATTTGCAGATTTTGTTGCCTTTGACGCAAAACACAGTAAAATAAGTTTTGCTGCGAGTCTTTTCATGTTTATATCAACTCATTGAGCTAAAGTTGATTGTAGGCTTCAGTTCTCCTTTAAATACGTAAACAACAAACAATCAGTACACATATTCATATCCATTTTAACGGGAACTTTAACATAACAACGCTCAGCATAATTAGTGGAAACAAACAACAAACAATCAGTACACTGACTGAACGTTTATCTCCTGTGATGCGAATCAGTGATAAACTTGTGATGACTACGTCATAGACTGCTAGCCGATCGATCCTAGTTTCAGCAGGATAAAAAATGACAAATATCAGCGTAACGCGATAAAGGATCAGCTTATCCCGATAAAAACACGCTGAGCGCTTAGGCGGTGGTTTTGAATTGATTGTGCAGTTTGCTTCGCGTTTCATTTGATTCGTAGTACAAATTAGGAACTGCCATTAGTATAGTTATGTCACGCACTTAACAAAATCACTGGTTCGCTGGAAACACGGAGGCAAACAATGTTTCCTTTTTGTTGTCTTACATGCACGTGGAAGACCTTTAAAAAGCCGTTTAGGATAACGATTACTGATTATAAAATTAAACGCATCTTGGAACAGCTGTAATCAGGGCTTTATGCATGTCTACAAGTGTAATTGTCTATATCATGCTGTTGCTAAGCGACGCTAATAGGAATGAAGCTGAAACCAACCATTGACAATAAGTTTGACTAGACCAGTCGTGGAACCGTCTCGATTTCTAGCTGTACACGTGTATTCTCCCGTATTTGAACGCTGCACGTTTAACAACAACAATCTACTCGTCACCACTTGCTGGTCGACAGTGGTTGAGACGGCCGCCAGTGTGACGTCATTGCGTGTCCAGGTTATTGTTGTTGGTGGTTTACTCGACGCTTTACACGTCAAGTTGATGTTACTTCCTGCTGCAGCAGCAAAATTCTGGCCATCGTTCAATATGACTGGTTTATCTACAACAAGAACAGAGAAGTTTATAGGAGCCTTGCAGTCATGGTACGTTATTGGTCGGGGCAGAAATACTGAACTAGGGTTAGGAGAAATGCGTTCATAAAGGTGTGAACAGCACCCTAGTCAGTGCTGACCCGTACTCGTTTTTACTGTAATTCACGGATTTTTACCTGATAAAAGTTGACAAGGGTATCCCAATCGCCATGCGAAGCGAAACAAGAGGACACATCCGTGAAAACAATCTTCCCTCACCTCGTCTTCCGGTCTCTGCCCGCTTGACTATTGTTAGTTTGTTCGGCCTCGTGAATGCACAACACTTTTGACCATGCGATGACGCAAATTGCAGAATATGAAATACCACGGCAAACTATCGTAAGTAGTTGTTAAATTACCTGAAGATGAAGGTGTTGTTGGTACTGTTGGTACCAGTGTCCTCTCTGTGTGATCTTCACTGACCGCCACTGTCGCTAACGTTGTCGCTTGTGGTACAGTAGATTCTGATGGTGGTGCTGAAATCGATAAAACATGGTGAACACATGTATGACAATGTACTACTACTACTACTACTACTGCTGCTGCTGCTGCTGCTGCTACTACTACTACTAATAATAATAGCGGTTATTAGGACGCATTATGCAAGCCTCAATGCGTTTACAAAGGAAAATAAAGTATTTGGAAAACAGTCATATATATAACCATAGTATCATAAAATAATTATAGAATATCATTACTACAACTACACTACAAGCTAACTACAACTATACTCCTAGGCAATAAAGGAAAATAACTCCGTACTGTTATGTACGAAAAAGTATGTTTTCACGGAAGACTTAAAACTAGTTACAGATTGCGCGTTTCTTATATGGCTTGTGGCACCTGGCAAACATCCACAACTCTGGTGCAGCGACTTAAAAAGCGCGACACCTTACGTAACGAAAGCAGAGTTAGGAATTACTAATAAACCTTCGGAGGTAGAACGTAGGCTACGGGTGGGGCGATAAGGTTGAATTAGATTAGATATGTAGGAAGGCGCAATACCCTTAATGGCCTTATAGGTAATTAGTAAGACCTTAAAACTAATGCGTTCCTTTATTGGGAGCCAATGTTAATCACGTAAAATGAGTAACACAAATTATACAGAGTGAAACGCGCGCTCTGACTTGTCGATAGCCATTTGTTATTAGAGTACAGATGCCACGAAATCACTGAAATAAGTTTGTATCCCCTTTTTTCGCTAATCATTGTATGTTAAACAAATCGATGATATCTTGCTGATGGTCTGTTCTCTTGTAGTGCACTACGTCTCGTGTTAACGTCAGACGCATTACAAAATGACATTTGATATTTACAACACGAGAGAAAACGGCTACCATCAACTGAGTAGCCGGGTAGAATCAGCTAGATCTATCCGCTATGAACCACTCGCATGCATATAGCCGTACTGCGAGAAAAACATTACTTAAAAGTTCTTCATGTTCAATCAGTAGGTATATGCACGCTGATCAGCCAATGAAATCACCCGTTATTAGGATGCTCCTGAAATTTACATTTACACGTTTAAAGAGAAATAAGTACAATGGGCTTTTGTCACACGGCGACCATATTGGCTTGAAACAATAGATTTCCCACGTGTAGCCTCGTACTGAGCAGTTTCAGGACGAGTTCACGCGTGCAAAACAAAGGTTTTTGTGGTCATCGTCCACAACCCCCTCTCGAAAGTATCCATGCCGTGTTGGTGCCGAGATCATCGAACCGTCTATGTCAACAAGGAACATTGGAGTCGTGTTCGACCACACTCTTTCGATGGAATATCAAGTGGCTGCTGTTTGTAAATCAGCATTTTACCATATCAGGAACATTGTACGTGTAAGAAAGTTTTTATCTTTTGAAACCAGCCAAATACTTATTCACGCTTTTATCACCTCTAAATTAGATTACTGTAATTCTTTATTATATGGTCTGCCTAAATACTTGATACAGAGGCTTCAGTACGTGCAGAATTCAGCAGCTCGCCTTCTCACTTGCTCGCGTAAATTTCATCATATTACTCCTATTTTACGAGAACTACATTGGCTACCCGTAGAGCAAAGAATAATTGTTAAGATATTATTACTTACATTTAAGGCTCTTAACAATACTGCTTCGTTATTACTGAACTTCTGAATCCCTATGTATATACCATTTCGTTCTTTACGTTCATCATGTAAGAATCTACTTAAAGTTCGAAAACACAACCTCAAGACATACGGTGCAAGGTCCTTCTCAGTTTCTGCTCCTACCTTATGGAACTCAATACCACAAGACATTAGGGATGCTAAGTTAATTAACATTTTTAAGAGTCGAGTTAAAACTTATCTTTTTAAACAAGCTTTTAACCTTTTATCCTAAATTCGGTTTTTATATCTTTTTAAACAAGCTTTTAACCTTTTATCCTAAAGAGTTTTTTTATATTAGTACCATATAAATATTAATTATCGTAGATAGTTTTTTTTTTTTAGTTATTTTGAATTAGTGATGTAAAGCGCCATTGGTCATTTAGTGGAAATGGCGCTATATAAATTGCTCATTATTATTATTATTATTATTATACTCCTGGGATTAAACATGGCCGCCGTGTGAATAAGGTCCATGCTGTTAACGATTACCGCTGCTTGAACAGGTAAGAAAATGAGTTGAGTTTATTGGTATCCGTTTCCCTTATTCTGAGGTTTTTTTTCCCGGGTTCTCCGGTTTTCCTCCATCCGGCAAAAACCGATCGACCTAAATTCCAATTCGACCTCGGAATGTACACACGTGTACGTATGCTTAAACTTCTAAGTACTATGTAGGTAAACTATACGATTTTTTAAGCCTCGATTTTTTCCGATTCAATTCCATATCCTCAAATAAAGGTAAATAAAGGTAAAAGGTAAAGGTGTTCATTTATATAGCGCAAATTCTATATGAATATATTCAAATGAGCTTCACTAGGTTACTTTTGTGATACGGACTGCTATTGTGGGGCAATGTGCTGCCGTGCAGTTTACAATCATGAGTGATTGTTAGTACCTCAGAATACCGGGCTGTTGTGTCGTTGTCTCGTTTTTACTGTAATTCACGGATTTTTACCTGATAAAAGTTGATAAGGGTATCCCAATCGCCATGCAAAGCGAAACAAGAGGACACATCCGTGAAAACAATCTTCTCTCACCTCGTCTTCCGGTCTCTGCCCGCTTGACTATTGTTAGTTTGTTCGGCCTCGTGAATGCACAACACTTTTGACCATGCGATGACGCAAATTGCAGAATATGAAATACCACGGCAAACTATCGTAAGTAGTTGTTAAATTACCTGAAGATGAAGGTGTTGTTGGTACTGTTGGTACCAGTGTCCTCTCTGTGTGATCTTCACTGACCGCCACTGTCGCTAACGTTGTCGCTTGTGGTACAGTAGATTCTGATGGTGGTGCTGAAATCGATAAAACATGGTGAACACATGTATGACAATGTACTACTACTACTACTACTACTACTGCTGCTGCTGCTGCTGCTGCTGCTACTACTACTACTAATAATAATAGCGGTTCTTAGGACGCATTATGCAAGCCTCAATGCGTTTACAAAGGAAAATAAAGTATTTGGAAAACAGTCATATATATAACCTTAGTATCATAAAATAATTATAGAATATCATTACTACAACTACACTACAAGCTAACTACAACTATACTCCTAGGCAATAAAGGAAAATAACTCCGTACTGTTATGTACGAAAAAGTATGTTTTCACGGAAGACTTAAAACTAGTTACAGATTGCGCGTTTCTTATATGGCTTGTGGCACCTGGCAAACATCCACAACTCTGGTGCAGCGACTTAAAAAGCGCGATCACCTTACGTAACGAAAGCAGAGTTAGGAATTACTAATAAACCTTCGGAGGTAGAACGTAGGCTACGGGTGGGGCGATAAGGTTGAATTAGATTAGATATGTAGGAAGGCGCAATACCCTTAATGGCCTTATAGGTAATTAGTAAGACCTTAAAACTAATGCGTTCCTTTATTGGGAGCCAATGTGAATCACGTAAAATGAGTAACACAAATTATACAGAGTGAAACGCGCGCTCTGACTTGTCGATAGCCATTTGTTATTAGAGTACAGATGCCACGAAATCACTGAAATAAGTTTGTATCCCCTTTTTTCGCTAATCATTGTATGTTAAACAAATCGATGATATCTTGCTGATGGTCTGTTCTCTTGTAGTGCATTATGTCTCGTGTTAACGTCAGACGCATTACAAAATGACATTTGATATTTACAATACGAGGGATAACGGTTACCATCAACTGAGTAGCCGGGTAGAATCAGCTAGATCTATCCGCTATGAACCACTCGCATGCATATAGCCGTACTGCGAGAAAAACATTACTTAAAAGTTCTTCATGTTCTATCAGTAGGTATATGCACGCTGATCAGCCAATGAAATCACCCGTTCTTAGGATGCTTCTGAAATTTACATTACATGTATAAAGAGAAAGAAGTACAATGCTGTTAACGATTACCGCTGCTTGAACAGGTAAGAAAATGAGTTGAGTTTATTGGTCACGGCGGGCACAAAGAACGTCAAAAACGGCATCAATAAACGTGACCAAATAATTGAAATTAGCACCATTTCTTTACTTATAGTTTAAATTTGAAGAAATGTTGGTGACTTGGTAACAAAATGAAACTACATATTTTATGTGTTTTATGTTTGTATGATGACGTCGTTGTGACGTCATAAGCGAATCCTCCTTTTTTGGTGAAATTCCCCCTTTAATAAACGTTACAAACAGACTACTCCATAAAAAGGCCTTCATTACATACATTCATTTGGTGAAAATTTGAACATTCTACGACGATTACAGCCAAAGTTATAGAGGAATGACTGTTGCTATGACGTCACATTTAGTGACGTCAGGAGTCGTACCTAAATAAGGCTGCCAATTGTTAAAAAATCAAGAAAAGAAAACAACGTGACTTTTGTTTGCCAGACTAGTACATTTCATCATTAAAACTCGAAAATCACTCAAAGGCTTTATTCTAAGGGCATGTATAAAATAATATGACGTCATAATGACGTTGTCGAAAATATGACCTTCATTTTAAGGCGGTTATGGACAAAAAAAATCAAAATTCTAAAAACATACGATTTTAGCCACCAACGTATTTTATGGCTGGACAAAATGTCATGCAACAGTATTTAAAACTCTGAAAGATGAATGAAGCGATATTTTCATAAATGCTTTTGTGTTGTTTATTTCCCGCCATATTTTGGCGGGAAAATTAGCAAAATTCAAACTTTCATAACTTTTGATTTCCTTAACCAATCGAGATCGGGTTTTCGTTTCCTTCATTCTCATCACGAGGAGATTTTAACAATATACGACATTCCGTTTTTAGAGGTAATGAACAGTTATAAGAAACGTATTACAAATGGGCAAATGGCGTCATTGTGACGTCATAATAGTACTAACATAGCTTAAATTATCAGGTTATATTCCTTTTACAATTCTACACCAACCTACCAAAATTCAATCGTCTACGTTGAAAACTTTTTAAAATATATAACTCATGCCGTTTTTATGGTCGTTTGTGCCCACCGTGGGTATCCGTTTCCCTTACTCTGAGGTTTTTTTTCCGGGTTCTCCGGTTTTCCTTCCTCCGGCAAAAACTGATCGACCTAAATTCCAATTGGACCTCGGAATGTACACACGTGTACGTATACTTAAACTCCTAAGTACTATGTAGGTAAACTATACGATTTTTAAGCCTCTTCGATGCAATTCTATACCCTCATGTCCTTCGGCGTAGTCACCGCAAATAAAGGTAAAAGGTAACGGTATTCATTTATATAGCGCAAATTCTATATTCAAATGCGCTTTACAAGGTTATATATTTTTGTGTCACGGACTGCTATTGTGGCGCAATGTGCTGCCGTGCAGTTTACAATCATGAGTGATTGTTAGTACCTCAGAATACCAGGATATTGTGTTGGGAGACAATCCCATACTTTTTCTCGAAATACTGATCACAACAGGTTCTTTCACGCCCCCTCGTATAGATTAGAAGAGGAAAGAGACAAGGGCAACGACTTATACGTCCCTGCCTAAGGTCGCGGCCGAGATTCGAATCCCGACCTCCCGCACTCTAGACCGTGCTCTACCAACTGAGCTAACCAGTGAGGCGGTCAGTCGATCCCCAAGTGTCAGTCATATCTCCAAGTGTCAGTCATCTCCAAGTGTCAGTCATATCTCCAAGATTTATCAGACGAATAATAATCACAAGATCCGAGGAACTTTATAATGACTAACTCTTACCTGTGGCTGCAGTGGCTGTACAGTTCGGCTTTACCCCAACATATCCAGCTTCACAGAGCTCTTTATTCCCTACAATTGTCGCAAAATTAAATGACAAGATCAAGCTAAGTTTCACATGAACAAAGAGGGAACGAGCTCACTATTAAAATCACACCATATAACTGAACGACTACTACTACTACTACTATAGTACTACTACTATACTACTATACTACTATACTACTACTACTAATAACAATAATAAGTCTTTATTCAAATTAATACTCCAAACAAAAGTTCAAGTTTCCATAGGTATAAAAAGTTAAAAAGATATAAGTACAGCAGTTACTGCAAAAACCTTACTTATAATACATTTAAATAGTTACACTAAATGTATGAGAACAGGCAACGATTGATAAAATATATTTTTGAACCTCTTGGTTCGAACCCTAGCAAGTACAAACGGGTGGCCACGAGGCCTTAGCGATCTTTCCCTCTTAGGGAGTAGAAGATCATACAGTGAGCTTACTAGGATTACTAACAATTTTATTCCAAAGCGCTCTATAGCTCTTCTCCTGCATGTCATTTATCGCAATAACAGACTTAACATAACCAAATTTTAAGCCCCTAGCCTGGATCGTATCTATGTTACTTAGGTATTTACTATAACAGGCCACGCCCCATACATGGATGTCATAGGAAAACAACGCCATGATAAGCGAGTAGAAGACAGTGTGCAAATCATCTAAGCTATAACCATGACTTTTATAAATCCTTAGAATATACATTCTACTGTTAGTCCTATATGCATGAGAGACTTATTTAATAATTACTGGCATCATCACTGAAATTACGCCTTAGGAGCTTTAACTGGGCTTTCTGCGTAATACCGCAAACAGGTGAAGGGATAGGTTATCAACTTTCCGTTTGACAACCATTTCCATGGTCTTGCCAAGGTTGGGATTCATACTGTTAAATTTAGACCACTTTAAAATGTCATTAACCTCGGCTGATGCGTGGTCTGGCACACTAACGGCAATGTCGTCTGCAAACTTGACAAGCATGCTCTAATTTAAAAATTATTGGATGTCATTTACCATAATAGAAAACAGTATGGGCCCTAAGACAGTTCCTGAGGCACACCTCTATTGATAGAAACAAACGTTGACTTTTGATTAGCCAGACACACCTAGCTAGCCTGCGTCGCATCCGAACTGAACCGGGGCGTGGCCTGTTCAGTTCGGATGCAACGCAGGCTAGACATACCATTTGTGTTCTCTTGTCTAGGAAATCTATTAACCAGTTGACTATGTAAGGGTTGATGTCCGTTGACTTTAACTTGTCACAGACGATCCTGTGTGACACAGTGTCAAAAGCTTTAGAAACGTCAAAGGACAACACCCTTATAAATCAAATTCCTCATCCAGACATTTTATCCAAATATGTTGATTACGTATTAAGGCGATACTTGAGTTACATCCTTCCTTATAAGCAAATTGATCATCCATAATAGAGGCTTCATAGGTCCCTTTAATTCTTGCTTAAAAACAAGCCGTTCAAATAGACGCATGAAGATCGCCGTAAAAGAAATAGGCCTTAGCACATTAAGTGATGTGATAGGAAAGCAGCTTGCTCAAAGAAGGAGCAGTTAAAGATATGTGTAATAGCGGGCGCTAATTCTAAAGCGTAATCAGACTAGAACAGATATGGAAATGTATAAGATTTTGAAGCGCCCTTAATACACTAGTTTCATCCACACTAGGAATTCTAGTATCCTCAGGTATATCCGAACCGGCTCTGGCTCACTATAATTAGGATCAGTATTGATTCCTTGAAAATACTGATTAATATCTTTAATACCAAAATAAGAGGAGAAAGATCCTGTTTCTTCCTACCAGTCATTACGTTAACAGCCTGCCACCATTCTTTACACCCTCTTTTAATCTTCTTATTATCAGACTTCACGGCATTAATCTGATTATTTCTAATTATTTTATTGATCTTAGGTTGTAACATATTTTCTTCATAAACCATTCCCCAAGAGACCATCACCGTCTCCCGGTTAGTCTTTCAATGAGATCAGCAGTTGTTCAAGCATGCCCCGGACGCTATCTATTCTGGAAAAACAATGAATCTTCAATAATTCCCAGCTAGAAAACGCTCGTTTATATATATTTCTAGGCATCACGCTCAGCTCCTTCGGCAACTTTAATTTAGCTAAGCAGGAGCTAGGAAAGACGGCCCGGAAGGCGCTCTTTGGGTTGAAGAAAGACATGGGAATTCATTTCAGATCTAACATAAAGCTGTCCCTAAAACTATTTGTCGCCCTTATCATGCCTATACTGCTGCAGTATGGCAGTGAAGTATGGATCCCACACAAAACGATTCAATAGAAAGCATACATTTAAAATTCTGTAAAATGTTGCTTGGCACTAACAAAACTGCTTCCATGCAGCGACGCGTGCAGAGCAGAAATTGGCAGATTCCCATTACAACGTTAACTAACTATTCAATAGACCAGTTCGCGGTAAATTCCGACATTTTGAAAGGGGTGCAAACATGGCGCGAAATACAGTGTTTGTATGGGAATCGATGGGAATCCGATGCCAAATAAAATCCGTAAACCGTAAAATCGAATTTATGAAATGTTCTTCAGATACAAACTTAAGATACCAGGTAAAAGATTAACATATCGAAATTTGAGGGATGAAGTTGTGCTGGGAAGCGTGCAATCGTGTTTTCAGTTTTCCATATACATTGTCTGTAAAAAACGAGTCAAATTCAGCGTGAAAATTTGTCTGGAGGACAGAAGTTTCGAAGATTGACTTGTCTAATGCTTATCTCCAGATGGAGGTTAATGAAGAGTCAAAGAAGTATTTAACCGTGAACACGCATAAGGGTCTATGCCAGTAAATGCAAAAAATCTAGGATTTCTGATAAAAACACTCATTTTTTATGGACGGCTGGTATATGGAGTCGCGTCTGCTCCAGCGCTATGGCAACGGGCCATGGGTAAGGTGCTCCGAGGTGTCCCAATGACTCAGTGCTATATGGATGACATTGTTGTGACTGAGAGGTCTGACAATGAGCACTTAGAGAATCTAGATAAGGTTCTGACACGCCTTGAACAGTTTGGCTTGAAAGTGAATCAAGCCAAATGCGAATTCTTCCAAGAGAGAATTGAATACTGTGGTCACGTGATAGATGCCAGTGGTCTTCGTAAGTCAAAGGAGAAAGATGAAGCTGTGTTGAATGCTTCATCACCTGAAGTGCAGTTGTGGTCATTCATCGGCTTGATCAACTATACTACTAGCGCTTTCTCCCAAATCTGGCAACAATATTGAGCCCGCTCAATCAGTTGCTGCATGCTGATAAGAAATGGCTTTGGGAAAAGCGACATGAAGAAGCCTCCTGGGAGGCCAATAAGCTAATTGCATCAGATATGGTACTCACTCACTATAACCCAGATAGCCATGGTAACGCGGATGGACTTTCGCGGTTATCTCTTGCAAACACAGACAGGGGGGGGGGGGGGGGGGGGGACGATGAACCTGATGTTGTTGGCATGTTTCATGCGAGTCAGATTGAAGCATTACCGGTGTCCGCTAAGAAGACTAGGAAGGAAACACGCAGAGATCCAGTACTAGCACAAGTATTGGAAGCGACAATGAATGGATGGTCTTCTCAGCAAGGGACAGTTGGTGAGTTGCAACCATTCTGGAACTGTAGAAATGAACGTTCTATTCATGAAGGATGTCTGCTGTGGGGGATTAGAGTTGTTATTCCTCCTAAACTAAGGAGCAGAGTCCTAGACCAACTACATGAGGGTCACATCTCATCTCGTTTCAGAGATATTCAGGTTTTTGTAATATGCAAATGAAATGACCTATGACGTCATATTGTTTGCACAGCCTGGAGACAAATCACAAAATGAATATAGGAATTTTTAGAAAAATCTGAAACTGTATTAAAATGGTAAATAAAGTTATGAAATCTTACCTATGTGTTGTGAAGTTGTTCCTCTTCATTTATACTGATGTGTTTATTTTTTATTTGAGTCACTTCTGGGTTTTTCCCCTGCAGCTGGTGACGGGTGGTGACGTTACGGATGTAATGACGTCAAGACGTGCCAAAAAAGGAAAACTTGACTTCCGGTTGCCATCCGTGACTCACCAGCTGGATGTTCGCGAGACTTGACACGTACACGGACGGAAACCGGATGTCAAATGTTTTTTATAACGTTTTGACGTCATCACATCAAAAACGAGGTCGTACACTTGTACAAAAGATGTACGAGGTCAGTAAGATTACTTCCGATTGCCGTCCGCGCGTGATTCACGAACGTCTGATGCACGCCAGCTAACTGCTGCCTTTCAAAATATATTTTACATCCGTATTAAACTAGTAAGAGAACTGTTTTGTGTTAAACTGAGTGATCTATTTACAGAAGACTAGCAAGGGGCAGATGTACACATTTTAATTATAAACCGATTGTTGCTGATCTCCGGACCATGACATTGAGATTTTATATTTTAAAACTATGTAAAAGCATGTATCGTGGCAGTCGAAATGTGCCTATAACCGAGACAAGCCCAATTATTGCTTCTCTCTCCTGCTCTCTAAGACTCAAGGATTGTGAGTTTCGACGTGAAACTCAAGAGACAAACGTGTCTATTGTCAATGTATTGAAGGCATAAAAGTTTCACTGCAGTTTTCAAACTTTAAACATTGTAGCCTTATCATGTATGTCTTCTGATCTGAATATGAACCAGAAAAGAGGGTTAACAGTGTAACATAAAGGGATTGTCGTACCTGCACAGTAAGCAATGAAACAGCCATAAGTTGGACGTAGTTTATACACGTAGTAGGTTCCACAGTTCTTGACTTTAATGTCAAATGACCTATAGCAGCCATGGTTGAGGTTATGTAAGTTTTCGCAGGCTGTTCTCGTTACTTCGCCTTCTATCGGGGTAGGATGAGTTCCTTGCATCCAGATTGGTACAACTGTTCCGCAGTGCTTCTTTTTCGGTTTTGTTGTCGGCATTTCTCCTCCAACGACGCTTGTAAAGCGATACCAGCCTGAACTGAGCAAGCGATCACATATCGGTGTGTCGTTCTTTCCCAGAACGTGAGTCGTGCTGCGATTAGGATTGTTAATCTCCTTGTACACCGAACTTGAACAGGGATTTGGGCTGTATGGAGCTGTCCTTTGCCCACCACACATTAACAGCGGCATGTCGATGTACCAAAATGTAAGCAGTAACAACAAAATTATATTTTTGGATGCCATTTCCCACTAAATCGTAAAAAAATGGCAATGCCGGCTTCGTCCTTAGGTATCTCTTGTTCCGGTTCGTAGGCACATCCACAATGTCGAGTGCAAAACTAAAACCAAAACCGGAAATTTAATGGCTTTCAACTTTGCGTAGGAGCTGAATCAAGGACAGGAAGTCCTACAAATTTTCTCATATGTATGGCGCTATAAACTTTGATGACATTGACAAGCGATCAGTTTTGGCTAGAGATTAATGTATTTTATGGTATAATTCAAAAATTGATTTGCAAATTTGAAGTGTCACGGCTGGTACGGTCATGGTTACATATTAATATGTATTTTACATTTGTGTACATGAATAGTGAAGAGGATCAGCAGTGTTACATATATGTTTGTTGATTAGTACCCCTTCACAATGTAAAATATACTTTTTCTGATAATCAACTTACAAGTATTAAAATATTGAGTCACAGTATTTAATAGCACGTAAATCTTAAATAAAATACAACAAAACGTACAGGCTGTCCAGTTCTTGTGTCTTTGCTAATTTTCATCGAATTTCAGCAAAGTTTTACCTCACTACCCCTCAAAAACTAACCTAAACTCCAATTCGACCCTGGATAACTCGCGAATAAGCAAAAACCGTGGATAAATAGCCTGCTTTTTGAACGTTGGATCTGTATGAAGATCTGAACAGCCAAAGAATAATTAATAGAAGCGAGAAGTCCAAAGACTACAGCAAAGCTGAAACAACGTGTATAATAGTTTTAAACATACTATATTTCAGTATTTCGGCTAGCCAAACCACAGAAAACCCAAGCTCTGTTTGTGTTTTAAATTCAGGGTTTGTATGATATTTTTAACGAGTATTTGGTTGTATCCGTTAGACAGGAAATACTGAAATAAAATCAATGAAAACTTACCTGAAGTCTTTATCTGTTCTTCATTGGGCTCTGTATGCAATTTTAGCGAATTATGTTGAAATGTTATCCCTCGACCTCTCCACCTAAGAAAGAAGGCAAGGATGGTCGCAGCCGGATAAACTAAATCCCGAGTTGGGATCCCCAGTTAGGATCCCCAGTTAGGATCCCCAGTTAGGATCCCCAGTTAGGATCCCCAGTTAGGATCCCCAGTTAGGATCCCCAGTTAGGATCCCCAGTTAGGATCCCCAGTTAGGATCCCCAGTTAGGATCCCCAGTTAGGATCCCCAGTTAGGATCCCCAGTTAGGATCCCCAGTTAGGATCCCCAGTTAGGATCCCCAGTTAGGATCCCCCCTAGGATCCCCCCCCTCCCCCCCCCCAAGTTATAGTAATAATAAAAATTATAGTAATAATAATAATATCAAAAATGTCAATAGGGCGTGCTCCATACATGCACTGTTACATTCGGGGAGAGCTGGTTAATTATTTTGGCTTGCTCTTTCCATTTCTTGCGCAAAAGATGTGCCAGCTCTAAGATTTTGGATTGACAATGTTGCGTGGCTCCCAGTGAAATTGCAATGAATGAAATAAGAAAAAGGAATTTGGAAAGTCTATATTCCAAAGTAAATATATGTTTTTTTGAATGCGAAAATTAATGTTTCACAATTTACAATGCAATGCAATGCAATGTAATACAGAGAATACGTAAAACTGTTAGACTGAGATACTCATTATTTCAATGCTCACACTAATTGAAAATAATGACATTGCTCGATCGATAAAGCGATAGAATAGCAGTTGAATTTTGCAAACGCGAGCGTGACTTCAACATGGAATCGAGGCTAGATACATTTTATTGAATATAGGTACAGTCAACTCTCCGCTAACGGACACTCTCGTAAGCGGACAGCTCTACTTACGGACGCCTTTTCAAATCCCCGTTTTACCTCCCAGTCAAACTCTGTATTTACACATTCCCGTAATAATAATAATAATAATAATAACCGTTCTTAGAACGCATTATGCAAGCCTGAATGCGTTTACAATATGAATATAAATTTAACAGTACTTAGTTTAAAAAGATTCGAGATTTACATTTTTCTTAAAATATATAACAATGAATAAATTGTTCCACGAAGCAATAAATAAACACACTATTCTAAATTATAATTGAAAAGGTGTGTCTTAAGACACGACTTAAAATTAGTTATTGAATTTGCTGTAGTCTTTGGTAGTGCATTCCAGAGCCTGGGTCCTGCGATCAAAAAGGCGCGGTCCCCATACGTGGCAGAGAAGGATTTGGGGACGGTTAAAAGACCCAGGTTGGAGGAGCGCAAACTACGGCCAGGAACATAAGGCTTAATTAGATCATTAATATAAGATGGCGCGCACAAATGGATAGACTTAAAAATTATTAAACAAATTTTAAAAATAATTCGCTCTCTAATAGGTAACCAATGTAACTGGCGCAAAATCGGTGTAATGTGCTCCCTCTGTCTAGTGCGTGTTACGAGCCTTGCTGCCGCGTTTTGCACGCGTTGTAATTTAGACAATTCTGTGGCAGGTAGCCCATACAAAAGAGAGTTACAATAATCCATCTTTGATGAAATAAAAGCGTGAACTAACCGTTCCGTACTCGACTTACTGAGGTATTTTCGTATTCTTCCTATGTTCCTAAGGGCGTGTAACGCGGACCGGCATATCAGTTATTAACCTGAGTGGCCATAGTCAAATGACGGTCAAAAATGACACCTAGGTTACGGGCCTCATTTACAGGTACTATACTATGCTTGCCAAATATTATGTTAGAGATAGGCTCCAACTTACTAAACCTAGAAGAAAAATGGATTATTTCCGTCTTTTTTTAATTGCATGCGAGTTTGTTCGCGAGAAAGAACGTTTGAATGTCAGTAATACAATGATCTAAATCAACTAAGGCTGACTGCCGAGACGCAGGATTCATCGTGATATACAGTTGTGAGTATATCGTAAACGGACACTCCCTCGTAAGCGGACGCGGACACTTTTGAAAATGAAAATTGGATTTTTCTTTTGTTTACGCTCTCTCGTAAGCGGACACCCCATGTATAATAATTGTATAATAAGTCCCGTTTAACTTTTTGTTAAATATAAAAGAGTTATACTACAGTATATTTCTTCTTTTTTTTCGAGTTTTAACATTTGACATCAATAAAGAGTTTCGCTTTATATCTTCAGTTGCTATTTTTGTCTACCCAATAAAACATAATTAACACCCGCTAATTAACTCTCCCGTAAGCGGACATCCACCCTATTTTTCTTTGGTTTCCGCTTATGGGAATAATTATCGTAAGCGGACAGCTCTACAAACGGACACTTTTTTCAATTCCCGAGGGTGTCCGCTTACGAGAGAGTTGACTGTAATTCATTTGCCCGAATTCTACAAAAGAAATACTGGTTATCACTAATCTTAGCGTTCTCAGTAAAATGTCAACCACGTGACTAGCCACGTGGTTAAAAATACAGAAAAACGGGGTAGTCCTAGACATTTAGTTTTTAAAAAGTAATAATTTCTTGTTTATCTGATTACACTTCTGGTTGTTTACACCTATTTCAGCAAGGTTCAGTTATGGACTAACGACAAGCGACAACGAACATTCCCACACCGAATAAGGGTGGATTGTGGTTGTAGTCGAAAGTCTGGTTTTATTTATTAAATTTTTCGGAATCAAAAGCTTGAAGACGATAAATTTATTTTCGAATTACATGCAATGCAGTAGTTTATCCGTTCCACATACATATAACCACATTTCGAGGTCAGGTGGTATGAAGTGGGTAAACATGGTATCAGATTCCCATACAAACACTCTATTTAGCGTATTCAATGCCAAACAATTTCCGTAAAATTGAAGCTCTGAAATATTCACAGCCTGCAAGCGTAAGGTACTAGGAAAAAGACTAACTGATCAAAATTTGAGGGATCTAGCTGTGCTGGGAAGCAAGCAGTCGTATTTCAGTTTACCATGCATTATTAAAAAAAAATTCCCGAGTACTTGGATTTATTCCAAATACAGACAAATGTATGGAGAACTTAACAGCTTTGATCAGTTAATCGTTTGCCTGGTATACCTTATGTTTGCAGGTTGTGAATATTTCAGAAATTCGATTTTACGGAAATTATTTGGCATCGGATTCCCATACAAACACTGTATTTCATGCCGTATTTACCCATTTCAGACCACGTGACTAGTCTGGGACGTACGAAGCTTAAAGTGCTACTGAAGCGAAATTTCATCATTAAAGTTAAGATCTCACTTGAAAGTCCTTTCGAAATGAGGAAGAATAGCATTTTCTGTTTGTCAATATCTCATCTTGTTCCAGAGGTATTAAGGTTTTTGGAATATGCAAATTAGATTGCCTGTGACGTCATAAGGTTGATACAGCCATGAAGACAAATCACAAAATGAAGAATATCTCTGCAAATAGTGGGTACAAACAATTGACACTTTTCACACATATGGTACGAAGGAAAATACACGTCATTATGCAAATTAAGATGTTACCATGGTAATACTCTAGGCTCCAGGCTCCTTCAATGAGCAAAATAATTTTCCTAATTTCTCCTTTGCCAAACATTTTTTTTCTACTGTTGGCATATCAGAAGGTTTGGAACAGTGTAGGCATTGTATGTGAGTGGCTTAAAGTAAATTATTTTTTGTAACAGAGTTAAAAACTACAATTTTATGTTCAAGGTGAAAGGAGCCTGGGGCCAAGAGTGTTTCCCATGGCAACATCATGATTTCCACAGTGATGTGTATTTTCCTTAGTACTACACATGTGCAAAGTTTCAATTGTTTTTACCCACTATTTGCAGAGATATTCTTCATTTTGTGATTGTCTTAATGGCTGTGTCAACCTTATGACGTCACATATCATCTAATTTGCATATTCCAAAAACCTTAATATATCTGGAACGAGATGAGATATTGACAAACAGAAAATGCTATTCTTCCTCATTTCGAAAGGACTTACAAGTGAGATCTTAATTTTAATGATGAAATTTCGCTTCAGTAGCACTTTAAAGAGGTCTATTGAAATAGGTGTATATAGCTTGATAAGGTGAAACCTGATAGAGAAAAATGTCACGTGTTCTGTTGAAATCAAATAATCCAATAACAAAATCTCAACCATTCCAAACGGAGCATTATAAACAACGAAACAGCCAATCATTACTTTTAAAAATTCAATGTAACCGACATATTTTTATTCCTGTTTGATCATCCTCAAGGTCACCTTCGAAACTGACGTGACCGTCTGAAATATTATGATATATGATTGCGACCCAAATACAGATTTCTCAAGTAGAGTATTGCATTTGAAAATGACATTTAAAGATAGCCAATTTAGCATCAGAATGGCTATCGGCTAACTCCACCATACCGAAAAGGGTAGCTGCTGTATATTTGTCCACAATGACTTTACACAAGCTAACACTTTTCGCGCGCCGACCAGTTCTCTTCTCTACACCAAACCAAAATTATCTTACTGCATATCCTGAATATAGTTTTGCATTTTTCTAGTCAGCCAGTCGTGGTTATTGCTTCGGTATTTCGCTTCTGGTCACGCATGACTGGTCAATAACTGCAATAATCAGACAGAGTATATTGATATATCAAGTATTTTCAGTAAAATTCGCATTCTCGCGGGTATCAGTAGTAGCACCGCGGAAACATTTGCCTGCTCAATGAAATGAGAAATACTACTGTAAAGTTCCGAAACGGTAACGCGGTATAACGAGGGTCGTTACTTCGGTTTTAGCAGCCTTTTACTGTTGTTACTTTCGGGAGGTCGATCGACCTATAATATTTATCAATTGGGATTTTTTATAAACTGAATTACCGAATTTTTATTTGTAAACTGAATCAGTTATAAACTGAATTACCGATATAAACAGCCGAACAACTTGAAGAGAGAATTACGGATACCCATATTTGTATGCAACATTTAAAAGTTGTGAAGTGACTTATGCTTTTTCCAAACTCAGGCGGTCCAGGTTTTCTGAACCCAGTTAGGGTTTTTGTGTCAGTTTTCTCATGCATATTTTTGTTCTCGAGATGCTTTGATGCTTCTATCTTTAACCCTAAAAAAACGTATTCGACAGAATAAGATTTCAGAAATATTATTATATTATTTTATTTTATTAGTATTTTTTAAGTTTAAAAATATTTGCGGGGGGGGGGGGGGGGATCCTAGGGGGGATCCTAACTGGGGATCCTAACTGGGGATCCTAACTGGGGATCCTAACTGGGGATCCTAACTGGGGATCCCAACTGGGGATCCTAACTGGAGATCCTAACTCGATAAATAGCGAGACTCGATCCCAATCAGACTCGAACATTACGCTCGAATTTTCATCCAAAATCAATGCCAACCGCAACTAAACCTGAAATAATAGCACAACAGTATCTATTACAAGAGCCTCGTGCCATTAATTGAAACAAGAGCCCATCTGGGCTTTGCAGACACTCGGGCCACATGAGATTGAAGATGAAATACACTTTCATTTGAAATCCTTTTAGTAATAACTAGCCTGTACACAGACCTCCGTAATCCCTTCAAAGGAAGGAAAAGGTGGTCTGTACTACGGATGAGTTAATCGTGTTCTAGGTCACGTGGATAGTTACAGGAATGCTGTAACCAGTCGCTGATTGGCTGGTGCCTCATAGCGGGTGCTGATTGGCTTAGCGGTTATGTTGACCTTAGTTCTGGCTCCGTGGGAAAATGCGAGCTCGATTCACTCTAGTTTGGAATTGTATTAAGACGAATTGCTATGTCATTTTGTGTCCAGTACTCGGTTAATATCGAGAAAAAAATTATAAGAATATCGTTCATGGAACTGCTGCATTTCAAGTCTGGGAATAAATTATTTCTCTCGAATTTCAAGTAAAAAGTCGGCCTCAACATATATAGCTAGGAAGTTTGAAAGAATTTGCATGGAACAAACGAAATTCTTCTTCAGATATCGTCTAGTTATTCAAAACGAAAAGAAAGTCCATGTTCAAGAGTTCTTTTTGCAAAGCGAATGACTGTGGGAGACGATCAACCAGAAGCAATATCAATAGCCTCGGCGGTCAGGCGAGTTGCTTTATACGAGCGCGACTTCTCAAACCTCGAGTTCACGTGGTTCTCAAACTCACGAATCCATCCAATCTTCCACTTCCTCGAGGATAGAAAGATCTCCAAATCCCTTCCTTTGAATGGATTACGAAGGTCTGTGTATATAGGCTATCGAAGAAGGGAATTTATTTTATTTCCCACGCTTCCCAGCGCGTCCTTGCATTGCCGTTAACAATAGG
The DNA here is from genome assembly GCA_030867875.1 of Actinernus sp. WN-2022. Taxonomy (NCBI): domain Eukaryota; kingdom Metazoa; phylum Cnidaria; class Anthozoa; order Actiniaria; family Actinernidae; genus Actinernus; species Actinernus sp. WN-2022. Next base: position 51,758,711 of record JAOWCC010001751.1, on the reverse strand, counting down.
AAATGAACAATTTGAAATCTACAATGTGTACCGCCTAGTGTTTCTCGGCCAATGGAAATCGATATGTAATTTATGCAAAATTATGTCGGAACACGATTAACTCATCCGTAGTACAGACCACCTTTTCCTTCCTTTGAAGGGATTACGGAGGTCTGTGTACAGGCTAGTAATAACCGAAGGGAAGAATTATTAGCTGAATTTAGCAGTCTTTAGGAGTGGCCGGTAGCGCGGTGACATGCATTCTCTGCTCCCCTAGTATATATATTTCTCGTGTATGCAAATTAAAGAAGTTGACCTCTACTTATTCATGTACCGCACGCTTACAATTTAGTCTGCTGTTCTCCAGGTTCAGAGTACTAATAGATGAGTGTCTCAAATATATGTTTATATAAGTCCCATATTATAAGTTGTATCCTGTCCACCTATGATGGAGCTATCATATGATATATTTCTCTACTGTTCATTCTATCCTGGGGCTCTTTATCGCAGCTCGCGTCCATATATCAGGTATTTATTAACTGAAATGCCTGTTGGTTATATACCCTCCTTCCCAAAACTGATCTGCTCATTATATTACAGAACTATAAAGGGAACTGTTGGAGGCCTTTAATTTCTCGAACCAAAACCTCGGCCGTGAGAGGATTCTTGTTTAAGTTGACCTTGAGAGTTGAATATTGCTTCGCTCATCATAAATTATTCTGTGCGAGCGTTTATTTCTCCGGGGTATTTCTGACAGCCAAAAACACGCTCAAAATTATTTTAGTGCATGTTGGCCTACAGATCACGGTGTTTGCGCTGGTATGTATTATGACCGAGAGGCATAAAACCTACGAAACGTACCTCAAACAAGAATACCGTCCGATGGCAAAATCTCCCGGGCAAAATCTATCAGCGCCACGAGGTCAACAAAACACGCAATGATGTCAACCTCACCGTACCTTAATTAATGACCTGACAAGACACTGTTCAGTTTCACTTTCACTCTCAGCTTTGCTCTTGAGTTTGAGTTCGGCTTTGTTAAAGACTTCTTATTCAGTTGTATGGTATTGTGCAGTATATTTGAGTATACCAATCCACAGAGATTCAAATAACAAAGCCGTGGCGAAAGAGAAGCTTAAACGAGAAATATTTTGTCCTCCTAGAAAAACACAACATCTTGCCCTTTCTTTCGAAGAAGCCTTGGTTTCAGCAGAAAGGAAAACGCTAAATTCCAATTCGATATGTGTGGATCGTTGAGTTCTTCAGGTCCGGCGTCGTGTCGTATATAAAATCACAGGCCATCTGGGTAAAAAACGCGGTCCTTCGGCTCCGACAAGAGCGCCAGTTGCAATATCCTGAGCCTGTTGGAAGGCTTTCGCACGAGTGAAGTTAAATAAAACATTAAACTGCTTACATTTGAGAGATGGGACTCCAAATTTGAGAGAGATTTGCTCGCGGATCCACCATTTTGATTTACTGTATTAAATACTGTAAATAAATTAACCTGGCGAGTGTTACGTGACCAGCACAGTGCGATCTGATTGGTGTGAATTTGACCTTTAACGCATGCGCAGAACGCTTGCTACACTGAATAAAAAAACAACTTGCATTTTAAGACTCGTTGCTGCCACAGGCAGCCCGAGTAATAATCCACATTTCTCGAGCCTAAATCGAACACAATTTCCAACAAACTCGCCCGTTGGGATTCGTGACTGGGTTCTATGGCGCTTAAACAGGGTCAATATTATCAGAATGAAGAACGAAACAACTAACTGTTGAATAATATAGTTAAAACAGTGGTGATCTAATTACCACTTGCGCAATGAAAAGGACAGGACACAAACGATATTTAAGCCTCCTCAACTCCTAACTATAATCGAAACAAGAGCCCATCTGGGCTTTCACTCGGGCCACATGACATTGAAGATGAAATACACTTTCATTTGAAATCCTCTTAGTAATAACCAAAGGGAAGAATTATATATTAGCTGAATTTAGCAGTCTTTAGGAGTGGCCGGTAGCGCGGTGCTCCCCTAGTAAATATGTAATTTTATATTTTTGTTTTTCTCGTATGTAAATTAAAGAAGTTGACCTTTTAATTTAAACAATGGTATGTAATCAACTAAAGTCGATTGAGGTATGCTAACCGCCGTGGAAAGCGAGTAGCAGCTGACGTTTCGAGCGCTAGCCCTTCGTCAGAGCAAAAGAGGGAATTGTGGGTGGGGAAACGGTTTATAGTGTCGAGTGCATGCTTACCGCTGAGGAAACATGTACTCGGATCAATTGGGATCAAAGGAAATTGCGCCAATGCATGATTACCGCTAAGGAAACATGTGCTCGGATCAATTGTGATCAAAGAAAAATGCGCCAACAATAGAAATGCTAATAGTTGTAACAGCAAGTGTCGATGAGTAAATTAAGGAAACATGCTGATCTAAGTGTGAGTGAATACGTGAATTCTGAAATTAAATGAACGAAAAGCGTTCATTAATACCGTGAGGTGACAAAGTTCCTAATTTGAAAATAAAGTTCTGTTCTTTGCGTTTACGAGTGTCGGTAGTACCTTGATGCAGAGAAATGCCGCATACAGTGATGTGATCAATGCAATGACCAGGAAGGTTAAAGTGACGAGCTACAGGTTTGGCGAGATCCTTGCTGTTAGTTCTAACATCTAGCAAATGTTCGCGGAATCGATCTCCTAATCTTCGCCCTGTTTCTCCAATGTAGAGTTTGTTACAAAGTGTGCAGGTGATGCAATAAATGACTGGAAGTACGTATACAATCAAAATGATCACTGACTTTAATTTAAGAGAGCTTTTCGGTCCTGAAATAGATGTCGTAGGTTTAGTGTAAGCACAGGTATTGCATCGTGTCCTAGAACATTTAAAAGTGCCTGGTTGAAGATCAGGTTGTAGTGATCCTTTTAATTTAAACACTACTTATTCATGTAACACACGTTTACAATTTAGTCGGCTGTTCTGTTATACTGCAGGTTCCGAGTACTAATAGATGATTGTCTCAAATGTATGTTTATATTTGTTCCATATTATGAGTTGTCCATCCTGTGATGGAGCCGCAAGAACAGCAGATAAGTTACACAGAGGCACACGAATTGACATAGCTAGTAGCTATGTCAATTCGTGTGCCTCTGTGTAACTTATCTGCTGTTCTTGCTATACATGATGAGCCATTGGGCTATTGCACTTAATTTTCGTAGCCCCCCTGTTGAGGACCAAGGAATTCTGCAGGGTCACCAGATAATTTTTCAAGGAATTCTTTGGGGATACCATATAAATAGAGAGGAATTCTTTGCAGGCACATATCAAATTTAGAGGAATTCTTTGGGGATAAAGTGAATATTTGGACAATTCTTCAGGGGTTGAAGTCAATTCTTCAGGGTAACACTACTTTCCACCATGGAATTCTTCAGGTGTTTTTAATTTCAGAGGAATTCTTTAGGGTACAACTCAAAATATGGTCCTCAACAGGGGGGGGGGGGGGGGGGGGGTACGAAAATTAAGTGCAATAGCCCATTACGAGTCCATCTTGTTATTTGTTGGATTAAAGATTATTAACTGAAGTGCCTGTTGGATCTCTAATTAAAAGCTTACCCTCATTCCCAAAACTTCAGTCTGCTCATTATTTACAGAACTATAAAGGGAATTGTTGGAAGCCTTTAATTTCTCGAACCAAAACCTCGGCCGTGAGAGGTTTCTTGTTTAAGTTTACCTCGAGAGTTGAATATTGCTTGGCTCATCATAAATTAATTCTGTGCTGAGTCAGTGAGTGTGTATTTCTGTCACTTCGTGACAGTGTTGCTCTCACAGTTCAGGAGTTCAGATGTCTTCAGACTTCGATAGAGGATAGTAACCCTTAACTGCTCAACCACAGTATATGTATTTGCTAGTAAATCGATCAGTATACTTCGATATATTAAATTATCAGCTATTCAGTATACCTGTGTATTAAACGTACACAGGTCTCGATACGAGATCGGTAAACTCATCCAAAAACACGGCCGAAAATATTTTAGTGTTGGCCTACCGTCATCACGGTGTTTGCGTTGGTATGTATTATGACCGAGAGTAAAATGAAATGTGGCATAAAACCTACGAAACGTACCTCAAAGTTCAGGAGTTCAGAATAGCGTCCGCAGAATCTGGCGACTGGACTGGAGAGAAATCTATTAGCGCCAACAATTAATGGATAATTTAACGCATGCGCAGAAATTTTGTTGCAGCGAACAAAATTTTAGACTGTGCCTGACACAGGCAGCCCGAGTAAAAAAAAACGGCCTGCAGATTTAGACTCGTGCCTGCCACAGGCAGCCCGAGTAAAATTCGAGAAAGAAGATGTGAAACCGGGCTTCCTGTGGTCCTGTTGTGAGAGAGGGCCGAGCATGGGTCTGAGGACGAAACAAATGCCATTTCCCTCGCGGCTTCGCCGCTCGTCGGATCCTCCTGGCTAATCGCCGGTTGCCGGATCTAAAAAAATGTTAAGAGTTGCCTGCGGAGTAGGCATAAATAGATTGTGCTCGGCAACTTTTGAGCAACTTTTAGCGTTTTGAGCAACTTTTTGTAGTGCGAGCAACCTAGAGCAACTTTTGCCTTCCTTGGCAACTTTTGAGCAACAAATCGGTATAAAACTGATCCAAACTATCAAAAAGGTCTTTATTTAGAAGGTTTTTATTAAAATTGGTCAAAACTAAGGATAGTTAATTGATAAATGATATACAAATAAAATAAAACTGGCTTTACGCGCGCCCACGCAAACTGGACAGCAGCTATCTATCTAATATCGCCCGCGAATTATCCAGCGGTTATTCGCTCCATGGTCAATATCACATTAGAAAGTACTACTATTGGTAGTTATGTTGAACTTTAAGATTATATTGAATTACACATCCAACATTCCATGTTTTAAGTTGTTATCTGGAATAAAATGGCTCGCCAAAGTGAGCAACTTTTTCAAATTTTGGTGGCAACTTTTTCAATTTTTGGCAACTTTTGAGCAACTTTTAGCCTTTTTTTGGAGCAACTTTGGCTGGATTTGCTAGCACAATCTATTCATGCCTACTGCGGAGGAGGCTAAAACGATATAAGCTAAAGACAAATGATCTATAGCTACCAACGTCGAAATGATTCCAACAATTTTGACGAATGGAGTATACTGAACACACGACCTAGCCAATACACAAACGATCTGGCGACCGATTATTTCGAAAATAACACAAACAAATCTCGAACGATGCAACCAACATACATTCAGATTAAACTATAACGAAATAATCTAACCAGTTTGTGAATGGAAAGGTGACTGGGGTCTTTGCTGCTACGTCTTTCCTGTCACGAGATCAACATTTCGCACCAAAACCAGTTTTTGTCTTTGCTTCGTTTCAAGAATTGGAATACGAGAAGTCATTAACGGTTCGTAGCCATATTGTATTTTTTCTATGGAAGCTCAGAACGGTATTACCGATTTCCGTTATGCGTTGTGCCGAATTTAGTACCAAGTGCGGAACGAAGGACAACTTTTAATGCCGAACTTCGCTTACTGCCGAACTTAGTACCAAGTGCGGAACGAAGGACAACTTTTAATGCCGAACTTCGCTTACTGCCGAACTTAGTACCAAGTGCGGAACGAAGGACAACTTTACTGCAGTTACTGCCGAACTTAGCGCAGCCTCGATCTGGTGCTGCAGCACGAGGCACATGTTCTGTTCAAACATGGCGTCCAGTCGGCGGGCACTTGTCCAGAGAACGAAAGAAAATAGCGGCGGAAAGGTAGGTTCAGAGGTCTTGTAAATGTGCAATTAACTGTGGCAGCAATTCGTTAATGTTTTTAATACCTCACGAGAGTAAACATGCATAAGAAGTTTTACTTACGCAAAGGAACCAGTTTTTTAAGCTTTTGTCCGCGAGCTATGCAGGCCTGGGTATGCAGGATGCCAACCTAACTTGCAGATTGATCGAAAGATTTAGATGTATTTTTCACAAATCGTAGTTATTCAACCGCTCGGTGCCATGGTTTACACAAATTCAATTTTACGAATTTCAAAATGTTAAAGGCAGTCTCCCACGCCATGGACTAAAGTAATGGATTGGACTTGGGAAGGGGAGTTGCTAGGGCGTCCTATTTTAATATAGGGGGTCTGTTGGCAAAATACAGTTATGCAACGCAACTCTGTACCATTTAGGATCAGATGTCAATTTGTTCGTGAGGCAACTAAAATCACTTTTCCATCACCTTTTATTATGCTCACGATTGAAACACGATTGAAGCACTTCTCTCTCGCTGACATAAGACTGCCGCTGCCCGGGCACATTACCCTGGTACCGGTAAATAACTACGATTTTTAAATAACTTACACTCTGTAGCTTGCATAGCTGGAGACTTAAGCTTATAGCATTTGCAAAACAATTGGTTCCTTAGCGTAAACGTTATGCATGTTCAATCTCATGAGGTATTAAAAACATTAACGAATTGCTGCCACAGTAAATTGCACAATTTACAAGACCTACCTTTCCGCCGCTATTTTCCCCCGTTCTCCGGACGAGTGTCCCGACGAGTGCCCGCCGATTGGACGCCATGTTTGAACAGAACATGTGCCTCGTGCTGCAGCACCAGATCGAGGCTGCGCTAAGTTCGGTAGTAACTGTAGTAAAGTTGTTCTTCGTTTCGAAGTAGGTACTAAGGGAGTGGTCATTATGTATGGGTGGGGGGTTGGCAAATGGAGGATGCCAGTATCAAAAACGTTTTGCACCCCCCTCGTAGGCTCAGGTAAATATTTTGTGCCTCCCAGTAGCACTAGCCTAAACTTTTTTGACCCCCCCCCTCCTTTCACCTCTAATTGACCTATTTCGGGTGAGGTTGGAATGCAATGACACACCAATTTTTATAACAGCTAAGCTGCTATTTATAGTACTTACCAATTTCATGCATATAAACCAATAGCAACTGAAACGGCAGTATAGTCTAATGTTGTAAACAATGCCTTTCATGCTGTAATAAGAATAGACATTATATATAGATACGGTAAAATTCCAAAAGTAACAAGAAGCTGTAACCAGCATCACACTTGCCCATGATGCAATATACAGAAGGATTATGTGACATGAGTAAGCCAGTGGTAACATTAACAAGAAGCTTGTTTAAATGTTGCATAATAATGTAAGGACAACTGCTATTACATGAACCTACGATCCAGGGTATTATGCCATTGTTGTTGGATGATGTAAGAAAAACTGCTATTACGAGTATGGTGTATGGATCCAGGCTCTCCAATTGGGTGGGTTTGATGTCTTTTAAAAAAAAATTGAAGAATGACGAAACGTTATTTTGCGCTCAGGCACAAGTAAGAAGGTCGCCACTTTCAGGGGATCGGTCACTTCGGAACTCTACGGTATTTAAATTAATTTTATCAGTGAAATATGGATATTAAAAACTTTTTTGACCCCCCTCTACTTGTTATTCAAACTTTCTTGACCCCCTAAAAAGGTGGATTCAATTCAACAAGAGCCCATATGGGCTTTCACTCGGGCCACATGAGATTGAAGATGAAATAGACTTTCATTTGAAATCCTCTTAGTAATAACCAAAGGGAAGAATTATTAGCTGAATTTAGCAGTCTTTAAGAGTGGCCGGTAGCGCGGTGACATTCATTCTCTGCTCTCCTAGTATATATGTAATTTAATATTTTTGTTTTTCTCGTATGTTGACCTTTTAATTTAAACACTACTTATTCATTGTTTTGAACCCGAGAATTAACCGTACTACCGTACTTCATGGTCCCTTTCTTTAGTAGTGGGTTGTCGGTCAGGTGATTGTAAACTCTCGTCATTTAGCACAGAAAATGTATTCTGATGAATAGGGATCGGGTTGTCATGTAAGAAAGATGACTCTTGAACAAACTGATAACCTTCAGTAGGTTGGGTAGTCTCAGAACACTGGAGACCTTGGTCTTTCATTGTCTTCTTTTTTGTATTCTTGATTTATTTTTTTTAAGTTTGAAAGTCGGATTTCAGCTTTATTAAATCCGCTTTCAACTCGCCATTTTCAACTTCTAGGTCAATAATATATTCGTGATGACAGCATATTGATTTCGGTCTTGTATATATTATCTTGCTGCACTAATTTGTCTTCCAAATGACTGAGTTTGGTTTCTTGATTCGTGTTGTGATGTGACGAGAGTAAGAATTCATTACGCATATCAGTTAGGTCAGCCTCCATGTTACAAATCAAGGTCGTTAAAGCAGCGAGAGAGTTCTTATTGCGGGCTAACAATCCTCGTGAAGAATCTAAAGAATTCCGTCTCTTCCGGTTTGAATTTGACTGATGTGTATGTTGCTTTTGGAGTTTCAAGGATATGTTGATCCAAAACTACAGGCTCTTGGGGTTTTTCATTGACTTGTGAACTTGCAGGCTCTGTAATTTGTTTTGTTTTCTTAGTATAACATAAAGTGTTGAACATGTTCATTTTCTCAAGCATGTCGCGCGTGACCTCTGTTTCTTCATTCATTAAGTTCTCTACTTTCATCTGTAATCTGGGAAACTCAATCTTTGCCCATGCCTTGGCACATAACTATTCCTGTTGTTAAGTAGACGTGGATGATTATAAGTAAAATCCTTCGACAGCTTGTACCGTTTCCGCTAGGTCAATATCCTCGCTGGAACGAAATAACTTGATCTCAATACTCTCTGATCCAACTTACGGTAAATTTAAATCTCTTGAAGTGCCTTCACCCAAAATAAGATGTTCTCCTCGGATGTTTTAAATGCAGCACAGCGAGCCGATGGCTTATAGATTCCAGTATCTATTTCTTCGAATTTTAGCTTTCCGGATCCTGGCTTCAGGTCGTCGTACGTGTCGTATATAAAATCACTGGCCATCTGGGTAAAAAACGCGGTCCTTCGGCTCCGACAATAGCGCCAGTTGAAATATCCTGAGCCTGTTGGAAGGCTTTCGCACGAGTGAAGTTAAATAAAACATTAAACTGCTTACATTTGAGAGATGTGACTCCAAGTTAGAGAGAAAGTTGCTCGCGGGTCCTCCGCCATCTTGCTTTACTGTATTAAATTATGTAAATAAATTAACCTGGCGATTGTTGCGTGACCAGCACAGTGCAATCTGATTGGTGTGAATTTCACCTTTAACGCATGCGCAGAAAGCTTGCTACACGGAATAAAAAAAAAGGAAAAGAAAAAAAGAACGACTTGCATTTTAAGACTCGGTGCTGCCACAGGCAGCCCGAGTAATTACCAATTTATACATTTTAAAATATTTTAAAATATAACCCTTCATAATAATATGGGGCAATACTTGCATCTTATCATAAGAAAAAATCAATACAAGGTATGTTACCGGCGACCAGTGTCGCATGCTACCTCCATATCTCTTCATTTTTATTATATACGAGGTCGACTTCACTTTTTATTCTATTCTTTGCATTATAGCCGGTGTAGTTTGTCACCTTACAATTGTCTCATCTGTCACTTGGTCGGCTCTCGATTAAGTATATATAGCGAGTGATGTTCGTTACCTTTCCTTGATAATTAAAACTAGCCGCACTAATATTCCCGTGAAACTTTGGAACGTATTATAACATACTTCTATTCCTGATATGCGCAAGGACATACGTTGCATCATTGCTTTCATTACAGCCAGTGCCGTTAACGCCTTCTAATTGCCTCGATTGTAACACGTTCTCTCGGTTAAGTATATACAACCAGTGCTGTTTATTACCTGCCCTTGATAATGCAGTATAACTAACCGTACCATACCGCAATAATATTCCGGTGAAACTTCAGACTCGGGTCTCGCGTGATATATGCATCTGAAATCCATCCTTACAACTGACCAGAATAAAAACTTATTTCGACCCCTTGCGAAAACGAACTATGGCTTACGTACCTTCAACTTCTCCTTATCAAAAATTTGGCAAACTGAGATAAAAAGCTTAAGACACTCACAGTTTAAAAAACACTATAAGAAACATCTCCTTAAATTTCAGCTATACATATTAACCAAAGATAACATACAGTATTTAATTATCATATAATGTATCTAATTATCATATGCACTTTTCATTCCAGCCTGTATTTACACAGTTTTTATATATTGTAATTATTAATCTATTTTGGACTTAGTCTTTACTTCAGATCTAGAATAAATCTCTTCAACGGTCTGTACAAAATCTAACGTTCACCGGAATAGGACTATGAGTGGCAGTTAGAGTCAAACTTGGATTCTGGATAATGTAGACACCCTGATTCGACATGATCGTAATAAGCTCCGTCTACGGTATTTTTGGTAGATGTTTTATTTGATTTTATCAATGCAAACCAAATGCATTTTAAATGCCCACATCTTGCGCGCTATTTTAGTATTACAATAGTATTTTAGGCCCGATTCAAACGTCGAACTTTTCATGCACCTAACGCAATTGAAACAAAAGATAATTAGGCGGCTTGTTTTGATCTAATTAGGTTCGGCGCATGAAAAGTTCGACGTTTGAAAGGGCCTTAGGCTGTTGATGTGTTATGTTGTTTATTTGGTACAAATATTTAACCTCAGGCTGTTATTTCAAGCAGTTATTTTCCATAATGTTGGAATGAAGGTTATATTTCTCCAATTTTTAAGTCAGGTACGACTAATGACCCCGATAATTATCGTGGTATTACTATTACTATTTGTATTGGATTTTTTTTTTACCCTTTTAATTTGTTGAATTCGCGATTAACCACAACACCATTATACCAAATCAAATAGGCTTTAGAAAATCAAATATTTTGTAGTGAGCTCCCAAGATGAGCAGTTTTGCTCTTGGGGTAAACTCCGCATATTAAAAATGTTTAAATAAAAAAAGAAAAAGAAAAGAAAATCACATAGGACAACTGACCATATTTTTGTCCTTAAAAATGTATTTTAGATTCTTATTTCTAACAAAATAGGAAACTTTATGTATGTTTTGTAGATTTCTGAAAAGCGGCCTCTTTTAAAATTAATGAAATGTGGTGTAAGTGAGTAAGTATGTAGGTGTAATGTAAAGGCTTGTGTGAAAACTAGTGAGGCTCTCACTAAATTTTTCAACTCTGAAGTCGGAGTCAAACAAGGGTGTAACTTGAGCCAAAGTCTTTTTAACATTCAGTTTGTGAATGATGTTCCAGACAGCTTTCAAGGAAACTGTGACTGCCATGTTAACTAGAAAATGTGCGAATAAACTGAAATCTGAAATCTGAAATCCAGTCAATTTTGATAATATGAATTTGAGTTCTCTTTTATATGTTGATGACTTAATGCTTCTTCCAAATAGCCCACAAGGATTACAGAATAGCATCAATTGTCTACAATCGTATTGCAAAACATGGAATTTAAATGGAAAACTAAACTTATGGTATTCAGCAATTCAGCACAAACCTACTGAAAAGATAAAACAAATCGATATTTTTCTTTGTGCGTGTTTCAACAAAACGGGTCATGTAGTTTTAGATTTTTTCTTCAAGAATTTGTGCAATTTTTTGGAAGCGTCTCAAGGTTGTAGACCTTAGTTATGTTTCCCTTTCTGTCAAGCATCAGACTTATCCCCTTAAATAGGCGGCGTTGGGCTCCAGCGAAAAGAAATATTTAGATAATGACACATCCTGATGGTAATATATTATCCTTTCAACTGAGGTGGAGGTCAACGGCGACTCGATGATAAAAATATCGAATATGGCCGAGCTGAAAGCTGAAATGAAGCAAATGTGTTCATCGCTTAGTTTACTGGTAAGTCTTAGCGACGTTGACACCAAAGTACAATTAAAGTTATCATACTTCATTCAATTTGGTTTGATTATGTTTTCGTTCACACTTGCTAAAGCTTGCGGTTATACTAATATTTCTTCAGAACCCCTTGTTGTTACTGAGCCAGGTTTACATCCAAGCACAATATCCATAGCCTCGAAATACGCGCACTCGTGTCTGTCTTTCCCATTTTACGTTATTCAAATCATGAATTTTCAGGTACTTTTTCCTTCCGAGTTGTTAATCTAGAGTCGACACTACTGAGCACGATTGGTACAGCTTTCTGCGGTATTTTTGCACTAAGTTGCTCCATAGACTATTTTTTGTACATTGTGTTTAGTTGTTCCTGAACTGCTAAATCTCCCCATAAACTAATGAGGAGATCAGCTTCATTCAGCTTTATCAGACCAGCAGTTGTCGGCCATCTTGGTTGAATTACGTTGCATCATCGTTTCAAACAACCCCCTAGAGGTTGTTTGAAATATAACTATAATCGGATCATAATAGGCGACTATCTTTCAGCTATTAACAGCTTCACTGTTGCTTGAAACTTATCTCCAAATGTCATTGTTCATTATTGTAACAATTATTTCGTTTTGCTGATATCTCAGATGAGATAAAGTCAATAAAGTTTATATTATTATTTAATAGAAGGTGTACACGCATTCCAAATACAATTCAATGCTAATCCGATTATAATCGAGGTCAGTAATGTGAACGCGCTTGTCTCCACATAACTTAGGGGCCGACCATTTGACTTTTTCGGTTAAAAAGCTGTTCGGGAGAGTAAGTTGGCCTAAATCTTTCGGATTTGAAAAAATTGTCCCTAGAAAATTGTTTTCTGAAATACTGGCTCGAAAATTCGTTTTAAATCCCTAGAAAATTATAGAAGAAAAGGGAGACTAAAAGGTTTCCCCTAAAATATTCGTAGTCCCAATTCGTCTGATCAATAGAGTCAGAACAGGAAAAAAGAATCCCTAAAAAATTCGTACCTCCACAAAACTTTGCAACATGAAGTTACTTACTAACAAATTCGTAGGCCGGGAATATTTTGCCATAGTATTTTCGGTTGACGCGATTTCCACCTAGAAAATCCGAACAGCTAATAGCTTTCTAGAATACGTCAAAAGACATAGTAGGCGCCTTAAAATGGCTAGATAAGCTGCAGACAACTGGTTTCAAACGAATTTCAAAAAGTACTCGTTGGGTGCCCTTGAAATGATTACAAAATCGACTGAGCTACCAGGTAGCCTCAATTCAAGCAAGAGTTCAAACTAGGCTGGCACATACAATCGAGCCATCGGGATAACCTCAAACGTGGTCATCACTCAGGCAGTTGTTTCGTTATTTCATTATATCATACTTATGAAACCCAGCGACCTTCTTTTATATATATACATAACCTTTTAACCTTTTTAACTGATGAAGGCCGAAGGCCGAAACGTTTTAGTAAATTTTTAATAACAGTCCTGAGTTGCTCTCGTTCACATTTTTCTATTCAATTTTTATAACAATTACTGTGGACAAGAACTTGGAATCAATTTTATTGATCCTCTTGGCTGGACTAGCTGTTGGCCTGAAGACATTTGGACATTATATACATACTACATATATATATATATATATGAGGCATGTTAACACAAAAGGAGCGTTCCTTGCTAAGGCGCCTTTTGTGTTGACGTGCGTCAATATGTGCACCGTTTCAGTTTCAACTGGCCGCCGTTGCTCGAGATCTCGATGGATTTTAATGCGGTTTGCAGCAAAAGAACCGTCTTTGTCTATGGAACAACTGTCGATGAGTTTTAGCCGCCCCTGTGCATTAGAAACACCCCAAAATGTCACTTTTCGTTGATCGACTGCAAAAAGGTGATAAGGTCGAAAATCTCGAAAAATTCCAAATCTCAAACAAGGAAATTATGGGATAGAAAGGCTATACATGGAAGCGAGTGCCATTTTACTATCATTGAAACCTAGAATAGCAGTTATCAGCGCTTTAAACTGAGGAAATCGAGAATTCCACACAAGATGAGGCATGTTAACACAAAATGAGTGTTCCTTGCTAAGACGCCTTTTGTGTTGACGTGCGTCATATGAATATGACGCACGTCAACACAAAAGGCGTCTTAGCAAGTTTGAGAGTTGGAATTTTTCGAGATTTTATTTTATTCAGAATTGAATGCGGGCGGTTTTCGTTTTGATTTCGCGATGCATATTTAATTATATTCTGACATATCTTGCAGTTAACGACGTTAGAACTCTACGCGAGATAAATTTTAAGTTATATAAAGTGGTTAAGATTTAATCAAACTGTGTATCAGTTGATTTATTTTATTACTAAAAATTATCTTTGAATGATTGTCGGGAATACCAATAAATTTACAACCTAGTGAGGCCAAAGTAAATAATAGGTTTACTTATGAATAAGTCTCAATGTGAGTTTAACTGACGACCAATTTTAAAATTTATGTAACACGCAGGAGAAATTATTTTTACACAAGATCAAAACCATTTAATTCTGGTCCATAATTTAAACAGATTAAAACAACTTCGGTTCTGATCTTTCTTTCCTTTCCAATAACTAAATGCGATTTTTACAAACGCATTGCGGACTTCATAAAAAAATGTTCTTAGCTACGCTGTGTTTAATTAATTTGGTTGAATGTTTGGCAGAATCGCACACATCGAACTACCATAATATAGAACGTGTTTCACATTGATAATACGCTTAAACCTAGGCTCCAAGGTTTGAAATCAATTTAGTGAATACTACTGCCTCATTCAGGGCAATAGGGTAAACCTAGCTAGTGCGACGTGGAGAAATTAAAGTTCAGAATACAGTGAGTTCCTTGAAGTCATAGCAGCGTTTCGGTCCACCGGACCCAATGGCAAACGCATGGAATAAATTAGTACAACTAAAACTGAAAATAAAACTTGTTGTCTTCAACGGATGGGCCCATATGATCTAACAATGTTTAACTCGTACATTTTTCAATCCTACCTGATATATTTTTTGTTAGAAAAATGTATGAAAAGCACATTTTTGGGTTAACGTCGGCATGATCATTTCCCGTTCTCTTTCCGCCGACCAGGGATATGTTATGTTCTGCAAATATTCGACCTAACAGTAAATATACAGAGTGCATTTAAAATTTTCAGGTTACTTTAAGCTTTCCTGCCTGTCCCGAGTAAAAGTGTTGTATTCTAGTATTCTAGATGAATTCTTGAACTTTATATCAACTACATAAGTCTTCGCTATAATGATTTGCAAACGCGCGCGGATATCGGCTGTAGTTGCATTTTAATGAACTTTATTACTCCTACCCATAATGCACCCGATATAGTTATATAGTTTAGGTGCGGGGGGTCAAAGTTTTTGCACTTTGCTGTATATATATATATATATATATATATGTTCTTGTTCGCTTTTTTCAACCGTGACCGTGCACATTGGAATATGTTAATGAATCAGGCAACAGGCCATTTTGACGATGTTGCGCGCGCATCAGTAGAACAATAGACGCGAGCTGCTAAGACTCGTTCTGGTTTACCAGCCTTTTGTTGTTTAAAACAGATAACCATTGTTCTAGCTGCGCCAGCAACATCGTCAAAATGGCCCATAGAAACATGTGGGTTCAGTCGTTCAGGGGAAGCTAATAGCTATCACGACCGTGCACAATCTTTTGCCTTAAATAGTCACAACGCCTTTATTAGCTCCTTTGTAGTTTGCCGAGTTTCCTGACCATTCCCCTCTATTAACTATGATTATATCTACTATGGCCGGGCATACATTGTACGTAGGGCATTTGACTGAGCGGTTTCTGTCCCGGGGTGGGGCATTTGCGAGCAAAGAAAAGTTAGGGTGGGGGGTGGGGAAGTGGAATTGTTATAGAGCCACTGAATCGCTACAAATGAACGACTTAAAGCATTCCAATAGATTATGTACTTATGTCGTACTTCAGCTAAGTCAGTGATTTGATGTTAGGGTAGTACTAGTTTTATTATTAGTGACTTAGCATTCAAGTACGACACAATTGTTTTAGTTCAATTTTTTTTCTAATTGAAATGTGACGGCTGACAGTTGGAAATATTATTTTGATATCACAATAAGCCGTTTCTATGTACGTGCCATTGATATTTATTTGTAAGGTCTTTATTAGGTCAGTTTATTTTCGAGTTAAAGTGCCGTTAAATTATTTTACCAACCTTTCCGACACGTATTCTGGACGACTTCAGACCGGAGTAATCCTCACCCCTCCCCCGACGTGTTAGTGCCTCAGCTTTCGAAGCTACAATGTTTCCGAAACTAAACAGAGACCATGGTTAGCCCTCTAAACAGAGAACATGGTTAGCCCTCTGCTCTCACATGCTGTTAATTTTCTTGCTTCTCCTCACTCTATTTTCTCGCGTGAAATGAATCCATATAAAAAGATCAGTTAAGTATTGAATGGCTGTCAATTTGATAATAATTCGGTGACTGCCGGACAATATAGCGGCTTTCGTCAGCCTAGTCCCTAGGCCTTCTGGCTTGGTATTTTGTCTGAGTGTGTTAATGGGATCCCTGTGGTTTGTAATGGCTTGTGACGTCACTAGGCCTGGGGACTAGGCTAGGCTTTCGTATGAGTTGGCAAGTAACGGCAATGACTTACGGCACGGTTACAGCACAACATGCCGTAACATTGAAATGTTTCCCTATTGTTTGTATCTCTCTGGTCCAATCAAATTACAGAGTTACGGTAAGCCATTGTTACAGTACGGTTACGTAATGGCTACGGATATGTCCTATTTTTGTTCCGTACGAAATCCGCTCTAACAAAAGCGCATGTGATTCAGTATTAAAATTAATTCAATATTTCTTGTTTTTAGTTCGTTTAAAAATATCAGTGCGCTCTTTCACGGGGGTTTCTTGGTGTTACAGAGCACCACATGACGTAAAACAAAGAAAACTATTCTCTTCTAAAGCTAAACAATACCCTGAACTTATACAAAGAACCCTAACCCCAGAAAACAATGAATCTGCTACACCAAGAAGCACCCTCTTTCACAGTACAGTAAATGTAAATTGTGTTTAATAATAAAAAATGATTATAATAATGACTATATTTCAATGTAAAATATGATAGCAATACTATTACCTAAACTAGCTACAAGTTATAAATATAATTTTATATAATTGCTTGGGTAAACAATTCATAATATTCTACCAACGACATTGTCCTAGCTACTGGTAACATGTATATAATTAGTGGTTATTTCATGGTTTTCTATGAAATACGGGCGAATATTTCACGAGAAATTCGTAAAAATATTGGCTGACAAATAAATGGCGCGAACTTTCCTGCACATCTAGCCATGAAATACCGCTCTGTATATCATAGTAAAGCCATGAAATACCGCTCTGTATATCATAGTAAAGCCATGAAATACCGCTCTGTATATCATAGTAAAGCCATGAAATACCGCTCTGTATATCATAGTAAAGCTGACTTCTGATTGAGGTCACTCGAAATTTATATTATGTTGGTATACAACTCACCTAAAGGCTCGTTTTATTCCAAATAATACAAATTTCTCGTGAAATATTCGCCGGTATTCCATAGACTGAAAACCATGAAATAACCAGTAAATATAAGTAATAGAAAGTTTATAATAATCCCGGAATTATATTGAAATAATGGTTTTTCAAACTGATCCAATGCATAAAATATATATAAATAAACCGAAAATGTTGAGTTTATTACGTTGTATTTACTAATAATAGTATATGTAGCAGCCTTCAGTTCAATTTTATTCCTAATAACGTTTTCGGTCGGATTAATCTTTATTGTCTTTTCCCAGGGTGTTTGCCATAATTTTTTAGCCAATATAACTCATTCTCTATACTCTTATTTGATATACAGGCGAAAAAAATAGTATTTTATGCATAAGAAAAGATGTTATTCTGTAAATACGAATGTATTAAATTTTTGAATTGTGTTTTTCGCATAAAATATTAATTTCGCGGCAGGTGCATCACCTCACTCAAAAGTCAGAATTCGTTCCGTTATTGTCAACCCGGACACCCTGGTTACATAAAACCCTTTTAATGAAGAACTGTTAACGTCAAATCGCACATCTACGGCTGTCATTGGTTCAGAGAATAAAACAAACTCTTCAAATTTGCAAGTGATGTGAAAATAACTTCTGTGCAAACAATCGCCATTAATATTTCACTTTGACCACTGTATTTTACCTACCGACTGGTTTTGTTTATTACAGAACCCAGGAATAATTTCAAAATGGGAGAAACGGGAGTTTTTCTGTCGTAGTCTTTGCTATGGCTGAACCAATAACGAATGCAACTCTCCCTTCGCTCCAGAAATACACTCGGAAACGACGGCTGCACGGGAAATATGGATTTTACCTCGAGATCAATGGGAATGGAGAAGTTAGCTGTACGAAAGACGAATCAAGTCCGGCCAGTAAGCCATTTTGTATTGTTACTATACAGTTGTAGGTAAATTTATACAGACTTGCGTTCGTTCACCGTAAAAATCGATTTCATTTAAATATACTACTCATTTCTAACTCAAAAAAGCTTTTAATTTTCGAAATTCATTATTGAGCTGGCCGGAAGACAAACGCCGCTTGAACCTTCTCTGAATTTAAATTGAACAAAATGGAGGGGAAATATAATTATATTGAATTATATTCCAGCACTCGTAAACCCTCTAATCTTATTGAATATTGGAACTGTGTCCAGTGCGAATTTTGTCTGCTAATTAGAAAATTTACCTTTCGATTTATTATGGTACGTATATACGACTCCGTCTTTTGCCCAAATAACATTCAAAGATTATATTATGACTGACATTAACCAAAATGCGCCTAATTTTCTAGAAGAAAAAAGAGTAAAAACAATAGAACTGAATAGGTCGGACTTGGTTGATCCTTTGCATTCTCTTTTCATTTTAATATTTGACAGCATTCGTGAAAATAAGTTTATATGCATGTCACCGGTAAGATTTAAGAGCCAGTCCTTCAGGTACGTCTTATGAAAGATCCGAACACTCAGATAAGGTCTTCTTTATACGAGCCCTCCCGAAAAGACAAAAAAGTCATTTATTAGTGATTGCATCAATTAAGTTGTATGTTTGTCTCCAGCCATTTTGCAGTTTAATTAAGCATCGTGATTTTAATATCAGATCACCATCATACTATTTTAGCCTGTCACCAAAATACTGATCTGTATTAAATAACCTGTACGTTTTACCGCAGAAAATAAATACTTATATGGCATAGCATAGAGGATATTACATGGCTGTGCAGAGATACGGAGTTTACCTTCGAGTGTTTAGGCTATAGCTTGATAACTTACCGAGTGAAGACAGCAAACGAGTGATTTATCAAGATAAACATAAGAATATCAATTCTGTATCTCCAAGCAGCCATGTAATTTACTTTTTATTATATGAAAACTAATTTCTAATTTTGACTAGCAAAATCACCAAAATGTATTTAAAAGCCTGTCAAACCAAGTCAAAATGAAACAAATTTTGCTCAAGATTACGGTGTCTCTATTTAAAAGTATTGTTTTCGCATTTTTATAGGACGGCATAGCCTGTAAAAAAGAGCAAATCCAACAAATTAAATGTTGGTCTGCGAAGTGTTGACATCTGCACTGGAGGCTGCAGTGTGATTATCCGCCGGTATGCCACTGACTATCATGCCATAAAAGCTGGTAAATGTAAAGCATACAGCAATTTTTTTCGTTCCCATTTCTGGAATATTCAAAACATGCCCTCAAAAAACCCGCAAGAGTCTTCTGATATATACGCTATAGGATATATTTGGATTAACTGATGCATGTTCGGCGTATTGACACTGAGCTGTATACTGGGAATTATATGTATTTTTTTCTCCGCATTGCAGGTGTGCTAGAGTTTCTGTCTGTAGGGCCAGACTTGATAGCTATAGGGGGTGCACAGGCTAAGAGATACCTAGCAGTGGACAACCAAGGAAAAATATTCACATCGGTAAGCTAGTAGGCCTTATGCATAATGTATCACGTGATCACCACCAAGCCTCACAAAAGTAAGGCTTGGTGGTGATGACAAAGCATGACGTCGTCACACATAAGGCCTATTATTCTTTGTGATGCCAACATCTGGTATGTATCGTTCCCTTGTATGTTGATTATTTATTTGTATACTTGACCTTTTGTTTGCTTGGTTATCTGTGTGATTGATTATTTATTTGTATACTTGACCTTTTGTTTGCTTGGTTATCTGTGTGATTGATTATTTATTTGTATACTTGACCTTTTGTTTGCTTGGTTATCTGTGTGATTGATTGCTAATTTGTATACTTGACCTTTTGTTTGCTTGGTTGTCTGTGTGATTGATTATTTATTTGTGTACTTGACCTTTTGTTTGCTTGGTTATCTGTGTGATTGATTATTTATTTGTATACTTGACCTTTTGTTTGCTTGGTTATCTGTGTGATTGATTATTTATTTGTATACTTGACCTTTTGTTTGCTTGGTTATCTGTGTGATTGATTATTTATTTGTATACTTGACCTTTTGTTTGCTTGGTTATCTGTGTGATTGATTATTTATTTGTGTACTTGACCTTTTGTTTGCTTGGTTATCTGTGTGATTGATTATTTATTTGTATACTTGACCTTTTGTTTGCTTGGTTATCTGTGTGATTGATTATTTATTTGTGTACTTGACCTTTTGTTTGCTTGGTTATCTGTGTGATTGATTATTTATTTGTATACTTGACCTTTTGTTTGCTTGGTTATCTGTGTGATTGATTATTTATTTGTATACTTGACCTTTTGTTTGCTTGGTTATCTGTGTGATTGATTATTTATTTGTATACTTGACCTTTTGTTTGCTTGGTTATCTGTGTGATTGATTATTTATTTGTATACTTAACCTTTTGTTTGCTTGGTTATCTGTGTGATTGATTATTTATTTGTATACTTGATGGTAGGGGTTTATAATTAAATTACAGTGTTTAGGAAATAAGTAAACTTTGTTACAATTTGTAAGTTATGTACTCTACAACGTGGAAACCATGTGCCACTCTTTGTCAATACCAACAATGAAGGGTGGTTGTTTGATTAATTTGGGCAATTTATGGTGACTAACAATTCAGTACATATCAACATAATCATTACAGCACCGAAAGGATCGATGTTTCCAGCATGTCCTTAATGTATGTTATAAAAATAAATAAAATAAATATTTTATTTGTTATAGCAGGCTGAGTATTACAGCTTACAGCTGGTGGGGGCCTGCTTTTACTCCTCACGGCACACTCCCCACTATACATTAACTGTTTTGGACACACTACACTCGACTCACGGTTGATTTTTATTGTTATTTCTCATTACAGCCTGGTTTTCGCTAGCAACATAAGAACAAGCAAGATACGCAGACGCCGTGCCGTATTTATCATTAGTAGTACTTGTGTTACTCACAAGTGTGAGATACGAACAAGCGCTGCTACTGATCTATGCATTAAGTGCTGAGTCTGCGTAGGTTGCTTATGATTATGTCGAGAATGAAAACCAGCCTTAATGACTTGTGTACGACCATGCCTACCTTGCATTCAGTCCTTGGCTTTCTTTCTAAATGTAGTTAAATGTCTTTCGTCAGTGATACTGAAGCTAGTTACTTT
This sequence comes from Actinernus sp. WN-2022, assembly GCA_030867875.1. Taxonomy (NCBI): domain Eukaryota; kingdom Metazoa; phylum Cnidaria; class Anthozoa; order Actiniaria; family Actinernidae; genus Actinernus; species Actinernus sp. WN-2022. The sequence continues at coordinate 51,737,282 of JAOWCC010001751.1, read as the reverse complement.
TTCAGAGCTCCGAAAGAAAAGAATGTGTATTCAGAGAGCTTCTGGGCCAGAACTTCCACAGTCTGTATCGCACGTGTCACTGCGACATTGATGGGCGGGGATGGTACTTAGCCATAGACAAACGAGGCCGACTTAGCGCCAAAAAAGTCCATTATAGCGATGAACCCCAGTTGCATTTCATTGCCAAAGTCATTAAGGAGGAAAATGAAGATACTGAGGTCAGAGAAGATGCGGCCGCAAAGAAAAGAGACTCGGCCCCAGTGTGGAGACGGCGCTCGATGGAAGGCTATGATGAGTTTATTGATTTTAACTCGTTCACGCCCAGCCCGATGAGTGGAATGTCTAGGAGCTCGCTGTCAGGTGGTGAATCTACAGGATCGGCGGAAAATTACACATCTTGTTAAATGGGATTACTTATACAGGCCCGTATACACTGACGAGCTTTTGCTACGATTTTTTCGGCGACTTGAGGTGCGATCGGCAAGGCGATTTCAAATCGCCTCTGTAAACTACCAGCGATTTCATGGGGATTTGAAAATTCAATTCGTAAATTTTAAATCTCCGCTAAAAGCGAAGCAAAAATAGCCAGTGTAAAGAACTGTTGTTTTCTGACAATAGTGGCAACCGTTCAGGTAAGATGGCGGTCCACATGAAATTCAAATCAGTTTTATCGGCAGAAAAACCATAACTGATACGAACACAGCATTATAGTTAGGTATCAATACTAACATTTGAGAGCAAACAGTCCTGGTAACTAACATGTCAACGAGGCCGGTAGGTCATAAGTCCTGGTAACTAGCATGTCAACGAGGCCGGTAGGTCCTCTGGAATGTTGAAATTGAAGCGCCCGGGGAGATTGTGAAATGCACTGAACGAATGTTCAGTGAAACAATGCCGTTAATTTGCTATGTGCCTGGCTGATTGTACTATAAACAATCATTTATTACATACATACTGAAATTTACGAATGGAATCATTCATGCGAAAACCCACTTCACAATTTTCCTTAGCCAATCAGAATCTCGAAACGAATTTTTCACACGTGCGAAAAGCGTTTCGTCCAATCAGAAAACACCTGCCAAAACATATCGAGATTTTCAAACTGGACTTGAGATCGGAGGCGCCACTTTCATTCACTACGAAAGTTGGAGTTTTGACTTTTTTTAAAATAATGTAATATTGATCTGTAAACAGCCAACTAACGATGTTAAGACTTCCAAGTCAATTGAGGAGTATATTATCGACCAAGAAAACAAAATCACAAGAGCAAAAAATTAGAGAAACAGACTTAAAGTTACTTAAAGAGACAAAGAAGAAGCGATATTGAGATGTAATCTATGTGAAATCATTCTTAGTGTCAAAAGAAAAATACGGCGAAGATTACGAGCTTTCAATCCTTCGTGGAGTGATTTCAACTCCATAGACCATCGACATTTGAAAAATCGTAAATATTCTGTGAGCAGAGAAAACCTACAAACCGTCGTGGAGATGTCTGGAAACTCGTAGCAAACAACTTGGAAAAAAGCAGGTATAACTAATCTGTTGACGATGTAAACTTGTAAACTTTATTTGTTGAATCAAAGAGAGTTTCACATTGATGTTAAAAAACTATTTCAAGGCTGATGTCAGTTTAGAAAGTAAGATTTTTGTTTCCATTTTGATTGTATCGAGCATAGATTTTAGTCTACGTTGAGTTAGCCTCCTAAACAGCCGTGTCCAGTGTTCAACAAAAAATTGAAAGCTACAAATGTACGTGTTCAATGACAAAATGTAAATAAAACCTGTTTGATATTGGAGAAAAATCTCAGTATGTATGTAATAAACAAATTACAAGATGGAAAGTGCTTTTGTATTGTATTTACACACTTGTTTGTTTTCCAAAACTCACTCGCTCGTACCTCGCTCGTTCGTTTTGTGAAAACAAACTCGTGCGTAAATACCATACGCCAGCACTTTCCATTAAGTAATCTCTATGTTCAACACGTTTCACACCTACTAGTATTTCAACTTCAACATTCTAGAGGACCTACCGGCCTCTTTTTCGTGTTGTGACCGCGCGAGTTATGCATAGTGTGTATTAACTGATCATTATGGGTTGACAGCGATTGGTATCCAAAGGTCCCTCCTGGGCCCGGTTGTTCGAAGCAAGGATAACGTTTAATTATCCCTAGGATAAGATATGGATAGCGCTCAATCTGTAATTATGATCCGACTAGTTTAACGTAGGGTTAGTTATTTAACCTGGAGGTAACGCTTACCATTGCTTCGAACAAGCTGACGTCGTGTATTTGTTGATCGTAAATGATAATCACATAATAGAGGCCCTTTTAAGGGGAGGGGAGGGGGGTATGCATGTCCACTGTCTGAGTTTCTAAACTAGTCATGTCGCAGTCTCGGAAGGTGCTCTGACTCTGTCGCTCTCGCAATTCAGACGTTCGATCGTCATTATGTCCTTCATGTCGCTGTTTCAACGCCGTGTCGCTTAGTCAGAGTTTAACCATAAAAGGGCCTCGTAATACGCGATTTAGGAACATGCAAGAGATTCTCCATTTACCCCCAAAAAAACAAGCATAACAAAAAACACTCCTCTAAACTGATAAATAAAAGCAACAACAACGCAAGAGATCAGCGAAGCGTCATGTTATTTTCTTCCCGATTTCATGTATTATTCTGTTTTAGATTCTTGATTTATAGTTTTCTGTATAGTGGAAGAATTAGCACACACGTCGGATGTTAATAACGTCGACACGTATATGAACCGAAGAAACGATACGATGGTATTATATAATTATAGATCGATTTCGATATGAAGTTTAATGGCACAAAATTAAAGCTTTCTTCGTATACTTTCATTACAGCTTTTATTGCTCCATTTCAGATCACTTGTACCTTTGTGTATTGTTTGTTTTATTTCTTTCCTAGAAGAAACATTGAATAATCCCGTCACCACAGTCACGTATTAAAGCGATCGCGAAAACGAGGCGATCGGTCACTCGGCCGACCGCGAATATAAAACAAACAAGTGAAGTATCTTAAGTAATGGTCCGCGCAAGAGGTAGGCATATGTTATGCATGGAATGTAAAAAGGTGCTAATTGTGGTATTGTTTGAATCTTCCACCTCATTGGCTTAGACATTAAAATCTATCTAAAATTGAAGAAGAAGAACATTTTTTCTCATTTTGTAAACAGATTTGAATTGCATCTAGTGAAAACTCTCATAACTTTCAATATGACGAACTTTCAATATGGGGAACATTTTTGAATTGAACGTTTTCTTGGTTATTGTTTTGCACTCTTCTGATTGGACAAAACGTTTTCACACAAAAGAACTCTACCTTTAAAATGCATTTTTAGTGGATATAATTTCAGAAATTTATGATGAGTTGTTAGTATGAAAAACAGAAAATACTAAAGTGGGGAAAGTAAATTGCATCTGAACAATAGAATTGTGCCTACCTCTTGCGCGGTCTGTTACTTAATATCGTACATGTAAGTTTATACCACACATATATGATGTATATATTATCGTTTTTATAGCACTTTTAGATTAAGTTTTTAATTAGCCAGTTTTAATATAATTTAACGTAATTCAGCCTTAGGGCTGCTAAGTTCAGTTAATAAACTATTGATCTATGTATTTTTATCTATCTTTAAAACAAATCGAGAAATTCGCACTTTGCTGGACTCTCGTATCGTCGCTCGAGTCGCCTCGTTTTCAAGCAGTTTTACACTTTACACGACAATAGCAAAAGGAACTGTGAAGGGAGTATTAAGAAATAATATGTTTCCCAAAGGCAACAGATTCGAAATAGGCACAACAAACATCAAAGGATCAAGGCTTAACTCAACACTACACGATCAAACCGAAAGGCCGTATAGGATAGTACAGCAGATTTAAATTCTGAAATCGTCAAGTGAAGCCCTGTCATCTGTTCTGCTTGTTTGATAATGTATATATATTTTTTATTTGCGGTTATATTAGATTGCTCCCTTTCGGTCTTCGTAGGCCTAACGGTCAAAGTTACCGACAATCCTGACAATCATATTTAAAGTAGTAACTGTGAATATGTTGGGATACGTCTTCACGCGCTCCTAAAGACAGGAATCGCTCAATAGACTTCAAACCCAATCTCTAACACAAACCTGAACCATAAAATCTACCCTAACTACTTTTAAAACAAGTTCCCAGGTAAACGACGAGGTTTTAGGGCTAGGGATTCAGGGTTCAAAGGTAAACATACAGAAGAGGAAAACATGCGACGTTTTGTATGGATTCCGAACCATAACCTGTCATCAAAGCCAACGTGATAACCACTATACTTAGCGAACATCCAGTGCCAGTCCTTTAGCGGCCAAGGGAGCTTGAGCAATTCCTGTCTTAGGAACTCTATTCACGGACTGTGGAAATCATTGTGAAAAATGTCATGGATTTGGTACACATGCTTAAAATCTTTGATTTACAAATTTTGAATTAATTTAAATGTCAGATATTATTTTAATTCAGCCAGGTTGAATAATGTAAATAAATGGAAAACATAAAATCAAAGTTTGGTGTTGTGTTAAGATACCTCACACAGACTGCCACAAAATACACTTCTCATTTCCAGTGATTTCCGTATTTATTTTATTCCAGTTTTGTTTGCATGTGACGTCATCAAAATTCTAAAATCTAAACAATGAGATCTATAAAGCTGTTCGGCTTTTTATATGATTTAGATATTTGTATTCGTTTTTGAGTTACAGTATTTTGAATTCTGTGACAGCCCAGCTCAGCGTGTTTCCTAAATGCCATGAAAATACATATATTTCGGCCAATTTAAAATGTTAGAATCGATTAAACCTTAGTGTCAAAGTTATATATAGAGTGTTCTGAAGTGAACGCTAATCATATTGATGGGAAAAACATCTTTATTTGTAGAATACGTTTTTGGCCGCCATCTTGATGTACTAAAGCTGTACACCAACATGGCCGCCGCATACTAATTACACTAAATTGTTCGAATATTATTTGGCCAACAGCTCGGTTACGAAGTACTCTATTGCTCAAACATTTTGGTCATTTATATATTTTGCCTGCTCGGCTATACACAACATTAAAACTATTTTACTAATATAAGATTATTCTTGAGGCAAATTGTTTTGTGACGTCAGTGCAAATTTTGCAGGAAACAGTCACGCGTGCTGATATATAGCTTCAATTGTGAATGAATTGCGCTCGTGATCCCATGGGACAGGCTTTACTGGAAACAGTCACGCGTGCTGATATATAGCTTCAATTGTGAATGAATTGCGCTCGTGATCCCATGGGAAAGGCTTTACTGGAAACAGTCACGCGTGCTGATATATAGCTTCAATTGTGAATGAATTGCGCTCGTAATCCCATGGGAAAGGCTTTACTGGATGGCGAACAAACTTCAAAACGCTGTTTTAGAAAGATCGGCAATCGACTAGAGATGGAATATAACATTTACAAACAGGTTTTGCGAGTAACACTACCGATCTCGTACAAGTGCCTTTAAGTAAATGAAAAGTCAGATTTGTTTGCCGTCCAGTACAACGACGTGATTGCATTCCTGCAACAGTCAAAATACTGGAAAATAGTTTCACTTGCATAGTATGGAAATACCATGACAATCCGATATTTTACCGGAAGTGGATGGGTTTTTCCAGTGAAACTAGATCATCAGTCGCTTTTATAGCCCGCCATTTCAACTCCACTTAATTTCCGAAATCACTGCATACAAAACTAGGAGCTTTGTTATTCTTCTAACACGTCCCGCAACTTCTCTGGCACGTAGCGGTGACGTACTTATTCTTACCACACAGCTTCTGCCTTCTCCATATACGGCACATGACATTCTTATTTATGCATCGTCTCTCTGTAAAACAAATTCCAGAACATGTACTAAATGCAAAAGGCAACTAAAAAACTGCCATTTTTATCTGTTAGATATATATAATGATAAATACTTACTCTGACAAAATGGGAAATTTGTGATGGTTCATTTTATTCTGCTCGCGGGCAGAGAATCACGATAAACGCAGTTAGAATTTAATTCGTAAAGTTCGTAAACGTCATTCAGATAATGTCATTCTACAGAAGAAAATGAAAAAACCCTAATAATGGATAATTATGAGTATAGTCAACACTTACTGTATATTAACTACTCTAATTCACTCTGCACCTGGTGACCATCTTAGATTCAAAGCGAGAAAATCCTTTGTTTTACTATTATAGGTTAGCCTCGCATTGAGGGATATCAGAACGGGTTTACCGTAGCAAGAACAAAGGATTGCCTCGCTTAGTATAGCGATACTTCGTGTTGATGAACATTACAATTGTTATGTTAATGTCCAACCATGATTTCACGTCGGGCATAAAGTACGTCAAAATCGGCATCAGTGAGCGTGGACAAATAATTAAAATTAAAACCATTTCTTTACTTATAGTCTCAATTTGAAGAAATGTTGGTGACTTGTTAACAAAATGAAACTACAAATTTTAGGTGTTTTATGTTAGTATGATGACGTTGTTGTGACGTCATAAGTGATGCCTCCTTTTTTGGTAAAATTCACCCTTTAATAGATGTTACAAACAGACTACACCATCAAAGGGCCTTCATGACACACATTCCTTTGGCGCAAATTTGAACGTTCTACGACTATTATAGCAAAAGTTATAGAGGAATGACTGTTGCTATGACGTCATATTGAGTGACGTCAGGTGTCATACCTAAATAAGGCTGCCTATTGTTAAAAAATCAAGAAAAGAAAATAATGTGGGTTTTGAGTGCCAGACTAGCGCATTTCATCACTAAAACTCGAAAATCACTCAAAGGATATTTTTCTAAGGGCATGTATAAAAAAGTATGACGTCATAATGACGTTGCTGAAAATATGACTTCAATTTTAAGCCGGTTATGGACAAAAAATCAAAATTAAAAAAACATACGATTTTAGCCACCAACGTGTTTTATGAATGGACAAAATGTCATGCAACAATATTTACAACTCTAAAAATTGAATGAAGCGATGTTTTTATAAATGCTTTTGTAGTGTTTATTTCGCGCCAAATTTTGGCGGGAAAAAGGAAAAAAATTCAAACTTTCATAACTTTTGATTTCCTTAACCAATCGACATCGGGTTTTCGATTCCTTCATTCTCATCACGAGTAGATTTTAACAATATACGACATTTCGTTTTTAGAGATAATGAACAGTTGCAAGAAACGTATTACAAATGGATAAATGACGTCATTGTGACGTCACGATGGTAGTAACATAGCTTAAAAATTCAGGATATATTCCTTTTGCGATTCTACATCCTTCTACCAAAATTCAATCGTCTCCATTGAAAACTTTTTAAAATATAGAACTGATGCCGTTTTTATGGTCGTTTGTGCCCACCGTGTTCAAAAGGCCCGCTTTGTGTCACGAACCAATGGATATCTGGTTGGCACATTAATGACAATGGATGACGTGGCAGTAAGTATCGCTATTAATAGCTACCTTGTTTCCTATGGACGCATTTTTTCTTCACGCTACATAACCTGACAAGCGATGGTTTGGGTCGCCCAGAGCAGTGTTTGTGATGCATGAACCTATTATTCCTGCGCGCGCAGATTACTCTCCTTAGCTGGCGTCCTGTCCCACATGTTGCCGAGCAGCGTGTCCAGTGACTAGCCTACCGAGGAAATTTTTTGGTTATTGCAAATCAATAATGCAACAATTTAACAAAGAGCAGATTTCTTATATGGGTGGGAAAGAAATGTGGCAAGGTAGTAGATGAACCATACACTGCAACTCTGATCTGCTTTACTTTAACTATATAATTGCGTAATTTGATGACAACTTTAAAACTGCGTGGAGACAGGAGTATAGAGCTAGACAAAGACGTTAACCGATCTTGCAACTTACTTTCCAGTCTGGAATCTCAAATCCTGCTGGTGCCTCTGTCGGGCACGGCTGATTGTTACACCTAGAAAATAAAACAACACAATCCTAAATATAGGACGTTTGCATGATGATGTCACATACTACAACTACCAGAACTCTTTGCGCGAATCCTTTTTTCCCTCTAATTGGGACCATTGTCTTGGAATTCTCATAGGAGTTGATAAATTTGAATGAGGAAAAGATTTGAAAAGGATTCTGGTAGTTGTAGTAAAATGACGTCATAATAAAAATGTCCTATTGACACCCAATCTCGTTCCCAGAGCCCGCGATCTTTTGGCCAGAGCCTCTGGGCTTGGTAGGTCACCGCTGGCCGAAAAACGCGCGGGCTTTGGGAACAAGGTTGATTGACACCTGATTTTGCTGTATGCTGTAATTCGGACGATCTTCGAATTCGTCCAGGTATATCGAAAGTTTCTGATGGAATTCGGTTGACAAACGTTTGTCCTAAAATGTTGCTTAATTATATATGGATGCGTAAATCTATCATTGTTGTGTAAATTAAACACCTGGGCCGGGTTGTTCAAAGCCCGATTAGTGCTAATCCAGGGTTAATTTCCATGACAACCAATAGGTTCTGTGCAGAGTTAATCCAGGATTAACACTAATCGGGCTTTGAACAACGCGGCCCTGATGTCATTTATTACAAGTTTTCTGGTATCACTGACTCGTTTGATTTTCCCTCGCGCCGCCATCGTTTAGCTTGTGACGTCATTGAGCTGCCCTGGCAACAAGGGCAACTTACATACAGTCATCATTATTAAAAAAAAATATCGGGGGTCCCCTTTAAAGTGACCCTAACCCCAATTTTATTTTATTTTAATCCGGCTCAGTCTTTAGAGTAACTCTGTGAAAAAAAATTTTTTTTGCGTAATTCCTGGATTGTCTACGACCAGGAGTCCATTACCAGGAGCGTACTTATGTGATGGGGTAGCGCCCACAGCACAGTAGACGATGTGGCTATTTATAGTCGCGAAGTTCTGGTATGCGATTACGTTGTCTTTTGCTCTCTTGTGCTTTAGTATTTTTAGCAGTTTGAACCGTGTTAATTACAATTCTTCAGTGCATCCTGATTGGTTAAAAGTGACGGCCTTTGTTTCTTTTCGCGGGAAACACAAAGCTAAAAATAGCTACATCATCTGTTCTGCTGTTGGACAGACTTAATCTGGGAGATGCACGCTCCTGGTAATGGGCTCCTGCTACGACCTGTTCAAAAAGGCGAAAAGCGACCCGGCTTTTTTCACGACCGAGCGGCAGTACATAAATTAGAAGCATTGGCCTAGTACATCACGCATTGTGTGTGACGTAAGATAAGGAATACACAACAATAGAAACTACAACAAGTGCTAGTGAACAATGGACTTTGCCTGATGTTACGTCACTCGACCAAGACCCCAAACTGCGCGGTCGTGAAACAAAATATCACGATTTTAAAAATCAGGGATTGCACCGATATCATCTTTTTGTTTTTCATTCGTTCTCAGTTTTCATATAGCCTTTGAAAATAAATAAAACTAAAATGGAGTTAGGGAACTTTAAGTGATAATGACTCGTGAAGCAACAATATTTTGATTATTTGATAAATAAGATCAAGGCCAATAAGAAACGAAAGTTGACTGGAATGAAGAACGGCATACAGTTGGAAAGGGGTGAAAAGCAACTATTAGTCTTGCAAAGAACTGTTACTGACATAACTACATACGTTTTTGAATACGGAGGCCTCTTGGTGTGGTTACACATTTCCCATGCCGTCGCCAGCATGTCTGGTTTGGCGCAAATCACTTCTCGTCTTTTGTAGCCTCCACCACATGTTTTGGAACACGGCTCGTCCCACTTCTTCACGTGCCACTTGTATGGGGAGGGACATGGCTGAGTGTTACAATCCTTCCACGCATCGGGAGGAGAATCTGTACATTATCGCATAGTTAACCAAGTTAGGCTTTTTTTATCTGAAGATTGTTGGTGCTTACTATTCACACTGAACTGACCGATTATTGGAAGCTTTCGATTTTCTTTGTGGAAGTTAAAAAGAGCGGAAAAAAATGCAAATGCTACGTACATGACACATATTTCGATAAAAATTGAAAGGGCTAAAAAAGAAGAATGCTACGTACATGACACATATTTCGATAAAAATTAAAAGGGCTGAAAAAGAAGAATACCTCCATACGAAGTCAACGTTTAATTTTCCAGAAATTTTCAAATGTAATGGTCCGTGTCATTGGCCAGACGTCGGAAAACAATGGTACACCTGTAAGTTATCGAATTGGCCAGAATTTCGTTTTTTTGTGTAAATGGTCAGCACTTTGTTTCAAAGAATTGCGCACATTTTGTAATATAGTATTTTGTATCTGTATATAGTATTCTGTATATGTATATATATATATATTGTTTTGTAGATAGTATTTTGTATATGTATTTGTAAAATCATTAATAATTCATTAGGGTACTAGCCAATCCCATGTGCTGAATGACACCACATGATCGCCTCTGTATACCACCGTAAAACCTGATTAATAAAACATCAGGCTCTGTATCGATATACAGACACCATGGTCCGCGATACAGACCCAATGGTCCGTTATAGCTCTAGTAGTATTCTGTATCAGGTACAGAATACTAGCTAAGCTAGTGAGGGAAGTCTCACGACCGATCACTGACTTCCCCTATCGCGGAAGGAGCGAAATGACAAAGTACATGTGCTCTCTTATTATGTACACACCATCTATTCCATGTGGGACCTGTTTTTCTGCACGCTACGCTCTGCTCTCTTATTGCATACACATTGTCTCTTCGATGTGGGATAAGTATTTGTGAGAAACTAATTCGTCCCACATCGATAGCAAGGTGGGAGAAATCAAAGGTTAAAATTATATGTCGTGCTTATCAATGGTTTTTAGTTATCTATTCCTTCCTGTCCGATCCTGTCCGATCCTGTCCGATCTGTATGTCGCCATTGTAAATACCCATACAGATCTCCCGCTCATATTTTATCTACTACTTAAAAAACTAATTAATAATTCATGAGGAAAAACAAAACATCAGAAATGAACGTTAATGATGATTTTGCCTCCACTATACAATGAAAACAGACGCAGTAGTTAGATACTTGGGCATGTCAGTCAGCCAAGCTCGACATGATGTATGGATATTTATTGCCATTGCTTTTTACATCAAGTATTTTTCTATGCAGCGCTGCTGGACACGTAAACCCTAAAAAACTTTGTGGAATAAACGGGACCGTGTACCCCGACCAATGCAGCCCCTGCCACCTTTGGGTTTTAAGGCTCTTACTTATTTTACTTACCATTACTGAAAAAAAAATAACAGGTTGGTGGAAGGCTGGCCGTAGACTGATTCAAATTCCTAACGGTCACCTATTTATTGCAACTGAAGATTACCCATAATTCTCTACACCTCTCTTCCCAGGCATCCGTTCCGTGCCAGTAAAATAACAATTTATGTCAATCAACGTTTTTGAAGCCATTCCAAAGACTCGCAGTAGTGTTTTATCAGATCTAATAAATCACTGCTTCTCGTTTTTGAAACAGTACATGGTATTGTGCATATGTATACAGTATTTTATATATGCTTATAGGAGTTATATATGAATAGATTATTTTGTATATGTAGCATTTTGTATAGGTATATAGTATTTTGTATACGTACATAGTATTTTGTATATGAATATAGTATTTTGTATATGTATATAGCATTTTTATATGTAGTATTTTATATATATATATATATATATAGTATTGGTATATGTAGCATTTAGTATAATTATGTATATAGTATTTGTATTTAAGAAATAGAAAACATTTCCCGTGTTTCTTTAGAGTTATAGAAACACGAGTGGGAGTTTGGGAGAACGAGAAATGGCAGTGGGAACACGAGCCCGTAGGGCGAGTGTTTCCACAGCTATTTCGAGTTCTTCCAAACTTCCACAAGTGTTTCTATAACTCTATAGAAACAAGGGGAAAATGTTTTCTATTTCCTTTATAAAATAAACGAATAAAAGCACGGAAACGCTCGCTTAATTTGATAACCAAAACGTAAATTCTCACAACTAGCTCAAGCGCGCGCTCAACTGTCTATGTTTCTATAGAGTTATAGAAACACGGCTTACAGCCATTCAGAGCGCGCGTACTATCGAAACTATTTTATAAATGTATATAGTATTTAGTAGCCCCGCATGTTGTGGAGTTGAGTAAAATGACGTCACTTCCGCTGAAAATGAGCTCTTTTGCGTAATGGCGGACATAACTCAAGATTCGGACCCCAAGGAATAAGACTTTCCGTTGTCATATCAAAAAACAGTGTGGATAGGAAAAATATAGCAGTTTAACTTTGCAAATACGCAAAAATATCACTATCTCAAAATTTGATAGTAAGGGTACTTTAACAATCCTCCATAATACAGTTGTGAAATTTTGATGCTCTATTGTTGTATTAGAGACTGGCGTGCGTGTTTTATTGACAATTATAATATTAATTGATTCGATAGTACGCGCGCTCTGATTGGCTAAAAAGCCATGTTTTATCAGAGTAAATAACATGGTTTGCCGTGTTTTATTGTTTTCAACTGGCTGTCTTTCCACTGAGAGAACTTACTTTCTTAGAGAACATTTCCCAGATAAGTTAAGATAATTGCCTTTTAATAAGATATGCTTGACTTCAGACTAACCATACTACCTGTGCAGTTCGAGTAAGCGACGTGTTCAGTTTTGTTCTCCGCTGCGCAGAATGTCGTTCTGTGTTTTTGTCCCCCGCCACACGTGACTGAACACTCGCTCCAGTCCTCTGCATACCACCTGTGCTTCGTGTGGTTGGATGCCTTTATTACTGGTGTTTTGTAGCCATGCAATTCTATGTAATTAAAATAGTCATAATAGTGGACGGGCATTCAAACAGTACGGGCACAAATAAACGCACACCGTGACGTAACTTGTCATATTGATGTAATCTTTACAGACATAACGCACACCTTGACATAATGTATAACGCACATGCACCGTGACATAATGTAACTTGTCATATTGATGTAATCTTTACAGACATAACGCTTACTTGAGCGCTTGATTAGTTTCCAATATGCAAGCATGACGTCAGCACGTTTGTTTTATTTCTCTGCCCAATCAAAGTCATTGTTAGAATTTTAGTGAATTGGCGCGCCACTGAACACTCTCCTATGATTGGTCAATGGTAATTCCTTTTAAATGTAACATTACGTCACTTTTCAGGATATGGAGGTAAAATCTGATTGGTACATAACACAATGAGGTGTGCATATTGGAAACTAATTAAGCGCCCGGGTAAGCAGACGTTACTTTTTCTTCGAATTTATGAGAGTGAAAAAATACGTCTGCATAGCAGGCTACTTTTTTCTCGACAATATGGGCTATACAACATATCACTTAATGCCTGGACCCTCGGGTAACGAGTGAGTTTTGTTTCCCGAGATCTCGCCTTTCCCTCGGGACCAATCATAACAAGAACACATAACCCAGAGCGTCCATATCTCTTATATAGATGCTACGGCGTTTTCACAAGTTGGGCAATTTTTAGGTTATTTTGCCGCCAATTAGTGGGTTACACCAGTGGCGGAACAAAATATGCCTCATTAACTTCTTTTGTTATACCAACAACACGTCTACTACACTTTTGTGATTTCATTCCCTTAGGAATGATTGCAATTCAATAATTGAGGGAACCGTTCTAAAAATAACCTAACTTGTGAAAATGCCGTAGCATAGAGGTAGTATGGGAGATTCTCGCTCTTGGTTATGGGCTTTTGTCATAATTAATTGTTTATTATGAGTGAGGCTTAATAAACTAACTTTCTAACATTCTTCCATGATAACACTCTAAATGTGCGATAAGTAATTTCACATAACAAACCTTTCTTACAGATGTAACTTCTCGTCATCTCACACCGGTCGGTCCCCCATCCTTCGTGGTTCATGAGAAGACCGCAATCCATACCCCAGCGAGGCTCGCCGGCTCTCCACGAGCTAAAATTTAAATGAGTCTCATCGGCCCACAAGAAAGAACCGTTGATATGGCTATACTTGACACCTGTGGGTATAAAGCAACAAATAACACTAGCGCAACGCTAACGTGTTGTTTATCAAATACTATTTTGGCAATGATTTATCGGTACCTGGCCTTTTTATTGTCTTTGATTCAACAGGAGAAACATTATGCAATGGGTCTTTTGCGGCTAGGCATTCACGTGATTGTACAGGATTGTACTGGATGGCAAAAAATATTTAACTTCATTTATTTAGAAGCCTTGTACGAGATCGGTATTGTTATTAGCAAAACCTGTTTCTAAATGCTGTCACCTCCAATCGATTGTCGATCTTTCTAAAACAGCATCCATGGCAACGTCTTTCCCATGGGGATCACGAGCTCATTCATTCGTTAACGAAGTATTATAACAGCACTTGACTGTTATCTGCAAAAGGCCTATTCATTCGAACCGGTTGATTGTTGTCTCACGATTATCGCACCTTCAGTTTGAAGGTGCTTCGGATCGTGTACAGAAGGAACCCAAGCCATCACTGCAACGACGGTGATAATTATTTCATTAACCAGGTATCTAATATGTTTATCCAGATCAATGTTTCATGCAGTTGCTAGCCTGAAAAGAAAAACTTAACTTTATCTGATACGCAAAAACTATACATTCAAAGGAAATGTCGGCTACATATGATACAGAGCCGTGACTCGTATAATTCAATGGTATTGTCCTATCAGAATATTCACGGTGGCAAAAAATGACCCTTTTTCCTCCCACTCGGCCAATAACTTTATATAACTGTAGAACGTAAAAACCCAAATGAGTTGAAACTTGGCATGCGGATAGTTCAAGACAAGAGAACATCAAATATGGTTGTTTGAATTTGTAGATTTTTTTATTATGTTTCACATGACGTCATATCGACGTATATATATATATGACGTCTAACTGACGTCATAAGGGTATTAAGCATGTTGCCCTAAATAAAAACAATTCAAACGTTTTACCAGAACTCCATAACCAGAAGTGTCCATCTCCCACTATAGGGAGCACCTGATTGGCTAAGACAGCGATTTACTTTGTTTGTAATATTGTACAGCTAATTATATAAGCGACAAAATTTTGGCGGACAAGGCAGTGTAGAAACTTCTGATGATCAGCTATTTCTCATTTATAACAGTGCAAGAACTAGTGAGCACCACATGTCCAGGAAAGGTCATTAGTATGCATTAGTCCATGTAAATCAGAACATGTGGTCCCTTTGTAACCTTATATTTTCCCGTTTCATCTGTATAAAATTTCGTGCTTACAGCAGCGTGCGATGTATACAGAACGAAGCTACATTGTAAGTTTTGCCTTTTGGTTCATAAACGCACATTTTTGTAGTGATATTTGGCATATAAAATACAGCAAGTGATAAATATCACGTACAACTTATGCTATTATTTGATTATATAATATAGATACGATAGTACGCGCGCTCTGATTGGCAGTTCATCAAACACAATCAAACAATGAAACAGTTGTCACTTTGCTGTTTTATTAGAAAGATACTAACTGTTGTACATCTCCAAGAATAAACTTGACAATCGAAAACTGAACCGCAACTATCGCAGCTGGAAATGAAATTCCAGTTCTTATTGAAAAATTAGTACAAGCAAAGGTTTTTTCTTCAGGCAACTTGAACAAGATTTGAATCAACTGCCTCACGCGGCAACGGGTCACATGCGACCGAGTTTCCAAGGATTTCAATGGATTAAAAACATAACAATTAAATAAAAATTAAACTTGGCTTACTTTGATGTAATTTTGTCCTTGTATAATGTCAGTTGCTCCTGGCCAGTTGTTTCAGCGAGATGAATGTGAATTTTCGGTTATGTTTTCATTCGTTGTCATTGATTCAAACTTTTATACCTGTCGCTAGTCAACTGGTCACTTGAAGACTTGAAAATCACTTTGAACTTTCTCAAATTACCCCAAGATACCATTAGCAGAGGCACAGATGATCAGTCTATACATTTCTTTTCATTTCAATTCCAAAATCTTTTGCCACCGTAGCTTTGTAGTTTGTAGCACCGCTTGCATAATAAAGGGAAGGTATGCGAGGTGTCGTCTTCAGAGCCCGACCCAGTTTGTAAAATAAAATGTAGTGAAGGTGTTTTTATTAACCAGAATTTCCATGAACTTTATGAAAATCAACCCAAATTGATAGTTGATTTGTTCCAAAACAAGACTCGGTTTGCCAAATTGGGCTCAAATTGCAAACCTGTACCCGTACCGCCGCACATCTCATTTACGTCGTGTACACTAGTGCCCCCCCGGAGTCCTAACTTGTTTTCCCCTGCAAAATCTGAGATTAGCATTTCTAAAAATAGACTACTCTGTAAACTGATGGGCCGCTACCCCAATATCAGATGGACACTTCTGGTTATGGACTTCTGGTTATACTTGTTCAAAATGCAATATATTTCTCATTACCTTAATTTCATTACCTTGATAGGGAAATACCCCTAAATTTGACTTTATATGATAATGACAATTAAATCCTTAAATTCTGGCGGGAGTTTCAAACCAATTTTTCCTTTACCTTTAGTTATTTTTAGGCAAATCAAATAAAGTTTTCGGTTTTGTGTTTCTCTTAATGAAGGCAAGCTACTCCATTAAAACAAAACTCTTTTTCTTATTCGTGTGTTTGGCGCGAAATTGGAACGTTCCCTGTGACGTCACAGTCTCAATTACTACAGTCAATCAATTACTTGTCTTGAACTATCCTCACACCAAGTTTCAAGTCATTTGGATTTTACGTTTTTAAGTTATTTGCCAAGTGGGAGGAAAAAGGGTCATTTTTTCCATCGTGATTACGGAAACGTAGCTGCTATATATGGTCTTACCTAGCCAAAAATACAGGGTCTGAAGATAATGTTTCTTGATGAACTTCCTCACTGCCTGTTCTTCCTTGTCGTTTCTTATTGTCAACATTCCAGATCCTCTGTGACGACAACTTTTCTTGGCGTCCATCCAAGATCTCTTAGCAATCACCAAACGATAGCAAACTTTGTTTAGCTTATACCAGCCTCGTGGACACCTTCCTGAAAAAACAAAATATAATATTGTTACTTACAATAATCATTAATAATTCATAAGGGTACTAGCTAATCCAGACCCAGCATTCGGGTCACGTGTAAACCCCATACGCAATTCTAGTTAGCCTATTAGTATTCTGTATCAAATAATACAGAGTACTAATTGTAAGCTAACTGGAATCCTCTATCGAATGATACAGGATACTAACATGCTAGCGTTAGCATAGGGAGGTCTCACGACCGATGACTGACTTCCCCTATCCTGAGCCGGGTGACGAAGTACATGTGCTCTCTTATTATGTACACACCATCTCTTCCATGTGGGACCTGTTTTTCTGCACGCTACGTTCTGCTCTCTTATTGCATACACATTGTCTCTTCGATGTGGGACATGTTTTTTGTGAGAAACTAATTCATCCCACATCGATAGCAAGGTGGGAGAAATCAAAGCTTAAAATGTTATGTGGTGCAAGCGGCTGCCATTGTATATCCGATACAACATCGCCACTCATCAGTGTAAATAGTACTTAGAATATACAAGCCGTCGTCTATTGGCAAACTCGCCATCTGATTGGTTAGCAGGGCGACGTCTATAAATATATTAACCTATTTATGGCGTCGAAATATCCGCTCCCATGTATTCTCTATATCATCCTTCGAATATTTTCTTTGACGCGCGCTTATACGCTCACAGGGGGTATATTTGCTGATATATCCCGCTCGCGGAGAGAAAATATCGGAAATCGTGACCCATTCAACCAATCACGCGCGAGAGATATATTTGATTGGTTATAACGATCGATAGTCGACCGTGCGCGCGCTGCAGACAGAAATCACTTTGTAGAAAAAATGTTTTCTTTGCGAGCTTTTTCATAGTTTCTTCGATCGCTAAGTCGGATAAAACAGTAGCTTGGTTATGCTAAAATAATTAGTCTTCTCGCTTTTCGTTTCTATTAAGAGACCACGGACTGCGCCCCTCTGCCGTTATAGTTCACCACAAAATTTTGGCGCGCGCTCATTGGCTAAAAGCGATCACGTGACGTGATAGTTGTCGTCCGCGGATGAAAACTATCAGGCGATAGTGCCCGCTGAGAGCGGAAGACGATTTTGTGATGAACAATAACGACAAATAGACTGTGCTTTTCTCGGAACTATCGGCTGATAGTTTCCCTTGGAAATTTGATGTTCTTCAAACTAGCATATAAGCCCTCGAACTGCGTTCTCGGGCTTATATTTGTTTTAAGAACATCAAATTTCCGTGGGCAACTATCAGCCGATAGTTCCTCGATGGACACAGTCTATTTGTATAATAGTTTCCCTTGGAAATTTGATGTTCTTAAAACTAGCATATAAGGGCTTATATTTGTTTTAAGAACATCAAATTTCCGCGGGCAACTATCAGCCGATAGTTCCTCGATGGACACAGTCTATTTGTATAATAGTTTCCCTTGGAAATTTGATGTTCTTAAAACTAGCATATAAGGGCTTATATTTGTTTTAAGAACATCAAATTTCCGCGGGCAACTATCAGCCGATAGTTCCTCGACGGAACAGTCTATTTTTATATTATAACCCATCAAATATTTTTTTCTCGCGCGTGATTGGTGTAATGCGTCACTTTACCCGATATTTTCTCTCCGCCAGCGGGAAATATCAGCGAATACACCCCTGTGAGTGTATAAGCGCGCGTCAAAAAAAATATTTGAAGCATTATAACAACAATAACCTATATTGTGGCGTCGAAACATGCCCTGATATTTGTCCTTGGACATTATCAGATCCTCGAAACTCAGTTTCCATCGAGCTTCGCTATTGGGAACTGTTCTCTTCTCGGATCAGCGGATCAGATAATGCCTGCGGACGAAATATCAGGGCATATTTCGACGCCACGAATAGGTTATTGTATTTATAGTTCCGCGACGGACACACTCTATTTGTATCATAGAAAGTCTAATTGATAAATAGCCATACGTTTTCCAGATACAACGCACGCTATCATTGGTTGATTCGGAGTCACGTGACAGTCGTCAAAATACAATGTATTCCGCACGTGATCACATCGTGACGGAAGATGGTGTGATGCCTCGCGCGCGCCATCCTCGATCCTCGTGTTTCTCGGGGAAACAAAAAGTAATTCTCTCGGGGCCAGACATGAAGTGTTTACTGTTAGAGCCGGTTGAGGGGCCATGTGTACCGCTCGAAACGAGCTACAGAATTGGCTCTCCCAACAGTACAAAACACCGTAACGTTTAGAACGTGCAGTACGAAAACAATAGAGCTACAGTATAATGGTGCAATTAGAATACAGGTCTCGAGCGGTACAGGATTACTGCGGTTGAGACGCCGCCGAACTCATTTTATAACCCAAAGCTAATGACTTGAACAATAGCATCAGCTCATTATCATTGAATTCGGCACATGGCGTTTGAAATCGGCATGGAAAAAACTCAATGAATATAAGTGAAAGGATAAAAATTCGAGTTTCTTACGGCACTGTTTCCCATAGCATTTTCGAGTCTTCTCGGGAAGTGACGTATTCTTGCATGTCTTGCCCGGAACGGCCTTCCCGTCATTCTGTGCGCAGTAAATCTTTCTTTTCTGAACACCTGCTCCGCACTTCACAGAACATTCGCCCCAGTCCCGTGTGCGCCACATGTAAGGGAAATCTAAAGAGGATATTTAGACTTAATGAAGTATTGCAAATTTGTGTAGCTACCACATACAGCAATCATAATACACAGCTCTCCGCGCGCATATTTTAGGGAGAAAGTTGGTAAGTGTGAAATTCAGTTATTCCTGTCAAAATAGCGGTAAGGCATAATTTACTTGCAAAAGTAATTCAATATGAAGTCTTTACGGACTTCTGAATACACCCATTTGATCATGGGTCTCTAATTGTATATAATATTAACCTAACTCTACGCTGAGACTGCAAGGCTTTTCGACTCTGAAAATTGCATGCACAGCATACTGACACCTGGGCGTTTAAATGAATTAATTAATCCAGGAATAAGCTACCCTGGATACGAGATTGACCAACGGATCTAATGAGACCTAAATAGACCAACGGCCTAATGAGCTCATATGCGAGACAATAAACCTCTGGAACCTATGGCTATGGTAGCTATAAAATAAGCTGAACGAATGTGTGCTAATCGTTTGCCTTGGCACGTCCTTCAGCTTTTATAGTAAAATGTGATCGTACATGGGCCGGCGAGGTCTGTAAGTGAGTACACATGCAACTCACTAAATCAGTAACTGCTAATTATTTTATCATAATTGTTAATAACTTATTCTGATTCTGCTGCTTCTAACAACTGCAATTGAAACTGCAACTACAATTACAGTCAATTACAACTACAACTTTGTCTACTACTCTATATACTACTGCTATAATTATCATCCTCATCATTATTATGATTATTATAACTATAATATTATAGATCATTAATATCAATACTGATCGAAGGAAACTCATTTTGATATGTTCCTCACCGGGGCAGCCATACAATCTGTTAGCCATCAATATGTCGTTCTTTGAGAGCGATAATCGCTGTCCGATTTTGTTCTGGTACTTGGTTCGCTTGGTTCGTACGGTTGTCAGTACACGCGACTTATCTTTCGAGATTTTTCCAAAGAAATCTTTCCCATAGTGCATAATACTTTGGTAGTCGTATTTAACACCCATGGTATCTTGCTTGCCGTGGGTGTACTTCTTGAATTGCTTTGACATCCCTGGAAGATAAGTAATTAAGGATCGCACGTCACACGATTCTATATATGCACTGCAGTTTTTTATATATGTAATCATTAGTGACGCAGTTAAGAGAAGTGAATGAAGGAAGCCAGTTCGTGGAGTGGCCGGATCAGCCACGTGCTCATCTAATTCCTTGTTTTTAACCTGTCGCGTCAATGCCAAACTGAAAGTCAATTAGTATTTCCATGTTTAGGTCTATTAGGGTCTCTATTTTTAGTTTACTTATCTTGACTGAACATAATATCATAATTCACAAGCCGATTGCGGATTATATTTTTTTCAATTTTTGACTACTAGATACCATAAATTAATGTTGTTGTTATATCTCTCTTATAATATTTTTTTATGTTTCAGGCCGTATATCAATGCAAATACCTCAAGTGATAATAAAGCATTTTAGAAAAATATTGGAAAGATCTTGAAAGATCAAGTTGAAAACCTGAAAAGCCTTGGAATTCGAATGTCCCTCGGCTACAATGGACGTTTTACAGGTTGCAATCATGTGGTTGCACTGAACGGCAAAAAAATCGGACTTCATCTATTTCACTTGTACAAGATCGGTATCAGTGTTATTTGCAAAACCTGTTTATAAATCCTATTTTCCACATCCAATCGACTACGATCTTTCTAAAACAGCGTTTGGAAGTTTGATTGCCATCCAGCAAATCCTTTACCATATCACGAGCTCAATTCATTGGTTATTGAAGTGATATATCAGCACTTGACGTTCCAGTAAAGCCTTTTCCATGGGATCACGAGCTCAATTCATTGGTTATTGAAGTGATATATCGGCACTTGACTGTTTCCAGTAAAGGCTTTCCCATGGGATCACGAGCTCAATTCATTGTTTTCTGCAAAAGGTCTATATTATTCAAACCTGGTACGATGTTATCCCATATAATTTCAACATAGTCGTCCCTATCTGGTCTGGAG
This sequence comes from Actinernus sp. WN-2022, assembly GCA_030867875.1. Lineage (NCBI taxonomy): Eukaryota > Metazoa > Cnidaria > Anthozoa > Actiniaria > Actinernidae > Actinernus > Actinernus sp. WN-2022. The sequence goes on along the minus strand of JAOWCC010001751.1, from coordinate 51,715,531 downwards.
TGCGTGTGCCAGAACCCGATAGAGTGGCCCCACTCGTGGATAACACTGCCAGCCGGACACAGATCTCCCAGCCTCATCTGCTGGTTACGTCCTATGCGACCAATGGCTGACGCGCATCTGTAGAAACAATTAAAACGGACGTCGTTAATCAGACTTCATGTTGGACCTTTTAATTTTAGGTCGAAATTCGAATTTGAATTTAGTGGTATTTGGGTCCAGGAATCTTTTTAATCGATTGTACATAGATAGAATAACTTTATTATTATTGTTATTATTATTATTGTTGTTGTTGTTGTTGTTGTTATTCGTTCGCAAAGGAGGGTTCGGTATATACGAGCGCCAACATCAATTGGTGGTTAGCATCGTCATCGCAAAGTTGGTTAACATTGCTAAAATGAAATAAAACATGTTGATTCTCGTAGAACTGCCAGAAATACACTTATAACTCACATTTTGGAACATTAGATTATTTTCTAACGGAGCTGTGGGCCAATGAATGTATGACAATTTTACAGTACTTTGTATGCGGCCGCCATCTTGTTTTCCCTCTCTGGGACACCATTGCAACATGGCAGATATAAAACGAAAATACAAATAAAGCTTAATTTCCCATCAAAATCATTGGATTTCACTTCAAAACGTACTCTTTGAATGCAACTTTTAATGATTTATCGAGTTAAAAAAAATATTTTTTTTTTATACAATTACATGGATTTTTATGCCTTCCCGGAAAACACGCTGGGCCGTTCTGTCATAAATTCAATATTTATTTACTCCGGAACAATATACCCTATCGACGTGAAATTTTCTGTGTAGACTTTTATTATAGATGTCTAGAATATATACAAAGAACTGCTTTGTAGGACTTATAGCTCAAATCTTAGATTTTGAGACGTCACATGCAAACCAAGAATTGCAACCCGTCTTTGTTGTCTTTTGGGGCCCCTGTTATAGGGTTTTAGGATTATGGATTATTAGGGTTTCCAGAGAAGGGATACGGATTATTGGCAACTAAATCAAAAGATTACGGATTATTTGGGTTGGATTTTAGGATTACGGATTATTAGTATATACCACACCAGTGAATATCACTTTTCGCGCACTTTGATTGGCTACTCAAACAGTGAATATGATTTGATATTCACCTCCGAGCAAAGCAGCAATCATCTCACGCGAGTTTTTGCCCATTTGACAGAAAATAAAATAACTATTTGGTGCTGGCTATTCACCTGGAGTGTGGTATATTATCATATCGATAACTTACGGATATTGTCGTTTACAAAATAAGGATATGGATTATTTCCAAAATTTACCCAGGATTACGGATTATTCAGACCCCTCCTAACAGGGCTTCTCTTTTGGAAGCGAGCGAGAGAAACGGGTTCAATTGAACCTTTTCTGGATCCGCCACAGGTTTACGCAGCTTGAAATACACTTCCGGCACGATCGTTTTTTTGCTAGTCCCTCTCGCGGACTACGTATTACTGCACTGAGGGGAACGTGCCTGGCTCTTGGCTTTCTTTACCTGTGTTATGTGTTTCATTTTATAGTTTTGAGTAAGAAATTAAATAAATCTAGCTGATCGGCTTGCCTGCACAGATAGTTTACCTACTACTTTTAGGGTTCTCTTCTCTGTGCAGCTGGACCCAATCTCTATGTCCCGTCTTCGGAACAAACTTAATGCACGTCTGTTCTTCCCAATGTCTGATACCAGCTAACATTTTCTGGGCAAGTTGATGGTTCTCTGTACAGTAAACAATTGAGGGATTAGAGCATATTTCGTGTGAGTGGGACAAACTACGGCATGTCCACCGGACTCTAAATTACTGCGCCGTAACTCGCCGTAATTTGAATGGATTAACAGGAGGACAAAAACACCAGGGAAGCCGCCATTTCAAAGTTACGGCATGCCGTACAGTTAGGGGCGAACCATTAGAAAAGTGTTTTTGTTTTTGAGGGGGGAGGGGGTGAAGGGGGCAGAAACTAAAATTCGCGCAAGGTAAAATTGTGGACGTCAAGGTTTCACCCACAGTGCCACCCCCTGTATTATGTTTGGTATGGGGGGGGGGGGGGGGGGGGGCAGGTATTATACTTTGGTGTACCTTAGTTTCATATCCAAATGCTCTGAGCCCCTATCTTCCACCGAGTGTATTTTAAGGAAACACTCAATATGCACATATATAAGTCACACCCCCAATTGCAACTGGTCAAGTTGTACACACATATTATCGCATCTAAACGCATTAAATTGTGTGGCAGAAAGTGCAAGAAAATGCGCATCTGAAAATCTGTTCAATGTGGAAATAATTATAAGCCAATTAACCCGAACGTTTTACGGATTTTAGTGATAAAGAACTCAACTATTTCTATGATTGGTAACTTGCCTGACATTCGTACTTGCTATAACGTTATTTCTCAGCTTAAATTTTGGCTGCTAAAGAAAAGAGGCACAGAAAAACAAACACAGCAAATCACAGCCCAGCTACAGGTAATCATGCCAATATTAAAAACACGAGATGGTACTTACTGAGTTTAGGGGGGATGTAGTAAGGTACCGTACGATCAGGCCAAACGTAGTCTGCCCTTTCCCAGACCCCAGTATTAGCCACGTCCATTTGCTCATGCAGGGGACTGGTCATGGCCTGTTGGACTTTGGTTAGGATGATGTCACCTTCAAACTCCTCTTCTTCGGGAAGCTCACCTGAAAAAAAAAAAAAATTACACTGTGGACCATTTTGTCATTGAGTTCAAATGAGTATACAGATACATCCTGGCACTTACTCACTCTTTTCACCCGGTGGCCATATTGGATTCAAAGCGAGGCAATCCTTTGTTTGTTAGGTTAGCCTCGCACTGAGAGATATCGATATCAGAACGAGTTTAGCCTAACACGACTTACAAAAAAAATGATCCCCAAAGGACATACTAAAAGTAGGGACTACTTTCTACATTTCTGAGGAGGGATATCTGCATGATTTTGAAGTATTCTGAGACCCCCTAAACGCACCCTTAGTTTGAGCGCAATCGCAATTCATCGGAGGCCCGCCGGGTAAACATTATCGATTATATTTAATTTAACGTTAAAATATAGGAAATTGAGTGTACTCACCGGTCAACTCGTATACATCCATGGCGTCGTGTCCACCTTCGCCGTCATAACACTCTTCGGACAGGCCGTGTCGCCTATAAACATCTAACGCATCTCCACTACTCAAACACTCGCCACCATTACGGACTGCAAAACACTTGTACCCAAGATGCTTGGCAACTCGCGCACATCTCATTACCGGATGCACCCTGTTGAGATGAAGATTAAGAACGGATCGATGTTATTTAAGAAGAGTATTGGGGCACACCTTTATACATGTACTGCACACATACCGCTACAGGGACGTAGCCAGGAGTTCCGCGAAGGGGGGGGGGGGGGGGGGGGTGGTTGTACCAGAATCCCTGGGACCCTCCCCTGGGCTACGCCCCTGCGATGCATAGGATAGTGCATGTAGAGCTAATATGCCATGCAGTTGGAAGTTCACCTTCTAAGTTTAAGGAATGGGAAAACGAGGAAACAATTTGGGGAACAATATATTTCCGCAACAATGTCTCGTTTGCTTAGGTGTTTAGAGTTCGTGATTTTCAGTAGCGTAAACAATTTAATTGACACAACTGCAATAAAAATGAATAACAAAAAACTCTGAATTTCTAACGAAACCTGAAACAACCACGGGTGCTGATCAAAGCCAGGTCCCAGATAATCCACAGATCGAATTGGAATTTAGCGTGTTGGTTTTTGCGGAGGGAGGAAAACCGGAGAAAAACCCTCGGAGCAAGGGTGAGATACCAACAAACTCAACTCCCATCTGGCGCCGCGTCCGGGGATCGAACCTGGGCCACAGAGGTGAGAGGCGAAGCGCTTCAGTAACCACTGCGCCACCCCTGCTCCCTTCATTCTATTATACGATTTCCACATTTGTCTTGAATGGGCAAATAATTAAAAGTGCCATATCTTGAATATGGTAGGGAAAATTCCATTCTTTAGCTAGTCTTGGGCATGATATGATCGGGCCGTTTCGTAGCCTCAGCAGTACAAACCCCAGTACCCGGCATACGTCCGTTAAGTGCTTCCTGGATTCCGCCCTAGTGATATGATATACACACCTATCCCAGTAGAACCCCTCTAAGTCATCATCCGTACCCTCCACGCTCGGGATCAAGTCAGATGTGTAGGATTGTTTTGGAGATGACCAGCAGCCTAGACTTTGGTAACCTGTAAAAAGAGAGCTATCATTATACGCCGTATGTGCTTAATTACTGACGCTTGAATAGCAATGAGTGGACTTCTGGTCTACCTTGCTGAATGGCATGATAGACTCCTTTTCTCGCGCTACGATGGCCAACGAAGCACAGAGCCAATAATTTATTTAACAACCGGAGGCATTGTGTGTCTTATAACGGAGCTTTCCGTTTGCCTATTTAGATTTGTACACCATTTTAATAACCACATGTTGTAATAATGAATGTGGCTTAAGAACTAAATAATGCACCCAAAACAAAATACGTGTTCTGGTAAATTAAGCCCGTGCATGAGCGTGTACAATCAAAAAACCACTGAAACTAACTAACGGGACTTAGGAACCTAACTCGAGCTCATTTATCAGTTTTAGTTTTGTGTCACTAGCTTCAACGAAAAAAACTCAGATCTTGAAAATGAAAGGCCAACCGGATAAAATTCCAATTTTATTCATGCGGCGATATAAATATTAGGCCCCTCTCTAGTAGAGAGACTTGGATTCAGTCAAGCTTAAGTATCAAGTAAGAATAAAAATGGCACATTTTCCTAATGAATGTAAAAGGCGGCCACTACTACTGCAAGTGGGTGGCGTATGTAGACCAGTGTGCGTCTCTTAAGGTTCAAGTAATATATCCTAGAGCGTTTTTAAAATATTTTGAGCCGTATTAAAAACTGAACCTATAAATTACTAGACGATGTGAAAACCTTACAGTGTAAAAAATATAACGGCGGCAGTTAGTTTCTCGATAGTGACTAGAATAATACCTCACTTACCGTTCGGTTTATTATTTACAGCAAAAGCAATCCAGCAGTGAAGAAAGAAAGAAAATCCCGCGAGGTATAAAATCATTCTGCGTATCCAGCAGTTGGCTGCGGCGGTTCTGATAGGCCAAAGCTTGCCAACCGTGGAAATTGGCAACGAAGGAGCTCTAGATCTTGCCGACTTTTAATTAAGTTAACAATCGACTGTAAAAAGTGATTGTTAATAAATAAATCAGAATTTCTTTCTTTCTTTTGATCTAATGCATGGTGCTACCCGTTCCACAAGTGCCACGGTAACTGGTGCTTGTGGTGGTCAACAGTTCTGTCACGTGTTTGTATGTCAGTTCAGATCAGTAGAGCCTTCTTTGATTATCTCCTTCCATGTTCGCAGGGTCAGGAGTACGGTAATCAAGGATTCCCAGTCATGCTAGCCTCTGGTGTGTTTATAGCAAGCACCTGAAGTCCATAGTTATGCACTTCTTCTGATAGACGTGTGCAAGCACTCAACCCTAAATGACGAATTCAAATGGGCCGCGTCAGGCAAAAGGGCCCGGAAGACATTCAAGTTAAATAATTCCTACAACGGTGTTCCTAATAACAGGTTGAAGAATGTATTGTAATCTTGACGAGAAGCGCTACATTTCATTCCTAACAATAAATGTCAGTTTCAAGAAATGGACAACAAAAATCAGGCGTGAAATTTACGTGATTTTGATGCAAGGGCCCGATTACAAATATGACCACGAAAATTAGGAGGATGATTTTGATGTATGACATTCATTTATACCTACGGTGGCTTATAAGAGCCATCATGAGAAACCGAGAATGCGAGATACGAGAATGTGAGATGCGAGAATCCGAGAATCCGAGATGCGAGAATGCGACATGCGAGAATCCGACATGCGAGAAGCCGACATGCGAGAATCCGAGATAGGAATAGCGGGGAGGCCTGGGACCTAATTACAGTCCATGTGGTGAAATAACTCAATCGACAAAATCGATTTTTTCAAGATGAGTTGTGCGCCAACAAAGAGACTGGGACGAGCGATTCGAGAAACCATTCACGTGTTATTATTGTCAAGCATTAGATTTCTGATTGGTTGAGAGGTTGAAGAGGGCGTCAATCAACCAATTTCAAACTTTGTAATGCGAGCAGTTGTAAACCGAGGCGAAAGCGAACTGAAGAACTTGGAGAACATTTCTGTCATTCTAAAGCCGTTTACAAAGAAGAACTCGGTTTGCCGTGATTCACAAAAGAAAGGTTAGGCGTAGAAGGACTACAAGACGACATCTTGAAGACAGTTGGAGCTAAATAACCTGGAAAACTTCATCTGGTGGTTCGCCCGCGCAACGTTCTTCTATAAATCTCCATTTGTTCTTCCGGGAGAGAAATTGAATCCTTTAACTGACCCTCAGCGATCGGGAACTGCCAGACAAAATGCCGTCTGTTGCTTTCCCTGACGAACTAACGAAATATTATGAAGTGAGGCAAACCATCGGTAGCGGTAAGTACGTGCTAAGAGAGGTAAATACGTAAACTTTCGAGAAAGGTATGTGGTTTAGTCTTCACGTGAGACGAATGTGTGGTTCGATCGCTGTAAAAGATTGTTGATTCGGTGTAGGATTACACAATTACTCCTGCCAATATTTTAAAATATAGTAATCGTATGGCTTTGCAAGTCTAACTTTGTAAGAAGCATTGCTATTCAGTTTTGCATGCTGCTTGCATCCACTTTGTCTTTGGTATATATAGTTAGGGAAAATGGCGTATTTTTGTTCGAAATCTGAGTGAGAGCGAAATGTTTTATCATTATAAAGATCAAGGCTTAGCAGTATTTTTGGCTCTTTTCCTAAACTGAATCAGTTGGGTGTAAGAAAATAAAGAGTTGTTATCATGGCTTGTAAAGTACATGTATGATGTATTTAAAACAACAATCCTCGAATAACTCGATTATTGAGCTTTTCGTCTCTTTGAAGACCGCATGCATGCAGTTGTCTTGTATGGCAGTATATTTGGATCTATCATCGGGGAATTTTTTGAATTGTTTGTGAGTTCACTTCCCAGATTTTTAGTCGTATTTATTTGACTAAAAAGGTTTTATAGTACATTATACGAAGTTGTACCGCGTATAAGCTATAAAACTTCAGTTAGATCAGGTTTTGACTTAATTAATTTGAGTGTCAATATTTTTCTAGAAGCACATGCATGCTCTTGACTCTCGACTTTCGTATAAAGTTTTTACTCAATGATCAAGTCCTGGAAGACGTAGTGTTTGGATGAGATGTTGAATGTACAGATATGATATTTTCACTATTTATGTTTACAACAGAATCACAAGACATGAAATTGCAGTTGTGCCAGGGCATACCTGTACTTAGAAATGGCACTCCACTAGTCATTACTACTCTCCCTCTCCCCCGGCAAAAAAAAAGAAAGTCAACTTGCAAAAATGAAAATTCCGAAAATGCAGGGTCCCAAAAATGTGGGATATTTTGTGGTCATGGTGGGATGGCAGAACGATTGGGGCTAAATTGTGGTACTGTCCCGCACGATCTGAGACAGTTGGCAAGTTAAATATTCCCTCTCAGCTGGTTCATTAATAATTAATTTCTCAATTTTTTTAGCAATTAACCTTATAAAAACCTAACTTAAAATTGTCAAAAACCTAGCTATTTTTGATCCCAAATCATTCACAGAGCAAGTCTAAATACAACTGGAAATACACCTGTCGTCAACTAAAATGGATAATTTAGCACAGTTTTCAAGTGATCTTTGGTTGGTGGGGGTATTAATTATGCAATTGTACTGGAATGACATGTATAACTTACATGTAATATATAAATTATTGCATATTTGCACTCAAATACATTGTATTCTGGGGTACTGGATCTACATTGTAGAATGCTCCGGGGGTTCAATAGGTTCACAAGGAGTGTCCAATCATGGCAACTTCTTTGTTTTTCTTTATAAGAGGGAGGGAGAGGAAGGGGGTTGGGTTCGATAGGGAAAGGAGGGATTGGTTGAACCCCTTTTACCCCCTGCAACTGCCCCAGGTAGTTATTGCCTTATTATGAAAAAAGAAATTACCATCACCGTTCATACGTTTTTTTTAATATGCTCGAATTTGAAGGCTTTTACGGTAAGGCTCTTTTTTTAGCAGGCTGTTTACTTTTCTACGATAAGTTACACAAAGTCACAAGATGCTAGCACTAGCAAGTGATTTCTTGGAAACTTGTGCAATCTCGTACCTATTAAGCCCACATTCCTTTTGGTCAGTGCTACATGTTTACGAGCGAAGTGAGACTGAATATGAAGGTTGTCTTTGCACAATTGTTTGAGCTTTTGTCTTCTTTGTTTTATGTAATCTGTGCTCCAATACCTACCAAGTTACAAGGGTAATTAAAAAGATACCATTCTGATTAAGCGTAGTGATTTCACTGATCACAGATTTTGATAACAAATCGCCGCCAAAGGTGGTGAAACTGCCGGCATCTCGTCGACAGCTGTTAAACATTATTTTGAGCAATTTAGAGCAAATGTTCATATTGTACAATGTACAGTATTTGATTATGTTGTGTATATGGTATACAAATGTATAGCTACTAATTACTAGATATAGTCCTACTGTGGGCTTATCATTTAAGAACTTCGATCATTCATTTAATATGGTGGTCCACAGCTACATGTACAGTACAGCCTGGATGTATGTTAACATTTACACGCGTGTAACGCGCGTGTACAAAATTAATTTACTACAAGCATTTGAGTGTATTACACGCGTGCACTACACTCGTGTATTACACGCAAAATGCGTGTAGTTTTCCTTTGTTATACAGTTATTGTCAAAAATCAATTTGGCATGAAATTGTTTGTAACTGGAACTCCAGCGCCGTCTCTAGATCTTCGAACGGTTTCCGCCAAAACTTAATAAATTAATAAATTAAATGTATGCTCCGCATTCACTCTGCAGTTCACGTAATAAACGTTCGAACAACTTGCCCCAAACGTTCGAACGACTTGCCCTTACGTTCGAACAATTCAACATCACAAAGTGGTGAAGTCAAAACTGCAAATGTTCGATGTGGTTCGTGTGATCTCACGCTAATTAACATACAACAAATTAAAACTGAATGAACTCATTTTCGCACCAGGTGGAAACTATTTTGATTCTGTAAGCATATCTATTTCTAAAAGAAAATTTTATCTGTAGAGAATATTTGGTGCGATCTCAAAGTAAAACAAACACGGAGTCATTGATTATTCAAATCAGTTCGCGGAAAATGTTACACTTCTGTGTCGCGGAATTCAAGATTCGAAAATCATTACCTTTGAAAACGGATCCACATTAAATAGAAAGAACTTCGTGTAATTACACTCAGTTGAGTGTAGTAAACGCGCGGAATTGCGCGCGCGTTACACGCAAAATGTGTTAACATACATCCAGGCTGTACTGTAGGTGTCGTGTCATGGCACAAACCAAAACTCCATGACACAAACCAAAAGCCATAGGAGAAGTGATTATCATGGCAGAAGTGAAGCTCATCAAGGCAGAAGTTCCAGGGGTGCTCTTTGCATGCCTAATCCAAAGATATATGGCATTGACATGCAGTTAGCACTTGTTCACATGGTCCAAAAGGACAACTCATTAAAATTCACATCTAATTAAATCTATAACTTTTAGCTCACAGTCAGATAAACAAAGACAAGATTTAGTTGTGAATTTTAATGGTGAGTTGTTTTTGGACCATGTGAATGAGTGCAGTAGTACAGTACCCTTTTGACTCCATCTGCGATTACAAAGACTCCTGGGAAAGAGACTGTTACTGGAGCAACTTCTGCCATGAACATTACTTCTGCCGTGAGAATCACTTATTTCTGCTGTTGATATTTTCTTTGTGCCATGGAGTTTTGGTTTGTGTTGAACAGTTATAAGACTCTAAAAGTTCTACATATACATGTACATGGTTGCCTTAATTGTAATTTATGCCTTGCATAATTTTTTTTTGTGTTTACTAATAGGAGGTTTTGCCAAAGTAAAGCTTGGCATGCATCATATCACAGGAGAAAAGGTAAATAATAACAATATATATTAATTAATAAATTATATAATTAATATATATGTAATGTATGATACTTAATAACATTTGCCACTAAATATATTGAGTCTTTCTGAATAATTATACATTATGTTATTAAAAACACATTTAATATCAACTTTTCCTCCTCAGCATGTGTATGATTCCATGCACTGATGTAGAACTGTTTAATTTTCCAAACATAGGTTGCCATCAAGATGATGAACAAGGCTGCATTGGGGGTAAGGAGTTTGAAGCCTTTTGACTTTGTCAGTAACTGTACATCTTTTGAGTTTTTTGCAAACTATTTCAGTGTCAATGTTCAGAAATTGGCTTGAGAAAAATGTGGTGGTTACTTCAGAATTTATATAACCATGCAGCCAGAAAGGCAATACTAGTACATGTACTTGAGATTTAAGTGCATATGTAACTGTGTAGCTGTCTGTGTTCAATGTTTTTCAGCATGACCTTCCTAGAGTAAAAAGAGAGATTGAAGCCATGAAGGACTTGTGTCATCAACATATCTGCCAGCTCTATCAAGTTATAGAGACTGAAGAAAGTATCTTCATGGTCATTGAGGTAATGTGTACATGCTCGACATCAAAGACAATGTATTTTGCTTCATATATATACATGTATTTCAGTAATTAAATACTCACATTCTCCTTGAATAATTGTCCAGTGTATGATTATTGACTCGGGTCACATACATGTATTGCAGCATGAGAGATTATTTCAGATATTTCATTTGAATGGGGTAAAAGTAACGTACATGTTAACTTGATTTAAATAATGTTGGTAACTTGTGACAGTCTGTTGAGACAGATAAACTTGAGACCGACGTGGGACCTACAAATTTACATCCTTATCCGAGAAGACATGAAGGTTGAACCATTTGCAGTTGTTTCACAAACTAAGGCAGCACCTTCTACTCAGTTATTTTAAGACCCTGAGTGTTGGTCCGGTTGGGGTTTGAACCCGCGACCTCCTGCACATCCATGCACTGAGCTAACCAGGAGGTGGTGATAATTTCTGTGGGGGTGCATGGTTAATCAACTAAAGGTACAAAAATGTAATATTCTATATCAGCAGATCTTTCTCTTGGAATATATTATGTCAAGTTTCAGAATATATTAAATTCTCTATTTTAAGGACACAATTAGTTTGATTAAAAGGATCAATTAATGTTGAACATTACTTAGTGAATTATAAGTTCAGTGATACATGTATGTGTATGCTGCTAACATGGACCCATATAAAAGGCAACTAAAGCATGCACAGCTGTCACTTGAGATGGTTGCAAGTCATTGTAACACAGCCTGTTGTTTCCAGAACTTTTTAATTTCATCCACTTTTTTTGAATGGAAATAATTATAATCCTGAAAACAATAATTATTTATAATAATAATTACAATAATAATTATTATTATAACTAAGTAATTTCGAGAGCTACATGTATGGTTGGTCAATTTGCAGTCCATACATGTATGTACCTTCCCATACAGACCTTCCGATCTCAAAGAAAATGAAGAAGTATAAAAAAGGGGGAAAACTTGGTCCATAATTTGTGGTACAGACCTCACACTTGGTTAATAATCTTGAGGTATTTATATTGTCACTATATTGTTTTACAGTATGCTCAAGGTGGAGAGCTGTTCGATTATATTGTTGCCAAAGACAAACTTAAGGTAAATGTATGTACTAATTAATAAACATGTACAAAATACTATATCTTAGGATATTAGGCAATAGAGTGTAAAGCATTAAATTTTGCAAAAAAGTATAAATTGCTCATTTACTGTTGATAGATTTTTGCCATTAAATTATATTTTGTAAAAAGCATATTAAGCCAGGGCTCGTAATTGCGACCAATACAGTCGCCAATGCAACCAAATGGTACTATCACTTGCGACTAAAACTTTTCTGGCAGTCACAAATCTGGTGACTAGTTTTCACCTAATAAATGAATAAATAAAGAAATGTTCGAAAGTCTTGTGTGCTACATGTATATTGCTTAATTGGGATTTCACAATTTTTCAGCAAAATCATGCACCATTTACATGTACCTTCATTTTCCCCTTTTTATTTCCTTTTATGAATTGAAAGGACACAAACCTTCGCTCAAATGTCATTTTAAAGTGGTCTCTTTTAAAAATATATCACAGGTGCAGCTTTTTGTGGTAAAACTTTTTTTTTGCAACTAAAAATTGTGAACTTGCGACCAAATTTTTGTAACTAGTCTCAAAATGCGACCAGAACTTTTTGTTTAATTTTGAGCCTGTTACCAAATTTTTATTGTTTAATATAACAGTTCAAAATATCATATTCACAAACGTACATGTACATTTGTATGTATAATTCAGTAGTAATAAATTGTTTTTGTTTGAATATAAAATATAAAGTTTGAATATAATAATAACAGTTCAAAAATATCATTTAAACCATCTTTGACACAAACGTGTATATAATTCAGTAGTAATAAATTGTTTTTGTTTGAATATAAAGTATAAAGTTTGAATATATAATAATAACAGTTCAAAAATATCATTTAAACCATCTTTGACACAAACGTATATATATATATAATTCAGTAGTAATAAATTGTTTTTGTTTGAATATAAAGTATAAAGTTTGAATATAATAACGGTTCAAAAATATCATTTAAACCATCTTTGACACAAACGTGTTTATAATTCAGTAGTAATAAATTGTTTTTGTTTGAATATAAAGTATAAAGTTTCAATGTTTGAATATACCATATTTGACCGCGTATAAGCCGCAGGGTATTTTCGTTTTTGGTAACGGTTCAAAAATATAATTTATTTATAAATGATCTTTGACACAAACTTGTATATAATTCAGTAGTAATAATTTTTTTTTGTTTGAATATAAAGTATAAAGTTTGAATATAATAATACTACCATTTGCAAGCTACCGTTAAGCGTGAACCTTTTTCTGTGTTCGTTTATGTTTGAAACTAGACGTCTGGCGTGCCAAACCTGTGCAATTCGTCGGCAAACTAATTAGTTTCAACCTTGATGTTGAAAACCTTTGATATGTCTTCTACCGTCGTAAAACTCAGATTATGCCAAGAGACAGTTATTGTCTTGCATCTCTCATAATTATGAGCGTCCAAAACTTTGACTTGAACCGACATTTATGTGGTGTAGCGCGTAGCGCGAAGGAATATCTAGCTGAAAAGTTTCCAAACCTGAATCCCACTCGCTGAAACGTGAAGGCGGGACATGTCAAAGGTTGTCACAATCGCGGTTAAATTGCAAAGGTTTGTGCCGCCAAACGTCTAGGTTTCAAACATAAACGAACGCGGAAAAAGGTTCACGCTTAACGGTAGCTTGCAAATGGTAGTAATGGTTCAAAAATAACATTTAAACCATCTTTGACACAAACTTGTATATAATTCAGTAGTAATAAATTGTTTTTGTTTGAATATAAAGTATAAAGTTTCAATGTTTGAATATAACAGTTCAAAAATATCATTTAAACCATCTTTGACACAAACGTGTATATAATTCAGTAATAAATTGTTTTTGTTTGAATATAAAGTATAAAGTTTGAATATATAATAATAACAGTTCAAAAATATCATTTAAACCATCTTTGACACAAACGTATATATATATAATTCAGTAGTAATAAATTGTTTTTGTTTGAATATAAAGTATAAAGTTTCAATGTTTGAATATACCGTATTTGACCGCGTATATGCCGCGGGGTATTTTCGTTTTTGGTAACGGTTCAAAAATATCATTTAAACCATCTTTGACACAAACGTGTATATAATTCAGTAGTAATAAATTGTTTTTGTTTGAATATAAAGTATAAAGTTTGAATATAATAATAACGGTTCAAAAATATCATTTAAACCATCATCTTTGACACAAACATGTCCATATAATCAATTCAGTAGTAATAAATTGTTTTTGTTTGAATATAAAGTATAAAGTTTCAATGTTTGAATATAACGGTTCAAAAATATCATTTAAACCATCTTTGACACAAACGTGTATATAATCCAGTAGTAATAAATATTTGTTTTTGTTTGAATATAAAGGAGGATGAAGCTCGAGGATTTTTCCGTCAAATCATCTCAGCTGTTGCCTATATTCATGAGAGAGGATATGCACACAGAGACCTTAAACCTGTAAGTATTGTTAATAAAAAGAGTCATACTGTACATGTATTATATGATTTAATTAATACAAGTTGTTAGGTAATGAGTTAACATATTACGTCATGACTATCTGTTATTATGAAATGTGTACACCAGTTAGGATAAAAATAGATTTAATATATAATATTGGGATCTCTCCTTAGTTTATTCTTTTTCTTTTAACCCCTTCACCCAAGAGTGCCATATATGGCACTATTACTGGCTACTTGCTTTGAGGGTTTAAATCTGACTAAGTTCAAAGAGCAATGCCCTGAGATTCCCACACACCTTAATGTATAGACCAATGATCCTATTGAACTGCATTATAAGGCATATTAAAATGAATAATTTCATCTAAATCCTCCTTTCTTTGCATAAGTTAACTATACAGTACCGACCAGAACTTACCTCCAGTTAAATGTTCGCTCGGGTCCGCTTTAGTGAACGCAAACTGAACGCAGGGTTTGCTTCAACCGAACCCTGATAGGGTTCCCTCGGGTTCGCTGCGTTCGCTTGCGTTCGCTTTTGCCCGGCCTGCAAAAAAGCGAACCCGAGCGAACCCGAGCGAACCCTGCAAACTCTGAGCAAAGCAAATGTATATGTGCAAAAGGAACTAATCTTAGGAATATTATGTAAGGCAAAATTATTACCCACAGAAACGGCCGATAAATATAATATTGTTCGCTTCATTCAGGCCGCGCCGTTCGAGAATTAAGCCAAAGTGGCCGTTCGATAATTAAGCCAAAGTGTGCTTTATTTCAATCATAAAAGTGTATATTTTTTGAAAACCAACTTCTGCAAAATTAAAAACAAATTACCATCAGAGAATTCGAAGTGAATTCTGTTTCTTAAATCAAACGGCGCACGATAATCGGAAGAAAATTAATTAGTCTGAGAAGTAAACACGGCCATTTCAGTTCCCGCGAATGTTTATAATGCTGCTCAATAACAGTTTTCCGACACTATTTTCACCGATGAGAGCACAGTCTAAATTCACTGCTACACAATGAAGAAATTTAGAGACGTAAAATGGTGAAGCGAATAAATAAAGGTCAAGCCGAAAACATCCTTTGAAGAAAGCCGACCTGGGAACGGAAGTCGTAATCACGGCATGAAAGCGAGGCCGAACTTGACACATTCAAAGTCTTCGCAAGGTCGGCAAATTATTTGAGTTTATACTGCATAAAACAATAATAAAACCACTCTAAATCGTCTAAGAGGTTCTTCAAGGTGTTAAAAGATAAGATGGGAAGGAAAAGATGTTGAAAGAGAGGCGAAAGTTCGCAAAGTTAAGTCTTTGTTTTGACATTTATTTTAATGTGTTTTCAGCACGTGCTTGGATGCAAAACTGCGTTTGCTCGAGGGTTCGTTTGGGTTCGCTTTGTTCAAGCGAACCTTGAGGGTCTGCTTGAGGGTTCGCTTGGGTTCGCTTTGTTCAAGCGAACCTTGAGGGTCTGCTCGAGGGTTCGCTTGGGTTCGCTTTGTTCAAGCGAACCTTGAGGGTCTGCTCGAGGGTTCGCTTGGGTTCGCTTTGTTCAAGCGAACCTTGAGGAGTTGAGGGTCTGCTAGAGGGTTCGCTTGTGTTCGCCTAGAGCGAACGCAAACAAACATTGAGCAAACCCTTGAGCGCACCCTGGGTTTGCTCGAAAGCGAACCCGAACCCGGACGCACTGGAGGTTAATTCTGGTCGGTACTGTAGTTGACATTATTTCACAGATTCTAAATTTTCTCACAAAAATGCATATTTCACATAAAATTTAGAGTTTCATGTTTGCACTAACCTCACTTTCTGTCTCCCAACACCTAAACTTCAGGGTTTTCAATAGAAGCTGGCAGCCGGCAAATCTCTCCGGGTATTTTACATGAAATCGCCGCCTACTTTGATTGAAAAATTCCCCCAAAATTAGATATTTGCGCCAATGGTGCTCGATGCTGACGCCGCCTACTCTTCAAGTTTTGCCACTTACTTCAAATGTTATTGAAAACCCTGAACTTGCCCAGAACCAAGTCATTCTGTCCAGTCAAGCACTTCATAGCAAGCTTAATTCATCCATAATGACTGCAAAGCATGCCGGGAAATCCTACCAAAGAGCGACATGGCCCTCTCCCCATCTTCATTCTTCAAAATATATACTAAGTCTAAAGCCATTTCGACCTAATAGCTTCATATTGGAATCAATGGCAAGTAAATATTGTCCAATATTCCAAAAAAGCTATGATAGGTGGCTCCAACCCCCATTTATAAAGCCCATGCTAAAGTTACAGAAGAAGTCCTAGCCCATTCACGAGTGGGAAATGAAGCTTGTTCTCTATCACAATTACACTGGCACAGACTCGGTTCTTTGAGAAAGTGCTGATTGAAGCTCTCATCAGAGAAGTTTTATAAATGATGTCCTCCAGCACTCTATAAATGGAGAAAAAGGCTTTAAAAAGCCTTAAATTCTGTATTCCCCCAAACAAACTTCCTTCCAGCTCTGTAGAGATCTGACGTCAACATATCCAAAATGGCTGACAAAAAACTTTGAGCCCCCAGTATTATAGGTCAGTTGAAAATTCCATGGTAGCAGTGACTACAGTTTTCTTAGGGGGGGAGGGTTTGTTGCAGTCTAGAATGAGGCAAAAATCAGTTAAAAGTCCTTGGGGCTTAAAGGGTTAAATTCTAAAGAATAATAATATTGTGATATATTTTTCTAAAAATTATTATTAGATCTATCCTGGATAACAGAGATTATTTATTGGTTATGTAGTGATCTTTTATCACAATCTGTGATCTAATTTCTAACAAGTGAACAGGCTGACCTGTACATAGCAAAATTTAATCTCTGGTACTCAGGATATTATTAAGAAAACTGTTATACATGTATCTGGTTTATCTTTAACAGGAAAATCTGCTTCTGGATGAAGACCAGGTTAGTGATATTACTGCAGTTTTGCTCTTAACTATTAACCCATCCTTTGTCTTATCTGCAATCTATCAGAACATTCTCGATCCAAACACATGCATCAGGGTAGTACCAACACAGGTTTAGATGTATTCATACTTTACACAAGTCAAATCGAACAAAACGACTAGCAGACCTTGGATGGCAGAATGAAACGGCTTGGTTGCAAAGAAGTCTAGATAGGACCCAGTCTCTCCTGGTCCAACCTCTTCCCCAGGGTCCTCTCAGCTTTCAAATCCAAGATGGTGGCTTTCCAAAATTTGTGTGCATCCCAGGGACACATTGTGGCAGAAAACTTTGCATTCTTTTTGTTTTCTGTGTGTGAAATATGCACATTTGTGTGTTAAAGGGAACTCTGCATTGATTTCAGTAGCTGGTGCTTCAGAATTGAGCAGTCGACAAAAGCTCCAGCTGTTGGGTGCTTGTGGAGAATACTGCTGTCACTGAATGATATGCGTGCATTAGCATTATTAATACATGTACAGAATGTCTAGCCTGTATTTCAGCCGGAGGAGGAGGAGACGGCTGAAATTCAGGCTACAGAATGTCCTGTCACATACATGTATCATGAAGGTCATGCTGTCATTTTTTGTACCTGTTTACAGAACATTAAACTCATTGATTTTGGTCTTGTGGCCAAACCTGAAGGTGGAATGACAGAGCAACTAGAGACGTGCTGTGGATCACCTGCGTATGCTGCACCAGGTAATGCCCTTCTGTCATCAGTGCATCATGTCACACCAGGTAATGTAATTCTGTCATCAGTGCATCATGTCATGTCACACCAGGTAATGTAATTCTGTCATCAGTGCATCATATGCCACACCAGGTAATGCCATTCTGTCATCAGCGCATCATATGCCACACCATGTAATGCAATTCTGTCATCAGTGCATCATGTCACACCAGGTAATGCAATTATGTAATCAGTGCATCATATGCTGCAACAGGTAATGCCATTCTGTCATCAGTGCATCATATGCCACACCAGGTAATGTAATTCTGTCATCAGTGCATCATGTCACACCAGGTAATGCAATTCTGTCATCAGCACATCATATGCTACACCAGGTAATGCAATTATGTCATCAGTGCATCATGTCACACCAGGTAATGAAATTCTGTCATCAGTGCATCATATGCCACACCAGGTAATGCAATTCTGTCATCAGCACATCATATGCTACACCAGGTAATGTAATTCTGTCATCAGTGCATCATGTCATACCAGGTAATGCAATTATGTAATCAGTGCATCATGCTGCAACAGGTAATGCAATTCTGTCATCAGTGCATCATATGCTGCACCAGGTAATGCAATTATGTCAGCATTTGTATGTTTGACTGCATATACATATTTACACATACTATGAAATGAATACAAAATGTACATGTATGTATGCATTTATTTAGACTTGCATGTGTTTTTTATTGATATTGGCATTTTGTATTATTTTTTTCCAATTGAAAAAAAATAAACGTTTTAGTGATTTATTATTGTTAATAATAATATTTGTTGTTGTTGATTAATTGTCAACAGAATTGATATCTGGCCTTCCCTACTTTGGGAATGAGGTGAGTATGAATGATGGGAAATTGACAAATACAGGCACTTGCTAACTGTACGATGAACTCGAAATGTCTGCAATGAGGCCTTTTGTTCATCGTACAGTCAGCTTGTGCATGTATTTCTCAAAAGCACACTACATATTATATATACAGTTGACACTTTCATGAGCAACCACCTTCGGATAAGGAAAAGGTGGTCGCTTACGGGAGTGGTCACCACAGGACTAATGCTGCTGTGATTCAATTTTTATTCAAGAGCAGTCAATACTAAAACTGCAAAGGAATTAATGATACCAACTTTCATTGTCACCATCATCGATTACAGTATAATAAATCCATTGTTGCAAAGTACTGTAGTGCATGTTTGAAAGTTGCAGTCTCAGATTACATTCTCTCCTAGGGTGGTTGCATACGAGATGATAAAAAAAAATATAGAAAATTTCAAATCACAACCCTCAAAGGTGGTCACAGTTGCTTATGAGAAATTCTAATTTTATACAGGAGCTGGGCACTTACAAGAGTGGTTGCTCAGAGAGCATCAACATTACTGTAGTTCATACACTGATTGAAAAATAATTGTTAATAAATGTGTACTATTTTGTACATGACTACGTTGAAAGATTGACAAATCAGACATGTATAATGAATATACAATAATTCACTTGCATGTTATATTGTGATGCAGGTGGACCTGTGGAGTATGGGAGTGTTGCTGTATGCGCTGGTTTGTGGATTTCTACCTTTCGATGATGAGAACACTTACAAGTTGTACAGACTTATTCAAGTAAGTATGTACATCAATTAATCATAGCTAGCTCTTCCCCACCCCCTCCAACCTCTTGTGCTGCTACAAAGGCTAAATTAATCAATAATAATTTATCTTACTGAATGTATACGTTCCTACCTGTTGGATTATAAGTGATTTTACAGGATCTTTTTTAAGACCTTATAAATGTTCTTGATTACATGTAACTCAGCTATATATTATTTTTTTCAGAAAGGAGAGTATGAAATTCCAGCATGGCTGTCTCACGGTACAACATCAGTTTCGAGTTAATTTGCATGAACGCGATTGCTTATATACGTGATTTATGGGCACTGATGATTGCACAAGCCTTTAGGACGTTCAAAAGGACAAACTAAACTCAACAACAACAATATTTTATTCACTCAAGCTAATTGGAGTCAAAATATACAATATATAAACTTAGAC
Organism: Actinernus sp. WN-2022; assembly: GCA_030867875.1. Classification (NCBI taxonomy): domain Eukaryota; kingdom Metazoa; phylum Cnidaria; class Anthozoa; order Actiniaria; family Actinernidae; genus Actinernus; species Actinernus sp. WN-2022. The sequence goes on along the minus strand of JAOWCC010001751.1, from coordinate 51,695,510 downwards.
ATTTCTTTTGCTAGAGTTGGTAAAACTGAAAAAAAAAGGAAAAAAAACTGAAAAAACTCTTTGAGGTGCCATACATGTACTTTCAAAATGCCAATGAAACACATAATATAGCACTCGCGGTTCATGCAATTTTTTGTTTATAATATACTGAGCAAACATTTGCTGAGAGAATGCGACTGTGCACTCGATAGATCGATTTCACTTAGGTCACGTGAATCCTAAAAATCTTTATTGCTGATTCAAATAAAATCAAGGTGCGTTTTTCTGAAAGAGAACTAAAAATTACGTATTTCTGACAAGTTTTCGTGACTGGTGTTGCGTGACTCAAATCGCTTCATCGATATCTCCGGAACAAAGTGAAAGAAACCGATGAAATTTGGTGTGAAGACGTGCTTAGGTAAGCTCTAAACTGTATCAAAAGCACAACTTGGTAGAGTTCATAGTTTCGAAGTTAGCAATTTGATGACGTCACATGAAATCGATCTATAACCTTTTTATGCACTCGTTATTGACCAATGAGATATTTTGTTGAGTATTATTCCATAAATGAGGTTATTTGTCAGCTTACCAGCTAATGCTGTAAAATTTCCTGCGGACTTTGACTCGTTATAGACCGAGTTAGCTTGTACATTTGTTGTCCCAATTCAGATCATGTGACATCTCTCCAGAGGATTCAGTGCTTTGTTTTTCAATTAGAGAAATTTGTACATTTCCTCTTGGGATACAGAAAAACAAGAAACATTACTCAAGGCAAAAGTCAGGTGACTTGAATCGGGACAACAAATGTTGTGTGCTAAATGATCGGTCTATTACAGACAAATGTATGGAAAACTGAAAACATGATTGCACGCTTCCCAGAACAGCTACATCCCTCAAATTTTGATCAGTTAATCTTTTACCTGGTATCTTAAGTTTGCAGACAGTGAATATTTCAGAAATTAGATTTTACGGAAATTATTTGGCATCGGATTTCCATACAAACACTGTATTTCACGTCATGTTTGCACCCCTTTCAAAACGTCGGAATTAACCATGAACTGGTCTATTATTAATTACAATTGACAGGAACCATCAAAATCATTGGCGGTCTACTACAAGTAAGTACGACTTGCATGTACAGTACACGTAGACATTGGTTATGCAAATTGAGCTATATGTAAGATTATCGAGGTTAAAGGGACTGACGGTGAAAGACCTTAAAGTTGATACTCACAGTTAGGGCCAGACCCAGTTATTTTCAGTACTTTTCATATGAACTGACGAACCTCGCGCACCTGTAGGATGGTTAACATCACAAATATGCGACAATTACTAACAAACTGTGTATCGATGCATATTATTTCAATCAAGCATTAAGGGAGGGGTCTTTAACTGTTTGTAGCCAATTAACAACCACCAACCGAACATTGATATATGCGCAACATCATGACATAGGCCATTAATATGCTCACACTGTAGGTGAATCCTCGTAAACGTGTTACCATCCGGGATCTTTTGAACCACGAGTGGGTAATGACTGGATATGCTGCACCAATCAAGTGGCAAAGCCGCATCAAGGTAAAGTGGAGACCTTGTTTTCATTCAATTCCGAAAAAGTAACACCATACCATGTCTATATAGATTCTTCGAGAGCCATCTTTCAACATCATTTTCATTTTTTTTTTGTAATTGCACCTCGTTTAAAAACATTGGAAAAATTCATGCTCCTGTTTTTTCCTTCCTTCTGTTGCCCACTGGACCGCAACGCACTTGGTAAATAAAGTCATGCGTTGATCCATTACACGTATTTTTGCATTGACTTACACCTTAAAACACTGCTCTACTTTGCTCCTTTTCAACTAACAGCCCATATAAATTTCACTTCTTGTGCACTGAATGTGTTGTTGTTTGTGGTAACAGAGAGACAGACCTGATGTCGATGTTATCGAAGAGCTTGCAGCCTACCACGAGCTATCGCCCGAGAAAATGGCTAAACGAATACTAGAGGTAAAATTTAAATATTAAGTGAGTATGCTATCATAAGACGCGACTCATTTCGCGTCCAAATTACAGCGATTCTCAGTCACACGTTCCGTTTTAGAATTTTGTCTCAACGAAGAAGTCGTGTTTTGTTGGAGATCAATCATTAGTTTCACTCTGTATCGTCGGTCAACCCGTCCAACCGTAATAAATGCCGTAACAGTACACACGGCATGTTGGAAACACGCGCACGTCATGTTGTGAATACGCGCAGACGTACTTTTGTGAACACGCGCAGACGTACTTTTGTGAAATCGCGGACGTACGTTTGTTAACACACACACTCTTTTTCGAACACGCACACACACGTATTTAATGACTTTCAGACAGTGCGTAATTCTATTCAGGTCAAGATTGTGGGATGATGTTTTTATTATGAAATTGCAGTTCATATATACGAGAAGGAATACAGGGATGTGCTTGTTGCTTTTGTACTTACGGGCCACCACTTCAAGCCTTTGAAGAACTCATTTCGTACCATAGATGTTTTCATGACGTTCCAACACTTTTTGCTTATTTGACGTCCACCAAAATATGACTTCTTCGTGACAAAATTCTAAGAGTGTACGACCAATCTCGTACCCAGACCCTATTTGTTTCTTACTGCGCATGCTCGACGAAAAGATAGGGATCTGGAAGAATCCGAATTTTGTGTATTCTGATTGGCACCGGAAGTCAAACATAAAGCCTTTTTTGGAGTGTTGCTGGATTTGTTTGGACAAAGGCATTGAAAATTGGGGGTTATCTAAACGCTAAAAACCGTTGGATTTACCTAAATGGTTGCCGCTAAAAAAAATCAGGGATTCTTAGATATTTGCTTGCATCCTATCGGGAGTTCAAATCACTTCACCGGCGAACACAAATCGCTCACAGTACATGAATTCGAAAATCGAACCCAACCGGCAGTATTAGGTACTTATTGACTAAGTGGGAGGGACGGACAGGAAAATATTTTGGCTCGAGGTCATGATGTATGGACCTCGTCCGTACTAAATGACCGAGAGCCAAATATTTTCCCGTCCGTCCCGACCTAACTCAGTCAATAGGTTTTTTATCATATGACCATATTTTTTTGTAGATCAAACCGCAAAACTGCAAGAAAAAAATTGTGCCGGGCCGGACGGCTTTTTCCGGCCCGCTCACGCCATATCCGGCTCTCATCACGTGACTTTTGTAAATGGTTTTGAAAGGAAAGCACCCGCGGGGCCGTACGGGTCATATGATAACAGTTGATATGACCGAGGGATTTACCGTAACAGATACCGCACATTCCCAATTTAACAACAAGGCTCTAGAGGCAGAAGTGGCATTTTCCGATCTCGCAAACTTTGCACAGCCGCTTATCGCTTAAATATAATTGTTTGTATGGGAATGCAACGAACTCAAGTCGTCAAGGAGCTAAAATACGAGAGACTCGTAAGTAAAAATGCCGTGACTTGCTTCTACGGTGTATTCAGTTGCTGTTTGTGTGTTCATCGGGCTCAGAAGGCGATTTCAGCGAGTTTTGGATCTCCAGGAATCCTCTTGTGTACTGAAATCTGTGATGTCTGATGAATCCACGCACGATAAAGAAACACGAGCCTGATGCATGAAAATAAAGCCTTAAAATCCAAACTAAAAACGGCAGAAGATGAAAGAGACTCCCTAAGGCTTGCCCTGACACTAGCAAGCAAAATATCACTATCAAAATACCGGGCGAACTTTCAAATCCAAACCAAAACCTAGGCCTGAGGCGCTGAGCGAGAATTGAAAACAACTGTCTTCTAGGGTGACGTAATGTTAAGCATGCGCAGAGTCACCGGAAGTCCGTGATTCGCGGACTTCCGGAATCGGATTCTCTTTTTCGTCGAGCATGCGCGGTAAGAAATAAATGGGGTCTGGGTACGAGATTGATGCGCATCGCTACAGTTTCCCATGCAAACTGAAAGAAAACAAAGACAACTGATAGCCTCCTGTTTTTAGGTCTATGAAATTGTTCGTCAAAAGCAACAAAACTACTTTTAAAAAGCACCCCTAACCGCAATTATTATTTTTAAATTTAAAGAATGCCAATCAGGATTAATGCTTTGCGAGCTTGAACAATAGAAAACCGTTACAATCGCCAATTTCGTACAGTACGAAAATGGCGATTGTAACTGTTTTCTATTGTTCAAATGTAAACACGGGCTCGCAAAGCATTAATCCTGATTGGCATTCTTTAAATCCTCAATCGGAAGAGTAACTCTGTGAGCCGGCGTTCTTTTTATGACCCCAAACTGCGCGGTCGTGAAACATTATTGCCCGGGACTTTAATCACGATTTAAAAATAAAATATTATACCGAGTTCACTGTTTTCGTTTTCTCTCATCCTCAATTTTCATATAGTCTTTGAAAATAAAAATAAATAAATTGGGGTTAGGTGCACTTTAAAGCATGTAGCCTAAAACTGTACTCAAGCCGAATTACATCTAAGCTTGAAAACGTAAAAAGAGTAGCGATATATAATACTAAAACAATCGGCGTATTTCTTGCTGTAATAGGTGGAGTGTTAGGGCATGCATGCCGTACTTACTTGCGACGTTCTTTGTTAATAGGCTATTTATCTTTGATGTTTTCACAGTGGACATATGATCACATTACATCGGCGTATTTCTTGCTGTAATGGGTGGAGTGTTAGGGCATGCATGCCGTACTTACTGGCGACGTTCTTTGTTAATAGGCCCTTTATCTTTGATGTTTTGACAGTGGACATATGATCACATTACATCGGCGTATTTCTTGCTGTAATGGGTGGAGTGTTAGGGCATGCATGCGTACTTACTGGCGACGTTCTTTGTTAATAGGCTATTTATCTTTGATGTTTTGACAGTGGACATATGATCACATTACATCGGCGTATTTCTTGCTGTAATGGGTGGAGTGTTAGGGCATGCATGCCGTACTTACTGGCGACGTTCTTTGTTAATAGGCTATTTATCTTTGATGTTTTCACAGTGGACATATGATCACATTACATCGGCGTATTTCTTGCTGTAATATGTGGAGTGTTAGGGCATGCATGCCGTACTTACTGGCTAGGATATTTATCTTTGATGTTTTGACAGTGGACATATGATCACATTACATCGGCGTATTTCTTGCTGTAATGGGTGGAGTGTTAGGGCATGCATGCCGTACTTACTGGCGACGTTCTTTGTTAATAGGCTATTTATCTTTGATGTTTTCACAGTGGACATATGATCACATTACATCGGCGTATTTCTTGCTGTAATATGTGGAGTGTTAGGGCATGCATGCCGTACTTACTGGCTAGGATATTTATCTTTGATGTTTTGACAGTGGACATATGATCACATTACATCGGCGTATTTCTTGCTGTAATGGGTGGAGTGTTAGGGCATGCATGCCGTACTTACTGGCGACGTTCTTTGTTAATAGGCTATTTATCTTTGATGTTTTCACAGTGGACATATGATCACATTACATCGGCGTATTTCTTGCTGTAATGGGTGGAGTGTTAGGGCATGCATGCCGTACTTACTGGCGACGTTCTTTGTTAATAGGCTATTTATCTTTGATGTTTTCACAGTGGACATATGATCACATCACATCGGCGTATTTCTTGCTGTAATGGGTGGAGTGTTAGGGCATGCATGCCGTACTTACTGGCGACGTTCTTTGTTAATAGGCTATTTATCTTTGATGTTTTGACAGTGGACATATGATCACATTACATCGGCGTATTTCTTGCTGTAATGGGTGGAGTGTTAGGGCATGCATGCCGTACTTACTGGCGACGTTCTTTGTTAATAGGCTATTTATCTTTGATGTTTTGACAGTGGACATATGATCACATTACATCGGCGTATTTCTTGCTGTAATGGGTGGAGTGTTAGGGCATGCATGCCGTACTTACTGGCGACGTTCTTTGTTAATAGGCTATTTATCTTTGATGTTTTGACAGTGGACATATGATCACATTACATCGGCGTATTTCTTGCTGTAATGGGTGGAGTGTTAGGGCATGCATGCCGTACTTACTGGCGACGTTCTTTGTTAATAGGCTATTTATCTTTGATGTTTTCACAGTGGACATATGATCACATTACATCGGCGTATTTCTTGCTGTAATGGGTGGAGTGTTAGGGCATGCATGCCGTACTTACTGGCGACGTTCTTTGTTAATAGGCTATTTATCTTTGATGTTTTCACAGTGGACATATGATCACATTACATCGGCGTATTTCTTGCTGTAATGGGTGGAGTGTTAGGGCATGCATGCCGTACTTACTGGCGACGTTCTTTGTTAATAGGCTATTTATCTTTGATGTTTTCACAGTGGACATATGATCACATCACATCGGCGTATTTCTTGCTGTAATGGGTGGAGTGTTAGGGCATGCATGCCGTACTTACTGGCGACGTTCTTTGTTAATAGGCTATTTATCTTTGATGTTTTGACAGTGGACATATGATCACATTACATCGGCGTATTTCTTGCTGTAATGGGTGGAGTGTTAGGGCATGCATGCCGTACTTACTGGCGACGTTCTTTGTTAATAGGCTATTTATCTTTGATGTTTTGACAGTGGACATATGATCACATTACATCGGCGTATTTCTTGCTGTAATGGGTGGAGTGTTAGGGCATGCATGCCGTACTTACTGGCGACGTTCTTTGTTAATAGGCCCTTTATCTTTGATGTTTTGACAGTGGACATATGATCACATTACATCGGCGTATTTCTTGCTGTAATGGGTGGAGTGTTAGGGCATGCATGCGTACTTACTGGCGACGTTCTTTGTTAATAGGCTATTTATCTTTGATGTTTTCACAGTGGACATATGATCACATTACATCGGCGTATTTCTTGCTGTAATGGGTGGAGTGTTAGGGCATGCATGCCGTACTTACTGGCGACGTTCTTTGTTAATAGGCTATTTATCTTTGATGTTTTCACAGTGGACATATGATCACATCACATCGGCGTATTTCTTGCTGCGGAGAAAGAAAAACAAAGGACACAAACCCCAACTTCTCCCCAAGTATTCCAGGTCAGTCAATCATTTTATCATCATACGACTGTGACTTAAATTTACCATATAAGGTCAAATCCGAAGGCCAATATGGAACCCTAATATGTCCCACTAAACTTTCTGGGCCTGGTCTTCAAAGCATAGTGGATAGCGCTAAATCTATAATTGTAATCTGTACAGTTTAACCTCGGGTTAGTGATTTAATCTCGGTGTAGCGCTTCTTGCTTCGAACAAACGGGCCCAATAGAATACCAGTATGACCGAAATGGATAGAAAAAGTAGTTGTATATGAAATCGTTTTGTTTTTACAAGTATGATGTGTTGCCATTTTACTCATTGCTCTATTACTTGGCCGGGGGCTTGAAAACATGCATTTTGCAACTGTAAAATAGCAGCACATAATGCTTGTAAAAACATCACTTGAGATGTAGAAATATCCCCATACAAAATCTCTTATATTTTACTGGTTCTATAAGACACTTTTGGAACCAGTGAAAAATTACAAACTGATTTCTAATGTGTATAAGTTGTATTTTTATTCCTTTGTCAGAGCTTTGGAGAACGAGTCAAAGGAGAATGAGGTAGAGAAATATGTTGTTTCTACCATGTGATATCTGGCCGCAGTGCATGTTCAGTTAGTGATAATGATTTGGCAATAAAGTTAACAACAGCTTTGCAATGTTTTTTCAGCAACCCAACGTACAAAAGACAGACAAGATTGAGAATGTGGAGTTTTTCCTTCCTCCACCCAAGCCAGCACCGTACAGACAACGAGGAAGGCGGGCTGTGCTGGGCAGTGTAGGGACAGCTGAGGACAGTATACGCAAATCAAGAGCTGAGACCCTTCCTGCTAGTGTACCAAGTAGTCCGTGTAAGAACGAGATTATGCTGCCTCCCCTGGCACCCATTACACCGAGACGTGGCAGTCGTGGTAAGTGATAACTACTGCCGCTAAACCTCCCTCCCCTAACACGCACACACACACTAAGAAAACCAGTTTTAATATTGCGTTTTAGTATGGGTATCCTACCCAATCTAGCTCCTTTCCCCCCTCCCCAGTTTTAATATTTAATATCCCGTTTTAGTATGGTATCCCACCCAATGTAGCTCCTCCCCCCCCCCCCCCCCCCCCCCCCCCCTCCCCAGTTTTAATATTTAACCCGTTTTAGTATGGTATCCCACCCAATGTAGCTTGTCCCCACTATTTTTAATATTTAATATGCCTCTGCAGACAACTCTATAATGGTCACATAGTCTCAGCTGAAATCTGGGGTCTGGGCATGTCCATTTCTCCACAGGGAGACTCACCCAATCTTGCTCAGCTACAAGAGGATCAATTTCTTCTGTTCAACCAATCAAGAAGCGAGGCAAACACTATTTAGCCCCAGCCACCCTTCGCCAGAGCACGAGAGGAATCTCGCTTCCCACGGCAGTAAACACCATTGTCAACTTGTTTGATTGATAAAACCAGGGTCTAACTTCCTCGCTGATGCAGACCTACACTAGTTTGTACCGACTAGTTCTCCACTCTATTAAGTCCAATGTTGTCTGCTTTTCCGTTTGTATTTTTTTCCAGCCGGGTGTGACATTCCCATGTCCAAATCTGATTACCAGTTTGGTGCTTGCGAGCTAACGCCTATCTCTCAATCCAAGATGTGAGTACCCTTGATAAAATGTGTTTATAGGACTCATAATATGTTTCTTATACTGTATAATATTTAGTTTTCAAGTGATTAAGTCAAAGTGACTATTAAAGTCCTTGGTCGTGTGACAGTGGAATTAGTACATTTCCCCTGTTTTTTTTCTCAACACGCTCTTGTCTTCGTACCCCTCCAACGCTATTTCACATTTCGTCAATCAAGGCGTCAGGCACCTGATCGAGAAAGTACGATATTTTGGCTAACGTTACCATAACTAACTCCTGAGTTCTTATTAGTATTTCTCAGTCTCTGGACATGGACCTTGACAAAAAGACAAAAGCAAGACAAACGCCATTCAAGTCTCCCTTCAAGTCGCCCTTCACGCCGAGAAAACGTATTGGTTCCGAAAGAGGAACACCCTCTACTACGGGAAAATGGGGATCTAGGGTTAGTACACGTACTTTACAGCTCGAAAACAGATCACTCCAAATCACTGTTGGTTCGTTTATTTGCTAGCTTGCATCGTGGCGTGGAAGCCTGATGGACCACCATGCTTCTGTAGCCCGTTTAGTTTGTTCCTTGGTCAAATCACAACCATTTGAAATCTCTTGTAAGCGACCACCTCTAAGCCAACGTCTTCGTGAGAAAGTATCAGGTATCGGAAAGTATCTTACGACAGGTTCAGCAGAAATAGGCCTAGTAGTTTGCAGCAAACAGTCACGTGGTGATATCACGTCAATAGCGAATGAATCGAGCTCGTGATCCCATGGGAAAGGCTTTACTGGAGGGCAAACAATCTTCAAAAATGCAGATTTTAAAGGATCGACAATCAATTGGAGGTGGAAAAGAACATTTACAAACAGGTTTTGCTGGGGAGCCGGGGTGGCGCTTCGCCTCTCACCTCTGTGGCCCAGTGTCAGTTGAGTTTGTTGGCATCTCGCCCTTGCTCCGAGGGTTTTTCTCCGGGTTTTCCTCCCTCCGCAAAAACCAACACGCTAAATTCCAATTCGGTATGTAGATTAGCCGGGACCTGGCTTTGAGTGATCAGCCCCCGTGGTTGTTTCAGGTCTCGTTAGAAATTCAGAGATAATCACACTACCGATCTCGTACAAGTGCATTTAAATAAATGAAGTCAAATGAAGTTTTTTTTTTTCATCCAGTACAACCACGTGATTGCATTCCTGCGAAAGGTCCATTGTACCACACATGTAAAGTACAGTATTTGCTTTGTAACGCGGTATATTTTGCAGGGAATAATGAACAGCATAGAAGAAGGTCTCAACAAAGTCATTGACGCGATCACTCCTAAACGAGGCAGCTTTTCGTCTCATGGACCCAGGAAAGTTAAAGTATGTTAAATTGCTCTCTGGAGATCTTGGGAGAAAGTTGGGTTTTTTCTAAGTCGGGGGATTTTCTCTGTTACAATGCGAGTACTGAAACCGGAGCCACTAAGACAACGTAGCCTGCGTCGCATCCGAACTGAACCCCGGTTAAGTCCGTCTGCGAAACAGCGACAGAAAGCTTGTTCTGGACCCCCAACGAAGTACCAGGATATATGTAGTCGATTCTGATTGGCTTTTACTAATGCTCATTCTTACACGTCTTCTGACTGGCCGTTCAACTCTCACCAGTGCGACTTACGGCTAATTTACATTTCAAAATATGGCGGCTTTTATACACGTCGGGAAGAGCAATGATATTTGTACAATATCAGTTTCAAATCGAGATTCGTTTGCTAGAACAAGAGCAGTTGACCGGAGTTGAGTTCGGATGTGGCACATACTAGATCTTTCCAAGCTGCACGGGAGATTTGTTTGTGTGTTCCTCGAACGAGCATTTTGTCGTGACAGATTCTATTTAATGTGTTCGGCAAGTTTCCTTTCATCTGGCACTAAACCACGGGCAGCCTATTACGTTACATTACTTCAAAACCTGACCCGAAATTGAAATAAACCTAACCTTCTCCGACAGTAAAACACAGGAAAACGACGACAGAGCTCGTCTAGGGCGAGAAATCTCAAGTAAACAGCTGACTCACGTGCAAACGAACAGTTTCAACCGAGCGGCCTCTGACATGAATTGCCCGTCATAACAATCCCCGAGGCTGGTGACAGTTGAATGGCCAGTCAGAAGACGTGTAAGAATGAGCATTAGTAAAAGCCAATCAGAATCGACTACATATATCCTGGTACTTCGTTGGGGGTCTAGAACAAGCTTTCTGTCGCTGTTTCGCAGACGGACTTAACCGGGGTTCAGTTCGGATGCGACGCAGGCTAAGACAACGAGAACTATAGGCATTGCAGAATGAAAATACAGCATTCCAAAATACAAATCCTAGCATAATTATCCACGCGATTTTCTTCATTCAAAAGATTTCGACTTCAGAACTAGTCCACGAAATTTGCCTTCGGGATCGAAGCTCGAGCAAGTTGAAATGCTATCGTCTTGTGTTCGACGCTGATTGGTTCAAATAACCCTAAGTTGGAATGCTTTGTTTTCATTCTGAAATGTGATTGGTTCTCGTTGTCTAAGTGGCACCGATTACAGAAGTCGCATTTAACATGGAAACTCGGGTACATCAGCATGTTCATTGAATGTTTCATTTGTGAACGCAGTCACGAACCACTTCAGTGACGTACCTCAGTTAGACAATTAGTGATTGCGTTGCGTACAGACACCTACAGTGAATGCGAATAAGTTCCCCTAAAACACTTGGTATGATGGCTTGTGTGTACAACCGAAAAGCATGACATACTTCGCGTACACTCTACGCACACAGCTGTAACGCCTACATGCTGATATGTCTCGTAATATCCTTCGCCCTCCATTGACCCTGTTAGCTAGTCAGTAACGCACTCTCCGCCTGCTCCTGATCATGCTTGCTCTAAGTGTTACATATTAGTTGCCGGGGTGACGCAGTGGTTAAGTGCTTCGCTTCTCATCTGTGGCCCAGGTTCGATTCCTGGACGCGGCGCCATGTGTCAGTTGAGTTTGTTGGTATCTCGGTGGATTAGCCGGGTCCTGACTTTGATCAGGTTGTTTCAGGTCCCGTTAGAAATTCAGAGGGTCTTGAATTTTAAACAGCGTTTCGCCGGATAACTAGTTTGTCGACCGGCTAACTGATGACATGTTCTTCTCAGGCATTGTACAATGTGTCTACGACGTCAACCAGAAGTGCTGACGAAGTCTTGGAAGAACTCAAGAGGGTTCTTGGGGAAAGTGATCTCCTGTACAAACAAAAAGGGTGAGCTTTAAGAATCTTTCAAAGAGAACGTTCAGTGTTATTCCAAAATAGTGAACTCGTGGCAAAGCAAAATGAGTTGGTGAAGCACCTCACCGTCTTGCATTAGTTGTTGTTTTGCAAGTTTTAAATCCTAATTCTTTGCGATTCCCGATATCCCTCTGGAAATTCGTGTTATTCCTAAACGTAACTATTGCACTGTTATTATGTATATAATTTGTTTGTATGGTTTTCCTTAATTTCAATCAAATTGTCTGGAAAGCATCGAGCGTCATTGGCAGTGCCATTTCTGTTCTGTTCGTCCAGGTACTGCATGCGATGCAAGACAATCGATAATAGAGGTAAAGTTATCCTGGAATTTGAAATGGAAGTGTGCCATATACCAAAGATGGAATTGATCGGTGAGTAGCGTGTGTTTGTTTGTTTCTTTTTTTAACAGCTTTTGAACGGCGAGCGAAGGAAGACGATAGCGTGGCTGAAACTGCCATGTAATACGTGTTCTTAATTTATTTGTAGGAGTTCGACGAAAGCGTATGAAGGGAGACACATGGGCGTACAAGAAAATATGCGAAGGACTTCTAGCATCGGCCAGGCTGTAAGCGACGAGCCTCGGGATAAGACATGCGTCACCAACGTGGATCTCAATCGTCAACGACTGGGAGAACAGCCAGTCTGGCGACCAGAGTGGCTGAAATACTCTCCAGAGTGTTAGCGCGTGACCAATACAGCTATACAAAGTCGAACCTTTTACTTCACTTTTTAGACGTTGATTGCCCTGGCTTCGAGAGGTTTGTTCTCTCGCTCGTGCCTGGCGGCGCTTTGGCTTAAAGAGACAGTAGAACTTTCTGGCATCCAGGGTAGACATTGATAGGCAGTATAGGTAATTTCAATACTCAATAGTATTGAGCTATTTTGTCAATGTTCATTGAATACAGCATGTGAGAAACCTATTGGACATATCTATGAAACTCACAAAACTTTAATTGAAAGTCAAGCAATGGGGTCAAATTTTATTGGATTTAAGAATTACGTGTATAATCTGTAGTTTAGTAAGTATCACAAGCGAATATATTAATTTGAAATACGAGTATTTCCCTTGTAAATATCCACTACTTATCTTTTCCAGTTGACTGCGAGCAATCCACAGCCCACCTCCCCCCCCCCCAATCTAAGTTCCTATAGGGTGATCTTTTCCGTATTGGGACAGAGGCGAGAGAAATAAAAGAGTTGCTGCAACTGTCCCATGCATGGACACAACTCTAGTAAATCCCATCACAAACCGATTTACATACGGCCGACTTTTTGGCAGAAAGGCAAAGCGTTGCCCTGGAAACCTGTACTGAGCTATTCACAAAATAAATATAATTTATGTAACATCGTCTCGTCATACCCAGGAGCCCATAGCATATGTTTTTAGTTGCTGTTAAATGTTTTTCTAGAATTATCATATCTGTGAACGAAATCCTTTTAGGAGATCTGCTGTCCATTAGCTCCGTGCATCAGGTATAACCTCAGGGCTATTAGGGACTTTTAGCAACCAGGACGGCACCGGAAAAAGTACGCACATGTTATGTTGTCTGCAAAAATCCAACGCGAAACCCCTGACATTTTAATTCAGTAGTGAACGTGAACGGTTTTCGTTCGGCTTGAACGAGGTTGCGCATTTTTTCTCGAAAATCTGAATGTGTAAAGCAATAAAGGCAGAAAAGAAACAAACACATTGACCAGTGCACACTTTCTGTCCATTGTTACAGTCATTGGCGTCGTACTTGCGTAAAATAAACAACAAACACATTGACCAGTGCACACTTTCTATCCAGTGTTTCAGTCATTGGCGTCCTACTTGCTTAAAATAAACAACAAACACATTGACCAGGGCACACTTTCTATCCACTGTTTCAGCCATTGGTGTCCTACTTGCTTAAAATCAACAACAAACTCATTGACCAGTGCACACTTTCTATCCACTGTTTCAGCCATTGGCGTCCTACTTGCTTAAAATAAACAACAAAAACATTGACCAGTGCACACTTTCTGTCCACTGTTTCAGTCATTGGCGTCGTACTTTCTTAAAATAAACAACAAACGCATTGACCAGAGCACATTTTCTAATTTTACTGTTACAGCCATTGGCGTCGTGCTTGCTTAAAATCTCTAAAGTGAAACCGACCTGTAACTGCATGGGAAATTATCTAAACTGTAATTTTCTGAAATATATATATATTTTAGAATGCTTCATTAAAATATGTTTATCAGCTAACATCTGACTGCTTGTTTCTCCTTGTTGCTTGTTTTCTAAGAAGCCATTTCACCGTCAAAGGATAGATTTTCTCAGAAGCTTTATTCCAAAGCTAGTGTTTTTATGTACTTATCAAAAGCCCCGACCCCCACCACCGGGGGTGGTTGGGATATGTGGAGGAATTGATGGTGATTGACCAGTTTTTGTGGCCCTAAGTACATGAACTTTCAAAGTTCGTTGGAGGGGTGGGAATTTGACTGGAGCCCAGTTAATCTGTGGTGGCGATCGTAGGGTAAGGTTTTTGCCGTATTTTTTCGTTTCTATGCAAAAATGGCATATTCCATGGACGAATACAGTATAATTTTTTTCAGCAACTGGACCATAAAGTTACGGCGTGGTTTGCTCAAAAATTTCAGCTGTACTGTTTGTGCCGGATACCAGATTAAGTATGTGATTGCATGTGACAATCCCCTTCAGTGTGTTGGAATTACAGGAGGGAAAGAAGCCTCGGGGGAAAGTGGTTCTTTCCCACCTACAAGCAAATTAATTGAACAGTCTTTCAAATGTCCATCCACGCTCGCCTGCGAACAGGTGTGTCGCAGGCCACATGTACATCCAGTATTTTGTGGTATGTTTCATTAAACTAATTTTTGACGACTGAGACGTAGGAATGAATACGTCAGAAATTATATTCTGACGGCACGAGATAGAGGCTCGGGTATCCTCTAGGGATTGCTGGTAGTATTTAAGCTTGGAGCGAGAAAGGTGAATTCAATCTACGTCAGTCAGTTGATAAGTATTCGGTTACTTTTAGTTCGTTTTGGTATATCGTTTTAAGGACTGTTTTACTTGGTCCCTGGAGGTTCAGTGCCACTGCATTAGGGCCCGTTTACAAGGAGATAGGTTTACCCTAGCGCTGGGTCATTTCCTCTTATTTTTAGCGATGTGTTTACAAGTAGGCGGGACAACTCAACTCGGCTGCCCGGGTTACCCTGTCTGAGAGCTAGGGTGACCCTAGCACTTGGGCTATGTTTTGCCCTTGTAAACGGTTTGCTAGGGTAACCCGCCTACCCGGGTCAACTCTATTTTAGGGCCAAATTTCACATTGCAAGTTTCTGAAATTCACTAGCAATTAGTAGGTAACAACAACATTCTAGGATACTAGACAGCTGCAATAAAGGGCACCACAGAAAGAAGAATCGACGTTAATCCACCAAAACCCGCCAGAACTCTACTCGTGTCCGCCATGTTGTTTTCTATGCTTGAATGATTTTGGCGGCTGCGAGCCTAGCGGTTCACAGGCTACCAAATCGGTAAAATCAAAATCACTTCCACAGATCTGTTTGAACCGGATAAAAATGAAAGAAAAGTGGAAGAGTATTATTAGTAGCACATGTTTTCATACATTAGTATGACTGCTTTTCAAATGAATAATATATTTGAAAGAGACCTCAACTGGCTTGTGTTTAGTTGACCCGGGCAGTAGGGTAACCCTACCTGAATCATTTTGCTTGTAAACCCGGGCTATCTTTGACCCTAGTGCCAGGGTAACCCTATCTTGTAAACGGGCTCTAATGCACTAGTCGATTGAAACCCCGACCTACCGACCCCCGGAACATAGCGAGGCATCAACGGGGACACGGCCGTGGAATAACGCACATTTATCGCTGCATTTCTCCGGTGGAACGGGGAAAGTAACGATTTGCAAAATTTGCGGGGATTTTAGTGGTGGTTGTAACGCCAGCCACGACAGAGCGGGACTGGGCCCGAGCATCAACAACGTGTATCAAACATGGCGGAAGGGACACAGTCGCTGAAAAAGGCAAGTTGCATCCTTTGATATCATCTCATACATAGTAATAGAAAATGTGCTTCAGAAAATGTATTTTTTTTCAAATAGTGGAACAACAGATTAAAGCTTATGTATATTCAATTTATCAATGTCTACATGCCGGGGTCATGCCGGGGTCATGCGGGGGTCATAGGGGCGGGTGTTGTAACAGCCAACTGTCCCCCGATGGCCCGGGAAAAGGTCCTAATGTAACACGGTATAAATGTTACATTCCCCGCTATGTTCCGGGGGTCGGGGGGCCGGAGTTTCAATTGACTTGTGCATAAGTCGGAGAATACGTTTTCACACATCTTTTGGCCACATCTAAAGAATGTTTTTTTTCGTATGTGGCATCTCTCGTTTCATGTAGTGTACATGATGTACATATGACGCACTGTAATCATGGTGTGATATTCTGTAAATGTGACTGCCTGTGAACGCCTCGTCGTAGTGTAGTCAGAATGAACTTTCAACAGTGAGCCCGCTCAGATAGCATATCACGTTAGTTTTAGTGCTATAATAATAATAATAATAATAATTACATTTATATAGCGCTTTACACCTAATTTAGCTAAAAACCATGATTAAAAATTACAATAAATTGTCGATATCCGAAAACTGATCAATAAAAAACTTTCTTAAAAGGGTATGTCTTAAGACTCTTCTTAAATAGCTCTATTGAAGGACTAGATTTAATGTTAAAAGGCAGTGAGTTCCATAGCTTTGGCGCCATACAGAAAAGGCTCTATAGCCGTACGATTTAAGATTAAAAGTTGGCACCTGTAACATTAACTTCAATGCAGATCTCAGGCTGCGTTGTGGAGCATTAGGCTCTAATAGATCACACAAGTTCTGAGGAGCAGTGGCATTCACCACCTTATACGTAAAGAGTAATACCTTAAATTATATTCGCTGCTCAATAGGCAACCAGTGCAATTCTATAAGAAGTGGTGTAACGTGGTCTGACTTGCGAGACAAGGTAACCAGCCTAGCCGCTGAATTTAGGACATATTGCAGGCGCTGTGACAATTTCTTAGGAATACCGTAGAGCAAAGAATTACAATTGTCAAGCTTTGACGTGACAAATGCGTGAACTAAAATCTTGGCTATATCTACACTTAGAAACTTTCTAATGCGTGATATGTTCCTAATAGCATAAAAAGAAGATTTGCAAATTTGCATAATATGCTTGTCCAGTGAAAGAGTCGTGTCGAATATAACTCCAATGTTCCTCGCAGAATTCGAAAGTCCAACAGATGCAGCAGCGACTTGAATATCGTCCAAGATTGGAGCGGGACGATGCTTAGCGTGGAATATCAACATCTCCGTCTTATCATCATTAAGTTTAAGGTTATTACGCAGCATCCATTTATCAATATCCGTTACACAGGTTTCCAGCTTAAATCGTGCACGGTCAAGATCACCCGCAACAGATGATTGAAAAGTTACGTAGACTTGAGTGTCATCGGCGTAGAGATGGAACGATACTCCATGGTGCCTCATTATATCACCCAACGGCGCTGTATAAAGCAGATACAGTATTGGGCCCAGCACAGAGCCTTGTGGAACTCCGCAGTCCAAGGGACGACTGGAAGAGCGCGCATTGCCAATCGAGACGAATTGCATACGTCCACTGAGATAGGACTTGAACCAAGCGTGAGCCTTGCCTTCGATGCCAAATCAATTAGTGAGTCTTGCAAGTAATATTTGGTGATCGACCGTGTCGAATGCAGCCGATCGATCCAACAATAATAGGATGACGCACTGATCCTGGTCAATTGCTTGTAGAATGTCGTTCTGTACTCTTAGTAATGCTGATTCAGTACTATGGCCGGATTTGTAGGCAGACTGAAACAATTCCATTAAGTCATTCTCAGTCACATAAAAATACATAAGACAAGAAAGAAAATTGTTCTAGAGGTGAGGATTTAACTGCATAAAGTGCCCCAGGGGATGTGGGTTTTCTTAGACGAGGCCATTTTTATTGGAAGGTGTTACATCGGTTTGGGCTCTAATAGCTTTTAAAATAAGTTCATTTCAAAGTCTACGAAAATAAATTTAGCTATGAGAGTTTCATGTTTTGTTGGGGCTATTTAATAAGTCTTTCCTATTTTGTTGAAGAGAATTTTCTATTTTTCAAAAGTTTTGAAACAAAAACATCTTAACTTGCAAGGGAATTGTTTATCCGTTTCACTATTAATCATATCTAAGTATGCGTTTTTCACGAGTCTGTTCATTTAGTGTTAAGATACGGTACTTTAGGTTTTATTTCAGTAATAATAGGAATCTACTAGAATGTAGATACCTTTCATTTGGGTCAAACTGATGGCAAAATAAGTTTTTTGGTGCAAAACATCGAGGATATTAAATACGGCTTGTAATTTTAGATCAGTTCAATGGTATCATAGCGAGGCCAGAAGTCTGGTAACAATAGCATCAGAGCGAGGCCAGAAGTCTGGTAACAATGGCATCAGAGCGAGGCCAGAAGTCTGGTAACAATGGCATCAGAGCGAGGCCAGAAGTCTGGTAACAATAGCATCAGAGCGAGGCCAGAAGTCTGGTAACAATGGCATCAGAGCGAGGCCAGAAGTCTGGTAACAATGGCATCAGAGCGAGGCCAGCTGTCTCAAAAGTCTCAGCACTGTTGTGTTCTTTCGTGTCAAAGATAGTAAATGTAATTTCTGACGCTTGAGTGACGAAGGAACGAATTAGTCAGAAATTGATATTCTGATGGCACGATAGAGAGGTTGGGTTATCTTCTAGGGATATAGTCATACTATCTAAGTGCTTGGCGGGGAATATTGATCATTCTATATATTATATATATTATTTAGCAGTACGACTGACTGACACAATCCTAAATAAACTATTCCTATATACGAATGTCTCTTGGTAGTGTAGTCAGCATCGTTATTTTACGCCATCGACTGTATATTTTTATCTTCCTGTTACAAACCAGGACAACTGGCCTCGTTTTAATGCCTTTATGAATAAGGTCCATGTCTTCGTAAGTAATTTGTATTTTTTGATTGCTTCATATGTGGAATGAACAAAGAAATAGTATCACGAGGAGGGACACGCCTTGGAACAAAATTAGATTCAGTGATTTTCATATAAACTGACTATCCTAGCACACGTGTGGGATGGATGAAATCAAAGGAAAGTGTGCAAAAATGGAAAATATTGGAAAATATTGCATTCCTTTAAGCTAATTAATAGCCAATAATCGAACATTGATTCCAGACATGCGCAAAACCACGACACAACACTGAATTCTCTGTGTAGGTGACATCATCGCGAATTATATTACGTTCAGGCTAGCAACAACGATAAGAGATTTATTACAACAACAATGTATAGATTACAGTGCCAGTGTCAGTATATATTTCCAGTGATACAACGTGGAATATCCATTGTGGATATATTTATAAGAAAATAATAAGCGCCTTAATTTATGCTATCCGAGTTCTGAAAAAAAGTGGACTCATTAAAGAAGATGATAAGGAGAGCACTAATACAGATTCAAAATCTGTTTAGTAAGACTTGATTTAAATAACTTTCTAGAATGTAGTGTCTTAATGTATTCACAAATTGAATTCCAGGTTGTGACACCATTGTATCGTAAGCTGAATTTACCGTAATTTGTACGAACTTTTGGAGTATAATAAGTACATTTAGAGGCTAGTCTAGTATTATAAGTATGTACTTTTTTGATTGGAATGAAAAAATCTTTGAACATAGATGGAAGATTATTGTTGTAAAAGTCAAACCTGAAAAGAGCAGTATGCAAATAAACCAAATCTTGCAATTTTAAAATATTCAACTTTGTAAAGAGGGGGCTTGTATGTGCATCAAATTGAGAAAAGGTAATAATACGTAATGATTTCTTTTGAATAATGATTAATTTATTAAGTGTAGTAGCGTATGTATTTCCCCATGCAAGTAAGCCATAGGTAAAGAAAGGATATATTAATGAATAATATAAGTTAACTAAAGTACTTAAATTTACATAATGACGTATTTCCGTTAATATGCCAATCCCTCTTGATATTTTCTTTAATATTTCTTGAGTCTGGATTTTCCAAGACAAATTTGAATCAATCAAAATTCCAAGATATTTTACACTATCTTTTTGTGATAAGCGTTTGTTGTTTATAAATAGATCAATACCAAGGACTTTCTTCTGTGGGGGATGAAAGATTACAAAATGTGATTTTTCTATATTTAAAGATAACTTATTTGTATTTAGCCATGTATTAATATTAGTGAGTGTATTGTTGATGGTTGTCTTCAAAGAAGTGAGGCTTTTATTAGAAAATATCAAATTTGAGTCATCAGCAAACAAGTGAAAATCACAGTCATGAGAAGAATTAACAAAATCATTGATGTAAATTAGAAATAATAATGGACCTAAAACAGAACCTTGAGGAACTCCATAGTTTATTGGTTTATGACCAGAGACAATACTAGTTTCTGCTCAGAGAGTGAAAAAACAAACATTTTTCGATGATCATGCCTTATCACTCTCCAAAAATCTCGCGCCGATAAGTGAAACGCTAAGAATGGCCATCGCCTGTGACTGTTATCGAACGCATTGTAATCGCAAAATCTCCACATTCATGCCAGAAAAAAAGTATCAAATTAAGAGGCCTCTAAGAACACAGTGAACAGGGTGAATGTGATGAGCATATTAAAGATAATACAGTCGTATTTTAGAAACTGGTGACAATTACTGTTAAGCACACTTTACTAGCAACGCGTACTGGGATAAACTGTCTGGGAACGCCCCTGGCAGAGTTAAACGCGTAAGCGTGGCTTGCCGTCAGACGTGATTTCCCCTCTTTTACCTCTTTTAATATGGAGTCGACCGTCTTTTCTTCTCCGATAAAGGCAGCACTAATTTTCTTTGAACTGAGTAAAGAATAACCGGGCTATGGTCTTGCATAGGTAAATTAAAGTTAAATGAAAAATGACTGAATATTACGACTTCGCGACCATTAAGCTTGCCAGGTACAAGTGACGGTTTCCCAAGTGACTTTCCAGAGCCGGTGCGTTTACTGACAAAATATCTTTACCCAAAACTAACTCTGTTACTGCTTCTTCCAGAGCAAATTTAAACGCATTTTGGAACAGCAATCCAAAGTCTTTGTTCCGACTAAGAAATTATGCAAATACATTCAGCGACAGGATTTTAGTGGCAAGTTTGTGATTGGCTAAAACCAACAATGCCTCAGCTCGCGCGCCCAGCCGCGAGTGGGGAGAGGATCGCGGGCTCAGCGAAACCCCCACGGCTGGAAACCGAGCCTACCGTTATCGATCGTGGCTATTCTTTACACTCTGGCACCACCAGAACCAATGCTGTGTCAGGAAAAATAACGCCTCTGACTTCGTGACTATCAAATTTCAGTAATTGCTTTATTTATTCCATTATTTCGATTATGATGATAATATATGTCATTGTTCTATTATTATTATTTATATATAATTTAGCCTATAGACCCTTTGCACGTGACGTCAGTAGTATAGAGGGTGGGGGCACCGGACCATTTTCCATCATATGGTTTCTGATCTCATACCCCCACCCTATTATTTATCGATCGTATTTTTTATTCTTCTCAAGGTCAAGGTCAAGGTCGAATTCTCCATAACCGGTTTCGATCTTTGGATGTTTGATTCATGGCCGGTTTGACCAGTTCAATCTTTGGATGTCGAATTCTTCGTTCTCGTTCTACTATTCTTATTCTTCATTCTGCCATTCTTGTTCTACTATTCTTCGTTCTTCATTCTTATTCTGCAATTCTTAGTATTTTCCTTTCTATGGTATTTTTCGTCGATTCTATATCATGATTCTCATCTTATGGAACCGTACTCTAATCCTCCTCGTATTGACTCTCTAATGCATCTATCTAAAGATTTAATTTCTAATGCGATAGTATAGAATGAACTGTAATTCAGAGATCCATAATGAATTTAAGAATATGGGAGATTTCAAATGTCCTTTCTGTGATGAGCAATTGGTAGATTACGTACGTGAAAAAGAGAACGACTCGTGTTGTGAGAAGATAGAGATGGTTAATGATTGTGGTATGAATGTCTGCCAAAGTTGTGGTATCGTTTATGGATATGATTTGAGGCCTCCATATATCGACTACTATGAGAATAGATACCGAATTAGGAGAAAGTCTGTTTACCACAGAAAGTACCATATAGATAACATCATGTTCAAATTCGATTTACGATTCAATGAACGCAAGAAGATCCTCGAATGTTTTAGTCAGCTTGAAAATGCTATTGCTCAATTAGGATCTAGGAAGAGATATCCAATTTTAGATTACATATTTTATAAGCTGTTCCAATTGGAATTTCATGAAAGCCATAACTCGAATTATAAAGTCAACATGACTAAATGCGTAAGACCTATTGGAAAGAAGACTATCCAACAATATGAGATCTTGTGGAGGAGAGTTTGCAAAATGAATAATTGGCATCGTATAAAGACTAATAATGATGTTTTTGCGAAGAGAGTTGACAAGAAGGTTTGAGAAGGAACTCGAGAAAAAGATTGCCATAGTTTAGGTAGTCGTGTACTTGTTATCGTATTTAGCTTTAAAGCGATCGACTAGTGGACATAGGTCTGATACTTGATCATCTAACCAGTTCAACTCTAATGTAAATTTTTCGATGTCGAGTTCTTCTCCACGTAGATATGCCCTTATTTTATTTAGGATTTTTTGATAACTTGTGTATGCAAATTTGCACATTTCTACTTTCCTATTGTAATTCTTCATTTTTAGTAGTCCCTGGAGTGCCAATCCAGCACCTGAAATAGTGCCAAGAACAATTGGATTTAGTGTTATAGACCCAACAATTACACCTGTACTTGTGAGACCAATTGACGATAAGTGTAGAATTGTATTGACCTTTTTGAATCGTTTGTATGCTCGCTTGTGACAGAAGCATTTTTTATGGTAATGTGCATATAGCTTTTTTAGCATTTCGACATCTGCTTCGCTCAAGTTCTTGTCTATATGATTGAAGTTGAAGATCTCGATTTTTGTTTTTACCATTACTTATATCATATGATTACATTATTAGTTTGATGTATATTCGTTTATCCCATTTTGAGCAGTTTTTTTGGTCATTCCAGCGATTTCCTCGACCATTATTGACGATTTCACATACCCATTAAATGTCTGATTAGCACCATTATACAGTCTATTCAATACCATAGTTCCTGTATCGGTGATCTTGCACTG
Organism: Actinernus sp. WN-2022; assembly: GCA_030867875.1. Lineage (NCBI taxonomy): Eukaryota > Metazoa > Cnidaria > Anthozoa > Actiniaria > Actinernidae > Actinernus > Actinernus sp. WN-2022. The sequence goes on along the minus strand of JAOWCC010001751.1, from coordinate 51,672,268 downwards.
CAGCTTATATGTGTGTAGAATGCTGTTACCAAAATTCTCATGGAAAGAAACGTCTGAAACGCAAACTAATGTCTCTGGATCTCTTGGTGGTTGTGATCCAAATGCACATCTGTTTCTCGAGCCAATTGCTGCATCTGGTAAATTACTTACACCGATAATCGTTTGTAAGTGATGGCCTGGAGTTGGTGTTGGCGTTAATAGAACCCAACGGAACCAAAAATTACCTCCTCCCGTGTTGTTTGAGATGTATAGGCGGCATGATAGTCTCATCATGTTAGTGTCTTTTGGTGTTAGCTGTATTTCGTAATTGGGCATATCAATCCAATCGGTATCACGTTGAATCCATAAGAGTGAAATCTCTTTCGCATTAATATTGACTATCCTAGAGCTCATAGTATTGATTGTTGGTCGTTTTTCTATTCTATCGTCTGTATTAAATATTCCCATTATATATTATTACGTTATACGATTATCCAATTATCATATTATCGGATGAATCGTGTACGACATTCAGACCATCCCATTTTTCGGCAGTTATATAAGATTGCTGAGAATTCCAATTGATGTTTACGATAGCTCCAGATTGTGTTTGGATCATCATATAATACGTCGTATCCACATCTCTTTGAAACAAGTAATACGCATTATTCAGAGGAACATCAGCGAGTGGACCTCTTTTTATACGCATGTGGAATACGTTGACGTACGTACCATTTTTTCTGTTTGTGAAAACTATATCTGTGTCGTCTCTACTCGATCTAATATATAAGCAACATTGTATTCGATATAGCACGTTCCCACCAGGTAATGTGACTGTCAACTTAGGGATTTCTGTAAGCGCACTTCTTGTTTGATATCTTAACCTTTCGTTAACGACATTGCCATATATGGTTGGTCTAATTGGTACAATATCCTTAATTTGAGTTGGTATAATAAGTGAGACGTCGTCGAATGCTGCTGGATTCACAAGAGTGTTTGCATCCAATGCTCCAGCAACGATTGCGACATAGATTACTATTAGCTGATTGGTTGACTGATCATGACTCAGTGTAAACGATAGCTTACCTATATCATTGGCAGATGTCGTTATGCTTAGCTCTTGGAAAGTAGTGTTTGTTGATCCTATCCTTCCACTTTTCATTGTGTTCGATATGAAACTTAAATTCTGTTCAATTGACATAGAGTTTAGTGTTATGGATCCAACGTTTGCATAAGCTTCGACCCGAACTGCGTAGTCACTGTTGCCTTTTAACCCTAAGGCTGGATTAATATTTTTTGGTAGAGTCATAGTCAACTTTTCTGTTGAGTTTGGTTTGAAGGTCTCTAGAATTCTAAAACCTTGATGTTCTGGAGTGATGTTATTCATAGAGTATACGTCTTTAATGATCACAAATGAGCTTACACTGCTTGATGATGCCCAATTACTAGAATCCATAAGGAAATTGCCGCAATTGAACGTTTGACTACCATACATATCTATTGCATTAGATCCTTTGTTGCCTTTCACTTTCAGACCCAGTAATTGTTGTGCACTGAAATCGCTATATCGAAATGGCTCACCCTTATCGCCTTTCACTTTCAGACCCAGTAATTGTTGTGCACTGAAATCGCTATATTGAAATGGCTCACCCTTATCACCTTTCACTTTCAGACCCAGTAATTGTTGTGCACTGAAATCGCTATATCGAAATGGCTCGCCCTTATCGCCTTTCACTTTCAGACCCAGTAATTGTTGTGCACTGAAATCGCTATATTGAAATGGCTCACCCTTATCGCCTTTCACTTTCAGACCCAGTAATTGTTGTGCACTGAAATCGCTATATAGAAATGGCTCACCCTTATCGCCTTTCACTTTCAGACCCAGTAATTGTTGTGCACTGAAATCGCTGTATGTGAACGGTTTCCCAGGAGGCCCTATTTCGCATTTCGAATATTTCGGATCTTGTTCTCTATTGTCCAAATCATTAAAAATTCCCATTCTATAATATTTGATTATATTAAACCTTTCCATAGAAATTTCTCCTAATCGTTTTTGATGGTTTGTCAACATATAAGAATGAATACGGTTCTCTAGTAGCGCCTCCATATTGCTCTTTGCTTACTCCCAGTTCTCGAGATATGAGGCCTCGTTCATTAGTGCTTGGAAACTCGAATACACAATAATGAGAACAATTCAATCGTATATCTTTTGGGGTCTTATAGAAACTTTGACTTAAGTAGATCACGCTGCAATTTTTATGTCTACCTCTAATAAAATAATCGATTAGTGGTTTCTGATTCTTTTCACACACAAAATCGTCAAATATGACAAGTTTTTGACTGTCGCTATCGATTTCACTAACAGGAATAATATCATCATTACCACACTCAATGACGTCATAACCCACGTGATTGCTGATTTCATTAAACTGTTTTGCCAAATCCTGATACTTTCCTTGTTCTAAGTTCTTAGCGTATAGATAGATTTTGTCATAATACACTAGTGGTTTTCTGAGCACATGTGTCAAAACGTTTGTCTTACCACAGCCACTTGGTCCAGTAATTAACATTCTAAAATTGTTTTTCGGCATGAATGGATGAAGCTGCTTATAGTTCGTAACAGCATCATTTCCGTTGTCATAGTTTGGAATTTCCATTTTATCTATACATATTAAGTAGACTATTTAACACTACGTTCTTGATATATGTCGTGAAAAAGATAAGTCGAGATAAGTTGAGATAAGTTTAGATAAGTTTAGATAAGTTATATAACGTATATCTATACAATGGATATAAATGAGTTTAAAAAGCACGTCATTCCAAAGATTGAATCTGGTAAAATGGTCGATATTGTCCGTAAAGCCATTAAAGATGGAGAAAATACTAAGCAGGACAAATATGAAAAACGAAAAGAAGTGTATAAACCAATCGTTCAACAACTGGAAAAAGAGATCGATGAGATAAGTGGTTTAAGGGAAGAGTACATTAAGTCTGCAAATAAGCCAAGCACATACGCTCAACAACTAGCCATAACTGATGGAAAAGATGTAATGAAAATCGTATCTGATATGGATAGAGGATTTACACCTGAAGAATTCGCCATTATGGAGAAATATAAATTACCGTTACCATCTAAGGTTCTATTCGACACATTAAAGGATGATAAAACAGTTGGTGATATTATGAAAGAAAGTAGTGATCTCAATAAAACATTGGGTCAAAAACAAGGTCATCTTTCTACAACGAAAAAAGCTAAGAGCCAGAACAAATCTGAAATCGCTAAATACATTATGGAGATTGATGCAATAAGAAAATATAGAAAACGAATAGGTGTTACTGAAGAAGGAATAAAGACACTGCAATCAGGAAAGGGTGTTTACAACCAACCAAAACGAAATGCTTACAAAATCACAAGTGATGGGCAATATGGCAACCTAAGTATAGATGTACCCCAACTGTTTGGTCAATTAAATTTAATGGCCTACAAAGATGATAAAAAAGTATACGACAAAAGAGTCGATTTCGACACTCTCGACCTACTTACGAAACGGTTCAATGGTAAGAAGAAGTATAGCAATCTCTCTAAGACGGTTTTCGATGATCTTAATGAGTTAAGTGAAATACCAATACATAGAACATCTAAAAAGTACTCTAAAATAGGAGCTGGAGTAGTATACTATAATGATCCACAAGATCTATTGAATCGTTTGGAATTGCTTGGTGGCTCGATTGCGGCAGGTAACGATTCACTAAAAAACGAGTTCTCGGAGGTTGCACACACACTGAGACGGTTGAATGTATTTTCTAATGACCATCTCGAGAAATTGTTGGATGAATATATTATGTAATCAAATAGTATAATGTCGAATGTAAGAGAAAGAGCAATATATATCTCATCTGTTGATAGAGAAAAGCGTGGTGTGAGTAAGTCTGAAGATTTCACCATAAAATTTAATCCTTCAGTAATTCTTCCTTCTGACAAGGAACACGAAGTGGCTGTGGATAAAATATCAATGACATACTCATGGCAAAATATCACTCCAGAATATGACAACAACACCATCAAATATAGTCATGACGGAAGTACATGGACTGCAGTGATATTCCCTAATGGAATGTATTCGTACCTTGACATAAATGACTATGTACATCAAATAATGAAAACAAATGGCCACAAGACCACAGTCAATGGTGTAGATAAGTTCGATATTAACGTAATCTTCGTGTTGACCACATACAAAGTAGTAGTTGAAATTAGTAATAACTACCAATTAGACCTAAGAGGATCGAATTTTGGAGAACTCATTGGATTCAATAAGAAAATCGTCAATACGACTGAGTACGGATCCAAGCTACCGAATATCACAAATAGTATCGACACGCTACACGTGAATACAGATATTATAAATGACAGCATCGTTGGAGGATCTAATAGCAATACTCTATTCGTCATTCCAACAGACGGTTTCACTCGATCATACCCATTTACTGTTGAGCCAAAAAGAGCATTATTCAATTCAGTTTCAACAAACATCATCAGCAAAATGCGTTTCTATATAACGGATTCAATAAGAAGACCAGTAAATCTAAATGGAATTGAATGGCATATGACTATAATATTGAGATCCACTACATTATAATATAATGTAATATATATGAGACATTGTGAATACAAAAAGAAATACGATCCTACCATAGGAAAGCGCGTCTATAAGCATGTTTACGGCGATGGTATATTCGACTCGGTCACTAATTTTGCACGTAGAATGCTTGGTAAGACCATAAAGAAGACAGTCAAAGATGCATCGAAGAAAGTCGCAACAACTGTATCGAATAAAACAGGAAGCTATGTTAGCAATAAAGCTGGTGATAAAATTATTAATCTATTACAGAAGAATAGAGGAAATGAGCCTGAGCATGTTATCAATCAACCAATCAATCAAGATGCTCCATCGGATTATGAGATAAACGAACGCGTTCAGCGTCTATTAAGTGGATCTGGAAAACTTCGAAGGCTAAGATTGTAATTAATGTGTGTTTTATCTAATCTATTAATATAACAATGGAAAGTTTTAGAAATCCTAAATACGTTCAAAGGTATGAAGATGTTTCTTTCGATCTAGAAACGCCTCTAGTAACGCAAGTAGCTAATGTAGGGAGTCAAGTCAAAACTGGATATAGATTCGTTGGTGATAATTCTGGTGAAATATATAGCTCCTTTTGATTGGTATAATGCTAGAATAGAAACCGACTTTAAGGTTCAATTACAGGCTGATGGTGGAAACATAGCTCTTGATGACCATAATGGTATAGTAAATGGATCTCATTCATTGATTAAGGAAATCGTCATTAAAGTAAATGGTATACAAGTATACGACAATAACAATGCAAACCAAACCGTAAATATTAAGAATCTACTTGAATACGACGCTTCCTTTGCTAATAGTAGTGCTACAAATGAATTCTACTATCTCGATACTAGTAGAGGTGCTGAAGAGAGAGTTGCAGAGGCGACATACAACATAGGTTTTACCCGCAGGAAGGCATTGCTTGGTGTGTCTTCAACTGTGAATACAGAAATACCTCTTAATAGGTACTCATTTTTTGAAGCATTCGAAGACGAACTTATGCCTAACACTAAGGTTGAAGTACAAATTACTCTAGAAAGTGATGCCAATCTAATTTGGCAAGCTGGTGCTGCTTGTAGAGTTCTTATTACGAAGTTCAAATTATGGGTGCCAAGAATCATCTTCACACCTGAAGGAGAGAGCCAATATATGAGTAAATATCTGAAACCACATAAATGGTCTTATCTAAGGGAGATGGTTGAGAGAGGCAACTCTACTAGTCAACAAACAGGTACATTCAAAATATCTTCAGGAATCAATAGGCCACGACATGTATTTGTATGGATATCAAATGACGCAAATCAAGATTTGCAAACAGCGAATCCATTTCTATACAACACTTTTTCAGTGTGCGATGCAAAAACACTTACGAGTTGCCATCTCGAAGTAGGGAATGGTAATCATTATCCCGAAAGCGAATACATGCCAAATACAGAGATGTCTAGAGTTTATAGAGGTGTGTTGGAATATGTACATGCTAAAAATGACTACAACGGAGGAACTCTTTTGACTAGGTCAAATTTTAGTACCATTTTCCCATTTATTTACTTCAACCTCGAAAATCAGAAACAAGATATTAAGGATGGTACTACAAAACTCGCATTCAAATATAAATTATCAGCAGCAACTAATGTAGACTACAGTGTGTATGCACTTGTTTTGTATGAACAAGACATTGAGCTCACACAATCTAACGGCAAGATATTATTGAGATCGTAGTTTTTATGTAACATATTAATATAGTAACGATGTCGTATTTCGAATACAATGTAAATCTAACTGATGGTCAAAAAGACAAATTGCTTCGATCATATCATAAGCGTGCACCAATCACTCTTCGACTGAAAAACGATCAACTAAATGGTTCAGATACTATACTATTAACGAAAACTCAAGTAAACAAGATCCAAAAGAGTAAAAGAGATGGTACAGGATGCGACATAAAGATATCTCAAACGCAGATTAGGCATCAGGAAGGAGGGTTCCTCGGATCTCTCTTACCAGCATTGATGAAGGTAGGGTCAATGGCACTTCCGTGGCTATCTAAGGCTATTGGACCACTCGCTAGTGGAGCTCTATCTGGAGCGGCCTCATATGGTGTGAATAAGGCACTGAAATCAGGTTCTGGTTTGTTCAATGTCCCACAAAATAAGGTCGACAAATTGATACAATACAAAGATTACCTATCACCTGCTCAGAAAAATCAGATCGTAAGTGCACTTCAAAGCGGTTCTGGTATGACCCTAAAACTGACTCGAAAACAGCAGTCAGGCGGCTTTCTCGGAACCCTCTTAGCTAGCCTAGGTATACCGATGCTTATCAAGGCTCTCGGAGGAGGCCTTCAGGTTGACCCACGTGCATCAAATTCAAGCACACAGAATGTGTACGTTCCTCCAAAACCCAAGGGAGGATACATCAATCCTCTTATGCTTCAGCCTCCGCCATATATAGGTAGCTGGGGGGACAATTTGACAACGAGAGGTTACGGGATTAAAAAAAAGGCCAAAAAACAAAAGGCATCAGGCTTGCTATTAGGAAAGAACAGCCCATTCAACGGCATCCCCCTGCTAGGAGCACTTCTATAAAATTTATGAATAGACCATTATCTAATGTCGACATAATGAATTGGGTCAAACAACTAAATGTCAAATTCTTTAGGGGAGTCTTTTCGAGAGATACCTTACCAAAGATTATCAATAAAAACGAATGCGCTATCATCAATTTAGATACGCAAAATGGGTCAGGTACACATTGGATTTGTATTAGAAACACACACGAGAAGTATTGCGAGTACTTCGATTCATTTGGATTGTCGATCCCACGAAATATAGAACGATACCTATCACGCAGCAAAAAGCAGATATTTTACAGCGGGCATGAGATACAAGACCGTTCAAGCGTTTTATGTGGTTATTGGTGCTTGTATTACCTATTGGAGAGACAAATGGGAAAATCGATTTTCGATGTGATCCATAATCCACTGTTTGATATGAACAATCAAAGCATCAATCGTAGATTCTTAATCGATTATTTTAGTCTACTCTAATCGTATATGAGATCATACTGTATAAAAGAAAAGAAAGTAACTGATTGCGTTCCAGGTAGTGAGAGACATGAAAGAGCTAAGAATGGAAGACTAATGTTGAAGTGTACTTGTAGTTCTTGTGGAATAACTAAATCGAAATTCGTTAAGGTAGAAGAAGGTGCTGGTATAGGAGATGCGCTTTTCGAAGCAGGTATAAAGGGTTTGTACCAGATGGGCAAACTGGGTGCAAAGCAAGCTATCAAAAGCGATTTTGCTAAGAAGAAAGCATCAAATTATATCAAGGACATAGCCAATAAGATGATCGATCAAGGTGTTTCACAAACGTTAGACCAACTAGGTTCTGGGTACGAATTAAATTGGGATGGTAGTGTTAAACTACCTCATGAGTTATACCATTATCAAGATCCCAATTCACGCATCGATGGTGGTAAGTTAGATATTCATTCATTAATTGGTAAGTTGCCAAAACCAAAGGGTGGATGGACACCGGGTTCGTATAAATACATGGGTCCTTACAACCCACTCGAAAATCAACTAGAGTATGATCCAAACACTGGTAACGTTCTTGAATGGCATGTACAACCAAAGAATAAACTAGATGAAATATCGGCTCATCATGATATTTGTTACGACATGGGAAAGAATAAAGGAGATTGCGATAAGAAAATGGTTTCAGATATCGATCAAATAAATTGGAAGGACAAACCATGGGGAACCACTGCCGTTAGGAACATCATGAACACTAAACAAAAATTAGGTCTAGGCGTAAAGAAGCCAAAAAACGAGAAGAGCCGTCGAGTGAAGAAAACTGGCAAGTAAAACTAGCAGATGAATTGCATAAACCAATAAGACGTAAATTCACTCGGCGGCGCGTTATAGCTAATCACATTGATGAAATATGGTGTTCTGATCTCGTTGAGATGCAACAGTTTAGTAAGTGGAATAAAGGCTATCGATACCTTCTCATGGTTTTAGACGTCTTTAGCAAATATGGCTGGATCTTACCATTAAAAGATAAGAAAGGTGAAACAGTTATGAAAGCTCTTCAAACGATATTCGATGAAGGAAGAACACCACAGTACTTTTGGGTCGATAAAGGCAAAGAGTACTATAACAAGCATGTGAAAGAGCTATTGGATAAGCATAGTATACGAATGTATTCAACTGAAAATGAAGAAAAGTCTTCCGTTTGCGAGAGATGGAATAGAACAATCAAAACCAAAATGTGGAAACAATTCACTGTCCAAGGTAATACGCAGTATTTAGATACGCTGCCTAGAATATTGAAACAGTACAATAGTACAAAACATAGTTCCATAAAAATGACTCCTATTGAAGCATCTAAGAAGAAGAACGAAGGAACCGTGTACTTCAATCTATATGGCAATATGGAAACTTCAAAACAGAAACCTACGTTTAAGATTAGCGATAAGGTTCGAATAAGCAAGTACAAGCGTAAGGTATTCGACAAAGGTTATACTTCGAATTGGACTGAAGAAGTGTTTACAATCGACAAAATCCAGTATACGAACCCTATTACATATGGGTTGAAGGATCTGAATGATGAGGAAATACAAGGTTCCTTCTATGAACCTGAATTATCGAAGGCGACTCAAGAAATCTTCAGAATCGATAAAGTCATTAGAAGGAACTACAAAAAGAAGCAGGCTTTAGTATCATGGAAAGGGTATAGTGATGAGTTCAATAGTTGGATACCATTCAAGAATCTAGATGCGATATGAAAATAATATAAGCATACAATATAGATGCATGCTAAATTAATCAAATTACTTGATAGCATAAGAAAAGTAATCGATACTTGCGAAGTACTACTGAAAAGATTTAAACGTATATTGTCTTCTATACGTATATATGGTAGAACTGAATAACGATAAAAAGAAAAGGAAGACTAGATGCGACAAAATATATGAATGTAGCAATGACCGAGTTAAGGCGTGGTTCAATACCCATAAATTCTATTGCCTATTATGTGAGAAAGAGATGCATCCAGCTTCGAAATATACACATCTGAAATCTAAGAAGCACATAAACGCACATCGAAAATAAAAAACATATAGATTCGATTAAACGTACGACGACACTTAAACGTATGACGACACTTAAACGTATGACGACATATTGTAGTATGCCTGAAAATCAGATGAAAACGAATGAAATTATTATCTCAACTAATAGTAATATGAATGCTAGCGATCTTAAGAAATTGTCTAAATCGAAACTTATCGAATTGCTATTGAAACGAAATACTATAAGACGTCCAAAAATTGAAATCGTAGATGACTACAAACCAGTTCCCACTCCACGAAGAAGCGTTAAGGACATTATCAAACACTATGAGGAACACATAATCCTACCACCAACTCAATTCAGAGATGACTACAAACCGATCCCAGCTCAGAGGACCATTAAGAATACAACCAAAAGACCGGTTCCTGCTCCAAGAACTAAGATCATACAACTAGATAGAGCTATGAAAGGTTCAATCAGATCGTTTGAAGTCGTCATTAAGAACAATAAAGACCCACTAGTACAACTAACCACTACGAGAAAAGGCATTCAGACTCAATTCGAAAAGCTATTGATTGAGACCAAAGGTTACAAATTTGTTGAAACAATAAAGGTCACATTCGAAAAACAGCTAGACGAAGACAAGACAACAATCAAAACAGCTTATTTCAACAGCGCTGCATCTACGATAATAAATGAAAGCGATATAATGGAAGGACTACAATTGGCCAAGCAACAAATACTAAATAAAATAGCGCAATGGATCTCAGAGGGTTCAGGATGGACTATAGAAACAATCGACAAACATTATATCAACATAGTCAAGTATGAGCCTATGAAAGGAAGCAGCTACATACGACTACCAGCAGAGCTTAGAAATTCGGCTAAAGGCTTGATCAACATGAAAAACGTCGACGACGAATGCTTCAGATGGTGCCACGTAAGGCACTTGAATCCACAGGAAAAATACCCTCAGAGAATCAAAAAATGCGACAAAGACTTCGTAAAGAATCTAGACTATTCCAACATCGAATTTCCAGTAGCTACTAAGCATTACAATAGAATCGAAAAGCAAAACAACATTAGTATCAGTGTCTTTGGATACGAAGAAAGGAAGCCATATCCCGTATTCGTATCGAAAGAAAAGTACAATGACCATATGGATCTGCTATTGATTACGGAGAATACGAATAAGCATTACGTGTTAATAAAAGACTTCGATAAGTTCATGTATAACCAAACGAAACACAAGGATAGAAAGCACTTCTGTAGACATTGCTTACAATGCTTTGGATCTGAAAGAGTGTTGGTCGCTCACAAAGAGAATTGCATCCAAGTAAATGGTACGCAAGCAATTAAGATGCCGACTAAGGAAAACAACATATTGAAATTCAAGAACTTCCATAAACAACTACCAACACCGTTCGTGATCTATGCCGACTTCGAAGCTATAACTGAGAAGATCGATGGCTGCAAACCTAATAACGATAAATCATATACTGAAGCATACCAAAAGCATACAGACTGTGGTTATGGCTACAAAGTAGTATGCTGCTACAATGACAAATATAGTAAACCAGTGCAGATCTATAGAGGTGAGAAATCCGTCTACAAATTCATGGAAAGAATGCTTGAAGAGGTTAAATGGTGCCAAAAGACGATCAAGAAAAAATTCAACAAAGACATGATAATGACTAAAGCGGATCGAATGGATTTCAAAACTTCTGATAAATGCCATATATGCAATGAAGAGTACACTGAAATCGACATAAGAGTTAGAGATCACTGCCACATAACAGGAAAATACAGAGGGTCAGCTCATCAAGATTGCAACCTCAACTTCAAGATAAAGGCTGAAGAAATCAAGATACCAGTCATTTTCCATAACTTACGTGGATACGACAGTCATCTTATCATGCAAGAAATAGGTAAAGTCGTTAAGGATCATCCATATACTGATAAAAACGGTAATGAAAGAGAGCACCAAATCAACGTGATTCCAAACAATATGGAGAAATATATGGCTTTCATGCTAGGCAACAACTTGGTCTTTCTCGATAGCTTTCAATTCATGAGCCAATCACTTAGCAATCTAGCAAATAACCTACCAAAAGATCGTTTCAAATACACGTCAGAAGAATTTCATGATGAGAAACTCGAATTAGTGAAACAAAAAGGGGTTTATCCTTACGACTACATGGACAGCTTCGAGAAATTCGACAAGACACAACTACCAACGAAAAAAGAATTCTATAGCATCTTGAACGACGAACACATTACGGATGACCAATACCGACATGCCCAAAACGTATGGAATACTTTCGAACTGGAAACGATGGGTGAGTACCACGATCTATATCTCAAAACCGATATCTCGTTGTTAGCAGACGTATTCGAAAACTTCAGAAGAACGTGTATGCAATACTACAAACTAGACCCATGCCACTACTTCACTAGCCCAGGATTGAGTTGGGATGCGATGCTGAAGATGACTAACATTAAACTAGAGCTTATGACTGATGTCGATATGTTTCAGTTCATTGAAAAAGGTATGCGCGGAGGCGTTAGTTACATAGCCAATAGATATGGAAAGGCGAACAACAAGTACATGAAGGACTACGATGAGAATGCACCCTCAAAGCACATCATGTACCTCGATGCCAACAATCTCTATGGATGGGCCATGTCTCAGTACTTACCAAATGGTGGTTTCAGATGGATGACAGAGAAAGAAATCGACAAAACCAACCTAGCTAAGTACAATGAAGACAGCAAGAAAGGACTAATCTTAGAAGTCGATCTATTGTATCCAAAAAAATTACACGACAACCATAACGACTATCCACTAGCTGCCGAAAAAGTCAAGGTAACTGAAGACATGCTATCGGATTATTGCAAAGAGATTCAGAAGAAATATAATATTTCGATTGGACAAGTCCATAAGTTGATTCCAAATCTGAATGACAAAACCAAGTACGTAATCCATTATAGAAATCTTCAACTATACCTCGATCTCGGCTTGAAAATAAAGAAAGTACATAGAGTGCTAGAATTCAATCAATCGCCATGGTTGAAGCAATACATCAACTTCAACACTCAGAAGAGAACCAATGCGAAAAATTCATTCGAGAAAGACTTCTTCAAGCTCATGAACAATTCTGTATTCGGTAAGACCATGGAAAATCTCAGAAAGCGAGTAGACGTTAGATTAGTAACTGACGAAAAGAAGTTACTACGAATGACCTCTAAACCAACTTACGTGAGTAGTAAGATATTCAATGAAAACCTAGTAGCAGTGCATAAAATCAAAGAAACGCTAACCCTAAACCGACCTGCATACGTAGGTATGTGTATCCTCGACATTTCTAAGACACTCATGTACGGCTTTCACTACAACTACATCAAAGAGAAGTACAACCGAGCTAAGCTGTTGTTCACAGACACCGACAGTCTAATGTACGAAATAGAAACCAACGACGTATACAAAGATCTTTGGAATGACAAAGATAAATTCGACAATAGCGACTATCCAATAGACAACCAATTCCACGATACGACGAACAAGAAAGTAATCGGTAAATTCAAGGACGAGGCCGCTGGAATTCCTATCACAGAATTCGTAGGGCTTCGATCAAAAATGTACAGCTACATGAAAGACAACAATATAGGTGCTAAGACGGCTAAAGGCATCAAGAAGAACGTCGTCAAGAAGAACGTCAAACATGAAAACTATAAAGACGTACTAATGAACAACAAACAGATGTCACACACTATGAAGACCATTAGAAGTCAAAACCACCAATTGGGAAGTTACGAAATCAACAAGATCTCACTATCATGCTTTGACGACAAACGGTATCTATTGGAAGACGGGATTACAAGCTACGCTTATGGACACCATAAAATACGATAAACTAACAGTACATTTCAACTAAAATCAATCTCCATCTTTCCATTCTTTATTCTTCATTCATTCTTCTTCACTCTTTCCATGCACCAGCATCCATTACATAGAGAAGAAACTCGCAGAAGTCAATATATGGTAATAGCGGATAGCAATCAAGGCAATGAAGCCATTAGAATGGATAGCTTAGAATGCAACTACAAAGAGTCGAATACTATAGTAAGAGAAGAACGAAGAGAAGAACCATCGATCGGCTGGTTCAAACACATTTCGAAAATATACGTACACATCACTATAGATCAAGCCTTTAGACATCCAAAGATTGAAACCAGTTATGGAGATTTCCAAGAATTTGACATCCAAAGATTGAACTGGTTAAACCGGTTATGGAGAATTCGACCTTGACCTTGAGAAGAATAAAAAATACGATCGAATGAAGAATAGCTGAAACACATCGATAAATAATATGGTGGGGGTATGAGATCAGAAACCATATGATGGAAAATGGTCCGGTGCCCCCACCCTCTATACTACTGACGTCATAGCCGCCATGTTGGTGTACACTGAGTTAACAATAGATTCTTCATTAGCTTCTTTTGTTCTGTACACCAACATGGCCGCCATGCCCTTTGTCATTTGAATCTCTGGGGATTGAGTGCAATTAACCATCTATACTACAAGAAGGGTAAATAAACGGATATTATTATAATGCAAATAACTAGATTTGCTATCACGAGTAATGCTGCAACATGTATCATGTATTGTATTCAAATTGCCTCTGAATGAAAAAAAGACCAAGACTCTCTTAATTACTGGCAAGCGTTTGGCTACGAAGATAGCTCCCGAAGACCAACAGCTTGGTTTAGCTACAGCAAATGGCAATATTCTCGAACAGGTTGAGTCGGCGCGGTTACTCGGCTTAGAAGAAGACAGTGAGCTGACTTTCTCTTGTCATGTTGACAAACTGTGTAAAAAGCTATCAGAGAGAATCGGAGTCCTAAGCAAGATACAGTCTTGTCTACCATTCAAACAGCGAATATTATATTACAATGCAATGGTTATTATGAATTACGTTAATGTAGTATGGCATAATTGCAGTAAGGAAAATTTAACGAGAATCCTAAGATTACGGAAGAGAGCTGCAAGAGTAATACTTGATGCAGAGCCGAGATCATCTTCTGTATTGTTATTCAATAAATTGCAATGGTTGCCGTTTTACAACGAGGCCAAAATAGCTACATGTTCTTTAGTTTATAAACGAACTATGCACAGTGTTCCAGAGTATCTGATGGAAAGCCTTACATTGAACAGTGATGTCCATGCAAGAAATACTCGTTATTGCAACTATAACTTTAATTGTCCTAGGTATAAACGTGTAACGGAAGGAGGCAGATCCTTTAATGTAACGGCCGTACAACTGTGGAACAGTTTAACACTTGGTGTAAAAAAGCAGCCAACTTTTAAAGCTTTTAAAAGTGCCCTCTGTAAACTATACTTTAAAGATCAGCTATCTTTAGCTCATTTTAAGCCGTAGGCAAATTTTTATTATTTTATTTTTATAGATCAACTATCTCTAGCTTTTTTAAATCGTAGGTGTAGTATTCATTTATAGGTATCCCTAGTTTTTGTTTTGTTTTTAATCAATTTTTAGATGCTCTTGTTGATTTATATATATATTATTTATATAATTATTATATTCTTACATTGAGGGCCACAAGTTTATTAGTGCATGTTATACACTATTTAGTGCTCACCCTCGTAAAATAAACTCTCTATTATTATTAGTAGTAGTATTGACTTGTCCATTTTTTCAATGAATCACTGAAAAATCCCTATTGAAGGCAAAAAGGCATTCTGTACAATCATTATAATAGTATAACTATGTTCTAATGTTGCTTTTCCTAGTTTTCGTACACAGTTTTTTTTACAGACATATTTTTATTTCAATTAACATATTATTATATTTACAAATGTGGCTGGCCCGCAGGTAGTAGGCGCTATTCTAGGCCTATATAAAAACACGACAATATGCACATTTACATCATTATCACGAGGAGAGGAAACTTAGAACAAAATAAATACTATTAGAAGTAACGACGGTATTGTATTGTATTGTATTGTATTGTATTGTATTGTATTGTATTGTATATATACAAAATAAATACTATTAGAAGTAACGACGGTATTGTATTGTATTGTATTGTATTGTATTGTATATATACAAAATAAATACTATTATAAGTAACGACGGTGTGAAAGTATGTATAATATACATATATCGATATTGTGAGGAACAAACATTATCTTTTAAAAGTTAGTGCTTTTCTATTGGACATTATAGCAAGCGAATCAATATAGGCGTCTTCTGTTTTGAGAATGTCAAAAAGAGCTTTTTCAGCTTTCGTCTAAAGTCTTTTTTGGGAAGTTTTCTAAGGCAGCAGGAAATCTCATTCCACAGTTGGGCTCCGAATCTTGAAAGGATTTTTTTTGTATTTCAGTTCATGAAATTTTAATATAATAAATATTGGATGCAGAAGACCTTGTGTTATACGAGTGGATAATTGATGTAGTTTCAAATCAGTAGATTCAACATATTTATCGGAGCTGAATTATTATTTATGTCGTACATTAAATTAGATATTGATTCATAGTATAGGAAATTTACTGACAATACGTTTGCACAATAAATCAATCGATTTTGTTTTGTTTATAGGGAAATAAGGAAACTCAGAATCGACTATACTACTTTAATTTATAGTACAAACAGTGGTACGTGCCCATATGTCGTCCTTGTTTACACAGATTATTTGCACAGAATAATAATAAAAAAAGCAATATGAAAAGAAGACATGTACTACACAATAACAAACAAGTCAATTCGCATGTTTTTTGAACAATATATTCAAATCGTACTGAATTCCATATCGGCTGTTCATGAATGGTTGTCATCAGCTTGAAGCGTCACTTGTGTGAAAAAGTAAAATGTTGCTTCTTATCTAAAACACAAGATTCGCAGCATGATATAGGTGAAATGGGCTCCTGACTGATTGAGGGATTATTTGGAAAGGAAGAGATCGATCTAGAGCTCGCGGGTATTGTTAATGTTTTCCGGATACCATGCATTAAGCCAAGTTAAAGGTTCACCTTCTAAAAGGCCTTTACTTTTAAACTATAAGTTCGGAATATGAACAGCAAACTTTCTTTCCATACTATCTTTTAAACCCTTTGTAAAATATCACCAGTGCAGTGTACGATTTTGGTAAAAATGTTTACCTGCATGCACTAGTACTGACGTATTTTTGGCACGTGACGTCACTCAATAAGTATATCTATCCGTTCGTAATTTGTGTCAATAATTAAGCTGCATTTGCGCCAATATTACTAACGTATATATAGTTATAAACCAGTACAATCCAGCTATTCGAGAAAATATCATCTATCCTTTTCGGCGGTTACGTACTCGGCTTCGCTAAAACCGTGACCTGATTTGCCGCTACACAAAATAATATAACAAAAAATGTGTCGATCTCTTCAGGCTTCGACGGCGACTCATATATGCCTAAGCGGACTGGATCTTCGTCTAACAGAAGTTTGATAAAATAAGATAGACTGAGAAATCGCCAAATTTTCAAGCTGACTTACTTTTAATTATAAGAAAACGCCAATAGCCAGTCGACTTTCACTTTATTTACTCGTTATCTCGATCTGCAGAGGCAAGAAACAGATTAAACATTGCTCGAAGCGTGATTCGGCATTTTAAAAGGCACAATTGTTCCAGTTCAATTCTGAATTTGCTGAACACAAGAGAGGGTGAAGCAAGTGGAAGCTATTGCGCTTTGGTCGATTTCCACAGCTGCTACTGCACTTTCTGGGAACTGAGAACGAAAATGCCTGTGAGTAGTAATCCTACAGGTACAAAAACAAATATTCTATCCAAGTTTAAGTTTAAACACAATGCGGATGAACTCGATCATCAGGCGAGAAACGAGAAAAACGCAGGCGAAACCCTTGAAGATTTTGCAGTGGAAGTTTCAGCGACTCCTCAAGCCGACAACAAAGAATTTGCACGCAAATTGAGTAGTGGGCGTGAAAATACTAAACTGGTAACAAGTAAAAGCTTTTCTCACGGCACTACGAAAGAAGACTGTCGTCAAACTGAAATTGGCACAAACGATGAAAAATCGGCGAATATGGCAGAGAAAACTACCAGAATGAGACGATCATCAACATGGGAGAAAGTGACAGCTATCTTAAGACCAATGAGAAGAGACGCCATTTGCGAGGAGATGGAAAGGGAAATTGATGCCAGTGGTGTAAATTTGAGACAATACAGAAAATTTCTAGCTACTAGCTCAATATTGCGCGATTTGAAAATGTTGTAAGTTTCCACCAAAGTTAATCATTAGATTTTTGTAAGATATCGGGATTAAAGCATCGAAAAGGTGGTTGTGTATTGAGTATGGAAGTAAACGTTGAAACTGAAAGAGGACCAGTAGATTAAATATATTATTTTTTAGAAAATGTATAGTCGTTTGAATTGGCTATAGCTTTAATGATAAGCCACGTTTAAATAATGTATGTTGAGTGTTCATTTGTAGATCATAACAATAGAAAATTGATCCACGAAATTTAATTCAGGACTCAAAGAAAAGAAAAACAAACACTGTCTTTCTATTCTCTGTCGCTACGCTCAGCCGAATATAAATATATTATATACAACACATACATGCACATTCCAATTACGCGGGCTTTTCTTGTTTTCCATGTTTCAGTTCAGATAGAACTCATCCTATCTACACAACGAAAAAACGACTCGAGAAAAACACAGAAAAACAAGAAAAGGCGATATGGAAACCAGCCTTTTTAAATTCAGGACTCAAAGAAAAGAAAAACAAACAGTTTCAAATAAATAAATAACCTTGCATTGTAACTTTCTCAATTTGGAAAGGAAGGTTAAGCAGATCAAGTAAACCACTGAGAAGTGTTTTGAAACAGACACTGACATTGTAAATATACATAGCCAGAAAACGAAAATAAATTGTTCACCAAACTGCGAACAACAGCTGTAACAGACAATGTCTTCTACTCTAACATATGAAGCTTCGAAAGACATACTATAGACATACTATAGCGATACTTACTGCCACGTCATCCATTGTCATTTATGTGCCAACCAGAGATCCATTGGTTCCTGACACAAAGCGGCCTTTTGAAATCATGGTTGGCACATTAGCATAACAATTGTAATGTTTATCAACACAAAGTATCGCTATACAGCTATTATTATAATGCATCTTTTCGTACATGTTTCTTATTGCATGCATGTGCATGTTCAATTGACCGATTTAGCTTGTACATTTGTTGACCCAATTCAAGTCACCTGAGTATTCCCTTGAGTAATGTTTCTTTGTTTTTCTGTATCCCAATAGGAAATGTACGAATTCTAATTGGAAAACAAAGCACTGAATCCCCTGGAGATCTGTCACGTGATCTGTATTTTGCGCCTGTGTGTTATACACCACTTTCATAATGGCCGCCTCCTAATTTGGAAGATAACTCTGTAGACATGGGGAAACTAATGCATCCCCATGAAAGATCACCGCATTAAAACTAGTAACTGAGTTCAGTTTTAGAGCAAAGTAGAAAATTACTATTGAGTTATATGCATTTATAATGAAAAACAACAACACGAAAGCGAAGCTAGAAAGGCATCTGTTGTTTTTCTCACACAAATCTCTCATTTGAAATGGCTCTAACTTCGCTACAGCTATCAAATTTCTCAAGATCAGTCAGTAATATCGACATGCTCTTTCACATGGTAATGTTCATGTTTTCTTTCCATGTGGATAAACTATTGACAGAAACAGAAATACAGAGTAATGAATAAGGTCTATACTAATATCACAAGATAACTAATATCGACACTCTTTCACATGGTAATGTTCATTCTGTACATGTGGATACACTACTGAAACGGGAATACACAGTTATGAATAAGGTATACTGATACTAATGTCACAAGATCAGATAAATGTATTTTTGTTGGGCATTCGTAATTAGCACCTCGTGCTCTTCCCTAAGGACTTGGAGTTGTTATTTAAGATGATATTTACATATAGTTTTCACTTGACTCCAACCAGTTTACACGCTTGGTTATCCGGCCAAAATTTTCTAGACATTTTTCTGTAATCCGGGCTTAAATGAACAGCGTTTGTACATGTAAGTTTTTTTCTTTTGACGACCCTTAACCTCCAGGGGTCTCGGCGAATTCGCATTGGGTTGGAGTATACGTTTCCAGAATACTTTCTTCCTCAAAGTGAGGTTTTAACTTGTTTTTTTGTATCCGGCGATTCGTCATTACTTTAACATTAATATGTAATGTTTATACGGCAATAAACTTGACATAACTGGTCGGCATCCTCCTAACACGCCTTGCTTGATGTGTACGTAGAATATACAACATAAATATTTTCTATGCGGCGGACTAAAGTAACGAGAGGGTCACGTGTTAGTAACTGTTAGCCGGTTATTAAACCCTCTATAAATAATTAAAGGTGACTTTACTTTTACTTTACTAATATAGACAATCATGCCGCTCTAACATGGTAATGTACATGTTTTCTGTCCATGTGGATAAACTATCGAAACGGGCTGATACACAGTTACTGATGAATAAGGTCTGTACTAATATCACAAGATCACTAATGTAGACATGCTCTTTCACATGACAATGTTCATGTTTTCTGTCAGAAGTTTCTGTACACTGATGTGGATAAACTATCGAAACGGGAATACACAGTTACTGATGAATACTGATACTAATATCACAAGATCACTAATGTAGACACCTCTTTCACATGACAATGTTCATGTTTTCTGTCAGAAGTTTCTGTACACTGATGTGGATAAACTATCGAAACGGGAATACACAGTTACTGATGAATAAGGTCTATACTAATATCACAAGATCACTAATGTAGACACCTCTTTCACATGACAATGTTCATGTTTTCTGTCAGAAGTTTCTGTACACTGATGTGGATAAACTATCGAAACGGGAATACGGTGGTGTATAAGTATTGAGTTTAATAACAATATTAGAATTCACTATTTCTCAACCATTTTTGCATTTCCTGGTTCGGTGTTTCGATGTAACATGCACGAGGATACTCGCATGCACAGAAAGTAACGAGTTACTGGGAACGTTTACCTTATATCGACTGCAATCGTGGACTTTGAGTCAGTTATTGTATTAAATTGATCAAAAATACTTTTCATGCATGGCAAATAAAGAATCGCGCGTATTATAATCAGTATCATTTATTGTGTTTAATTTCTGAGTTGATAAAAAACTTCTACGATTAAGAAATGAAACAGATCTTCCTTGTTTGCACTGGCTCATGCAAATCGAGGTATTAATATGGGAGAAATAGAGAGCAGAACACACACGAGACCGCAGGTCGAGTGTTTGTACCTGCTCCAGAATTCTCCCAAACTTACCGAGGTTTGCACGAGCCTGTACAAATACGGAAAATCTGTTTAATTTCTTTTATAAAATAATTCTTTTGATAAAAGAAGCACTTACGGTGCTTGTCTTACGGTGTGACGTCATTTCCATATTTGCACAGGCTAATTATAACATGGCTATCAGCCAATCAGAACACGTGTACTATCTAAATTATTTTACAATTGATCTTCTACTAGCTCTTACTGTGCTTTCTAGTAAATGGAATCCAAATCAGTAAAGATTTCGTTCTAGTTGCATCACAAAGGAGATTTTAATCACGAGTACAAAATTCCTTATCTTTTTTCCTTCACTTTTCAATCCATTAAACATATGAACATTTGGCTGATGTTAAGTAATCAGCCGCGTGACAGTTAATGAAAGCAGCTCACCACTTAAAATTTTCCAATCTATCATCGTTCTTTTCAGTAATTAATTAATTAATTTTAGAAAGAATAAATGCTCTATATCTTTCGCAACTCCGTCAGAGAATTGGCAATACTATCAGGTTAAATTATGCCAGTATATATTTTGCCCCTGGCTAAATACAGTATATTTACATTTAAATCGTTGGTTTTTCAAGGAGGTGACTGTATTTGTCAGCAAAGAAAAGTTGGGGGTGGGGAATTGGTCAAATACAAAATGTTTATAAGAGATTTGCACTCCGTTCCAACTGAAGTCTCCCGGTGAGTCATTTGCATAGCTTAGCTGACCCCACGGTGGGACATTTACAACGATCTGATTTTAAAATGTCAAATGCCCGGCATCGAGGGGGGATGGGCAGGTTTGGAATTGATAGAGCACCCGAGGTTAATAAATTCCATACCCCGAGCGGAAGACCGATACAATGCTTACCTTTCATAATGGCGAGGTTTTCTCATTGTACGCAGTAACAATCTCTTCATAAATCATTAGGAAGCATTGGTTGCCAAGTTCTTTGTTGCATAAAATTACTGTTCACAAGGCTTCTCATTGTTCTTTTTCGCGGCAAGCTGATTCTAAAAAAATTGCTTCATCTGGGAATACGCTGGCTCACGAATGCATAACAGATGCGCCCCTGGTTACCTTCGCTCGGCTAGGACGGCTAGCTTTCCAGTAGTTTTCGCTCTTCAGCTCAGCATAACTTAAAAGCCGACGTCTAAAAACAGAGCACTTGCATTCTTCAACACTTCTGTTAGGTTTGCTCCTGGTATATCGTCGTCTTTCATGTTTATTTCGTTTTCTTTGCTAGCCGTATTCGATGGGTTCGATCTGATTAGTATTGACGAGTATTTGCCAGGTTTTGTATCACGTGTTGAAATACTCCCATATATTTGGCTTGGCCGCCATCTTAGTTGCGAACACTGAATCACGTGATCAAATACTCAGAATCTGGGAGTATTTTATCACGTGATCCAGCCTTTACCAGGGTCTTTCTTCAAGTAGCGGCTAAATACAGGAATGCTCCGACGTCTGATTGGCCAGCCAAGACTACAAAGATTAGCAGTGGCCGCTAGACGACTGGGTACTGACTTACATAGTTATACAATTTAAAATTTGACGGACCTTGATCGCCGATGGTTGTTTAGCGTAGTGGTTGCGACGTCTGCTTTACGAGCAAGGAGAGCGGGCCGGTTTCGAGTTCCAGAAAAGCTCTCAAATTTGTTTTCTTCCCCATTTTCTTTAGAACTCCTTTAACTGTGAACCCTAGCCACAAATTAGCCCTATAACCTCGTCGTTTATCTGGAAACTTGTTTACTGACCGGTTAGGGTTCTTGTATGGTTCAGGGTATAGGGTTTTAGTTAGTTTATATTGTCAGAGGTTGGATCCTTCCTGTATTTAGCACGTTTTCTTCCGCCGGCCGCCACGATATTGGATTTTACTTCTTCTGTTTTGCGACTCGAGGGTGGACGTAACCTCAAAGGCTTAAAACACCTCTATGGAGGTCTCCGAGGGCCTACGATTCATTGTCCTTGTCTCAGAAGACGTGAAGGGCTAACCATTTCCAGTTCGATCACAAAGGCAGCACCTTCTACTCCGTTACTTATAAGTAATACCACGACAAGAGGGAAATTAGTGATTAAATTTCCCCGCAAGCCGAGGGAGAGTTTCGGCCTCGGGTGTTTGTGAGAAGAATAGCAGTAAAACACAATGTAATTATGTGCTTCACTAAATATTTAAAGGTCATACGTATATGGTTTTAAGTATCCCACATGGAAGAAGCGGGTTTGAGAAATAAGAGAAGAACGTGCAGATTGAAATACGTGATCCCACATGGATTACGTTGAATTTTATGATGAAGCCAGGTCAGTTTGGGTTCAACTTTTTTCACCTGGGAGCGCAGGGCTAGTTGTGCCAGAGGCAGCAAGGTCAGTGATGCTTTTCACCCTCTCATGTACAGTCTGCATTGTCTTCTAATTTTCCCTCATTACGATGCAAGGGAAAATTAGAAACATGCATTGTTCTTGCAGGGAAATTTAGAAATTTCCCTGTTGAAGACAATGCATATTTCTAAATTTCCCTTGCATTTGTAATGACCGGGGAATTTAGAGGTTAAATGTGCGTGAACTAACAAAGGAATCCGAGGCGATCATGGTATTATTTAAGTAAGACCCTGAGTGTTGGTCCGGCCGCACGACAGACCGACTCAACCACCGAGCTGACCGGGAGGTGGTATACGCGGAAGACCCTGCGAACGAGGTTGCCCACATCTAAGAGCAAGAGCGCTTTGTTCTTTGAAAAGCAGCGGGGCGTTCCCATGTTGCTTTTAGGGGCTAGATCACATCTGACCGTTGGTTGGTTTAAAATGTGAAAAGTCAAAACAGAACTTTAGCGTTGCAACAGAAAACGTAGAGTAATGCGAAAAGAGACACGGGGAGAAACTCTCGAGATTATTCGTAGTATCTGTGCCTCAGGGATGTAGGGAGGTCCTGAAAATGGGGTTGGGGAGCAAAATGATGAATTCTGGGATATTTTCATTGATGGCTTCTACAATGCCTTGGTACAACCTCACTTTAATTATTGTAGTGTGGTTTTGGGTGGCTGTAACAAAGGCCTTTCTCTAAAACTCCAAAAACTCCAAAACCGCGCTGCGCGCATAATTACTTTCTCAAGTTATGATGCTAATGCACACGAACTATTCCATTCGTTGAAATGGAAAAAAACTAGATTATCAGTTTCAGTTACAGCGGAGCGGTGCTGTGGAATAGCTCACCATTAAATTTAACACAGGCGTCGTCACTGACAACCTTTAAGTCACATATATATTGCCACACTTTTCAGAGTGTTTAACCTATAGTTACAGCACGGCGTCCTTTGCTCATGGAAAGCAGGATTTTTTTTTTTTTTTTTTAAATTTTAGATATCTATCTACTACATTAGAATATTACTATAAATTACTATAGATTATTATCGTATTTTAGTATATATTATAATATATTAATATATATTATACATTTTTAATCATCTTATACATTTATATCCTGATGGACCTACCGTGGTTAAATAAAGTTGTCCAATTCCAATTCCTTAAAAGTAAAACCGAAACAAAATGGTAAATAAGTATGAATAACGTAAGTCAGTAAAGTAAATATCGTACGAGCTTGAAGGGCCAGGAAATCTGCATTCTAGAGGCTAAAGGGGGGTGGCTAGCCACCCAATCCACCCCCCTGAATTCGCCCCTGTACGCACAGTGCGGCCTGCACAATGAATTCAGATGAACTCGAAGTCGAAATAAGTTTAGCTTATATTTTAATTTGGACAACAAGAATGGTCGAGGATCAATGTTTCATTGCCCAGAATGGCTGGACATATCGATATGCACATCTCATTAACTGCCGAAATCAG
The DNA here is from genome assembly GCA_030867875.1 of Actinernus sp. WN-2022. NCBI lineage: Eukaryota > Metazoa > Cnidaria > Anthozoa > Actiniaria > Actinernidae > Actinernus > Actinernus sp. WN-2022. The sequence continues at coordinate 51,647,353 of JAOWCC010001751.1, read as the reverse complement.
TCACGCGTCAAGCTCATTAACTGCTGAGCGGGAGATTCAAATACAGAGAAAATGGCCGAATCTGCGTCAGGTAGTCTGATAAAAGTAGCTGGTGGTGGTTTTCCTTTCATTTTACACAAAAGTCAACATTGGCCTTTTATTAAAGGAACACCAATTCACCCTTAGGTACAGTTCTTTAAAGTCTCCGCTTTAAAAAAACCTACTACCGTAAACACCCGTAGATAAGCCGCACCTTTTCCCAAAAAAATTCGTTCAAAATCGGGGGTGTGACTTATCTACAGGAACACCTAGAAAGGAGACCCAACATTAACATATATTTGCATATCATGAACCTGTATGAAGCTTTTATTATGCGACGGTGCGTATATTACTATAAGGTTCAAATCGCATCCGATCGTGTAATATAGCAATTTAAGCATAATCATTGAAAAAAAACACGCAGTTTGAAAGAATTAAAGCAAAAACTCTTCTAAGACCCACCTTAGACCTAATATATTAGAATTTCATGAATATTTAAACGTGATTAAGCTTATTTACCTTCCAAAACACGCTGATTCGCAGCGCTTGTCAAATCAGGCATCTAAACAACCAGGCATTCTTCGCAATTTTACACGTGGGAGATTGGCACTAGTTAATGAAAATCCAAGATGGCGGACCTCAGACCTACTCGTGCAAGTATACTTTCGCCAGTAAACCTTTCTTGCTCTAGCGATTGAAGGAAAGCGGTTCCTTAAAATTGTTGTTAGTTAATGGAAGAATAAAAGCGGAAGAATTCTGGAGCGATTTAAAGACTACAGGTTTAAATATACACAAGAAATGAGAAGGCAAGTTGAACCATATTCGATCGAATTAAAGTTGCGATTATGTATTTATGAAAATCTGATGAAGTTTTGCTTCAAGTACGAGCGTTTATGAACTACAACAAAAGATTATTCTTTTTTTTGGAAGAAGTTTGGCATCAAGTACAAGCATTTATGAACTCGGACAAAAGATTTTCTAATATTTTTTTGTATTTTTCAAAAAAAGTTTTTTTCCTAAATTCAAACTTCAAAACTTGGGGTGCGGCTGATCTACGGGTGTGGCTTATACACGGGTGTTTACGGTATGTGTTCTTTCTGAATAAAGGCAACTTTTATTTCAATTATATATGAAGAAGTCTGAACAGCAAGCTTCTTAGTCTTTTTTTCTCGTCAAGCGCGAAACTTTAAAAAAAGTCAACATCGGCTTCTGGTAGCCCTAAAAATAAACTTTAAAATGATATGTTACTCTTTTAAATTGGTCGGAGAAAACCTAGTATGTCATTCAATGAAAGAAACGTGATTCCCGAGCATTTTTTTATAATAGCGCTGCGCACAGTATCTAAAAATAGATTGTCTGGCACGAGACCCCCCGCAAGGGTCAGACAAACATGGCGCGAAATACAGTGTTTGTATGGGAATCAGATGCCAAATAATTTCTGTAAAATCGAATGTCTGAAATATTCACTGTCAGCAACCTTATGATACCAGGTAAAAGATTAACTGATCAAAATTTGAGGGATGTAGCTGTGCTGGGAAGTGTGCAATCGTGTTTTCAGTTTTCTATACCTTTGTAAATTTTGACTCGTTGTTTTAAACAGCCGAAATGTCTGGGAAACTGAAAACACGATTGCACGCTTCCCAGTAAAACTACATCCCTCAAATTTTGATCAGTTAATCTCTTACCTGGTATCTAAAGTTGCAGGCAGTGAATAGTTCAGAAATTCGATTTTACGGAAATTATTTGGCATCGGATTCCCATACAAACACTGTATTTCGCGCCATCTTTGCACCTCGCTTGATAAGATTGCCGTTAATTTGTCGCTTTGTTTCAATCCTCTGTATTTTAGCCAACGTTTAAGCTGTTCGACAGTACGAAATTTAATTTGATTGGTGGGAAATGCGTTGCTAAGAAACTATGAACTTCTGCCGGTAGGGCAAGAGTGGTGCATTTGAGTTTATCATTATAACGCATCTGCGATCTTGACTGATAACACATCCGATTACGATGTCCATAAACTAGGACACGGATAAGCTTGAATAACATCTAATTTTAAAGCTACATCTTCCAAGTCCAAGACTTATTTGCGATGCGATTTGAACACGATTGGGAGAAAATTGAGAACGAGTTGGAACACTGTTAGCCGTTTTGCTGACCGGCTTTTTACCGCTTCGCAACTAGCTCTGTTCTTGTGAATCCGATTTTGTTTGACTTCTTGTATACTGATAAGCTTGAATAACATCTGATTTTAAAGCTACATCTTTTACAAGGAATCTGTATTCAGACTTACTTGCGATGCGATTTGAACACGATTGGGAGAAAATTGAGAACGAGTTCCAATTGCCATTCAGACTTATTTGCGATGCGATTTAAAAACGACTGGGAGAAAATTGAGAACGAGTCGGAACATTGTTTGCCGTTTTGCCGACCGGTATTTTCCCCGCTGCGACATGAGTTGCATGAACACAACAACTGTAGCTCGGTTTCTTTGCGAGTGATTTTGTGGATCCGATCAGTTTGTTTGATTTCTAGGGCACGGATAAGTTTTAATAACATCTCATTTTAAAGCTACAGCTCTCTAGAATCTGTATTTAGAGTTGTTTGCGATGCGGTGTCAACACGCTGTGAAAAAAAACTGATCGGCTAAACCGGAATTCAACATTTTTTACAAAGAACCTGGTACCACCACACACGTGCCTTCCCCCGGGAAGTGTGTTGCCTGTTTCACATAACTTTGTTCTCTTTCTCAATATATTTAAAGATCAATATTAAAAAAACGTGTGGTCTCATACTTCCCTGTAAACGTCCTATCCTATTCCAGTCTAAAAAGATGAAAGTTACAACCCATGTAGCTTATCTATGGGAGTACCCCCTCTGGGCATTGCACACAGTTACAGACCGGCACCAACAAAACCTGGATCGGATCGGACCGGATCGGATCGGTTCGGATCGGATCGGATCGCGGACCGGATCGGATCGGATCGGATCACATTTACGGTTGAATTATATTTTTCCCGCCACAACAATTACGACCCGTTTCGTTTTGTATCACGTTTTATTTTTTTGCTTTGACAGCTAAGTATAAAATACATATGTTTATCTTTATATTTTGCCCTTTGACAGTCATTTCCTCCGGCATTTCCCACGAATTTCAAGTGAAACCTTTCGTGGTGTGAGTCAGTAGTTCAATTCTATGAAGCTTAGTCCGGCGTGTCGATTTCATTGACACAAAAATGCGACCAAAACATTTTTCGAAGGCTATGAAAGGGCTCCAAACAGTTTAATTCTTCCACAAAAAAAAAGAGAAAATCATGGATAATACACAATATTGTCTTCCCTGAACTGGTTCCCTTTTTGTTTGGCCGTTTCCTAGCCCTGCTAAACTCGAGTACTCGTTTGAATACAACCTCCGCGCTTTTGCAAACTGTCTAGACCAGTCGCGCTGTTATAATGCACTAGTCAAAGTAAACCCCCACCCCCCCCCCCCCCCCCCCCACCCCCACAACCCGGTACATGGTGCGGCAAATGTGGGGCAAGCGATCGCTTTTGACACGGTAGAGTGCCCCAGAGGGTGGGGGAAAATCGGTTATTTAATGCCCCACTATGGAGTGTGGGGGAACTGTGGGGCCAACGTGGGGCAAAATGTGGTGGGGAATTGTTCATAGAAGACTGGGCTCGAGTTTTGTGTTCACAGAAAACATGGAGGCTCTGCATGCGAAGAAGGTATGATTTCAATCGCTTAAATGGAGCTGACTGCAGCTTTTTGAGGCACAATTCTACTACAGACATATACTTGTGGATCTTTTAGGCTATGGTCTCTGCCTTTGTATTCAACCAGAGGCAGAGGCCATAAAACTACTTGTGGAGTTTTCAAGCACATAATAAGAGTTTATATGAGGAAAATATTGTTTTATTGATAGTTGAGGGAAGTTGGCTTTTGTGTTGCCTCACAAGTACAATTTATATAGAAGACAGTCCAGGCCACTGCAGACTTCTCTGTTCTACTTCCGTGTATAGTTCAGGACGAATTTCAGCAATACTGTCACGTTGTTTGGCTTCTTCTGTGTTCAATCTCATTAGTACATGTAGATCAAGACCCTATTGAGCAATAAAAGACACAACCCACAGCAAGCTAAAATGTGTGAAGTTTGTAAAACAAAAATGACTTATTTTTAGTGATTTGTCCCCTGGGGTGGGGGCATTTGCCTGCATTTACTGTCCACAATCGGCCGCAATAGGTGGGGCATTTTCTGTTTTTTTGCTTTCCCTGTGAGGGAAAATCCCCACTAATCCCCACCCTATCCCGGGTTGGGGGGGGGGGGGGGGTGGGGGTTTACTTTGACTAGTGCATAAACACTCCTGGATCGATTCCCCTGTATAAATGTGGAGAAAAAATAAACATTTAGAAAGTTAAACTGTAACTCTTACATTGTAAAAATTCCAGTCAAATTACCGTCGAAGCTTTAAATGTATGCGAAAGTCTGCTGGTAGACTGATCCGTTTCGCCATGTCCCTGATACACTTTGATTTATGGTTTCGTTTATGTATTTCACGATCGAACCACTTCTTTTGTCGGTCGGTGATCTGGGTGATGGGACATAAACCTCTCCGAGTACACTTAAACCCTAAAAAAAGCTAAAGCCTGACTCGAAATCCTGACTTTAAATCTTGACTTGAAGGATAGGTAAACCCTCGAGCAAAATACCGAACTATAAAACGGCCCTGTAATTTTTTTGGTGGGGTGATCCGATCCGATCCGATCCAGGTTTTGTTGGTACAACAACGGCACCAACAAAACCTGGATCGGATCGGACCGGACCGAATCACGGCTCGCGGGATCACAGATATTATGATTTCCCACCAAACAAAATATGGGTTCGGTATTTTGCTCGAGGGTTTACCTATCCTTCAAGTCAAGATTTTAAGTCGGGATTTCGAGTCAGGCTTTAGGGTTTAAGTGTACTCGGAGAGGTTTATGTCCCATCACCCGTAAATGTGATCCGATCCGATCCGATCCGATCCGATCCGATCCGGTCCGGTCCGATCCGATCCGATCCGATCCTATCCGGTCCGATCCGATCCGGTCCGATCCGATCCAGGTTTTGTTGGTGCCGCATTACAGACACATTACAGATTACAGAAATTCCTGAAGTACGAAGAGTAAGAGCCACCTCTCAGAGTAAGAGCCACCTCTCGGCCCACTTCTCCAACTCAGGTGCAAATGGAGGGTTGCATTATTAGATACTGATATTTCTCACAGTTCCTTTATGTATCTGGCTGTCTTATTTGGATGTTTTATCCCCATATTATATATAAGAGTGTGCAACCTTCAACGATTTCAAGATGGCGGCCAGTAAGGATCTGACTGAACTTGAGCGCCTCCTGGACAAAAAGTTTGACGAGCGAATGACTCCAATCGAGACGAAGATAGAAGAGCTAACGCTCAAAGTAAATGAAACTCATTTCTCAGTGCCAACTTATGATACGCTAATAGCTAGAATTGGATCCCTAGAAGGAAATAACGAAGACTTAATTAAATGACTGAGAACAAGTTTCTGCGAGACGAAGTCTTCAGACTAGCTAATAACCTCAAATCGACGAGAGAGGCCATTAACGATATTGAGCAGTATTCTCGTCGTGATTGTTTGGAAATCAAGGGGATTCCAGAGACTCGAGGTGAAAATACAACTGATACTGTTATTGCTGTAGGAGCTCTTATTAACGTAGAAGTCGCGAGGGAAGATATATCTATTAGCCACAGGTTACCTGCCCCAAGGGAAAACCCTTACTCTCAACGAGCGCCGAGACCAGGAGTCCATACCAATACACCTACGCCAACCATAGGACCCAAGACAGTCCTGCTCTAACAGTCTCAAGTCCGGAGGATCTAGACAACCATACCAAACGAGCTAGGCGAATTGAGCTAGACGACGCCAACGAGCCTGAGGTAGAGCACAATGTCACATCTCCTACTTAGTGACTTAGTATAACAGTATTTTAATGTAATATGATCGATTGTGATATCTGTCCTGCCTGTCGGCGGACTATAGGTAATGTTAACTTAAGCTATTGAATGCGACCATTGCTACCAATGGTCTCATTTCAAATGTACGCCTCTTAACTCTCAAGGAATATAAAAATATTCCTAAAAGTAATGATTTATGGCTTTGTTCTAGTTGCCGAAACGAAATATTTCCTTTCAATAGCTTGATAAATTTACAACTTACTCAATTATCGTATAACTATAATTCAGATTGCCTGTGTTCCAAAAATATAAGTTCAAGAAATTTAGAACATTTTCCCCACTTTGATATTATTTCTAGAATTAATAATAACATCCCTAACTTCGCCAATATTGATGCTGACAACAATTTACCGTGCCAAGTCAATTTTAAGTATTATACATCCCATGATTTTCATAGCGAAACAGCTTTTCTCGAAATACTTTTTCAGTCTTGCATTGCAATATTAGAAGCTTAGCAGCAAACTTTGATTGTCTCAATACAATGTTGGCGGAGTTAAATCAGCCATTTAATGTCATTGGCCGGTCAGAGATAAACATAAATACTCAGACTGATAACATTAAGAACAACTACTCTACCAGGAATCAGCCAAGCCTCAGTCAAGCTGGTGGCGTCGGCTTCTATCTACATGAGAACCTTTCATTTAACATTCGTTCCGATCTCAGCACTTCAGTAAACTCACATGAATTCCTCTGGGTCGAAATTAATAATCAATCCAAACAAAACATCTTATGCGCTGTTGTTTACAGGCATCCAAATGTTGACCTAACTTCTTTTACCAAATCACTTTATGAAACAATTGATCTTATTCATGCCGAAAACAAACTTTGCATAATAATGGCGATATGAATATTAATTTACTCAACTCAGACTCCAACAAAGACACAGAGGAGTTCATCAATACAATGGCTTCTTACGCTTTTCAACCGCACATACTTCAACCTACTAGAATAACTGATCACTCGGCGACACTCATTGATAACCTTTTCTTTAACTCATGTGAATATCACACCATTAGTGGAAACATCATTTATGATTTAACAGACCATTTACCTAATTTTTTAATAATTAACAAGTTAACCGAGCTACCTAATAAATTCAAACTTTACAAACGTGACTTTTCCGGTTACGATGAGTCAGCCGTCCTGAGAGACATTCAGACTATCAATTGGGAAGAACGTTTTTCAGATAATTCCGATGTCAACTCATTATTCGATACATTTCAGGAAGCCTTAACTACTATTATTGATAAGCATATCCCTCTTAAAAAACTATCTAGGAAATAAATTAAATTTATGTCTAAACCTTGTGTGGACCCAGGGGAAGGAGTATACAAGACACAAAGAGAAGCTTTCTACACGGTTTAATCTTATCCGCCGAGCGATAACAACACCACCACCGTTCTTCTACCTCATGGGCTCCCGATCTCTCATGACCTCTTGCGCGTGCTAATCCCATGGCAACGCATAACATAGGTAACATAATCTAGTCACGCAATACATCGGTCACACTCTTCCCCCGATGAGGAGATGTATGCCACGACATCTAACTTTAACAAATATTTCTATATATATTATCAATGTGTCTCGCTAAAACATGCAATGTTATGATCATTTTCGGATCACTGTCTTTTCGTGATGCACAGTCAATCCATGCAGTTTACAGAGGTTTGCGAACAGGATTCATCCATGAGCCAGTTTCTTCTCATAGACTGATGTTCCACGAGCATATTGACTGCACAAATAGTCCCTAAGATGTTGCGGACGCGCTTTCTTCCTAGTGGGGCGTCTGACGCTCTGTTCCGGTGTTTGCTTGCTTTCTGCTTGTTGTGGATTTTCTGAACCCTCATTCCTACTCTCTAATTTGTGTCCTACTTCTGTACTACTGTCATCTGATACTTCTTGTGTTTCTTCTTGTAAAGATGTCTGCAGGGCGTTGTCGACTTGCGCGCAGTCACCCTGCAGTCTTGAGTCTGATACGAAGCTTTCGTAACCCTCGTCGCTCCGCACTGTCGCGTTACTATCGTCGACCCTCTTACTCGTCTCTTCAGTTAAGTCGCTGCTGATCTTTGCTTCGGTTTCTTTCATTATCTGTGGCGTACCGGGATCTGTCTCTACAGATGAAACGTCAGCAGTGGTATCTTGGTCGCTTGAAAGAAACATGCATTGGCGTAACATATTTCTGTGCACTGTGTGAAGTTCGTCACGGTTATCCTCCTTTCGAATTACGTACACTGGGTTGTCATGCATTTTCTTCTCTACTATATATGGTCCCTTCCATCTATCTGCTAGTTTGTGCCTTCCTTTGATGCCAGTCTTCACTGTGAGTACTCTGTCTCCGGGATTGAACTCTGACCCCTTCGCTTTACGATTGTACTGCTTTCCTTGCTGTTCTTTTGCCTGTAGTGACGCTTGCTTTGCCAATTCGTAGCTTGATCGTAGTCGTTCTCTCAGCTCACAGATGTGCTCACAGTATTCTCTCTCCTTCTCCGGTTCTTCTCTCTGCACACCAAAGGCTAGATCAACGGGTAGCCGAAGATGTCGTCCGAACATAAAAAGATACGGAGAATATCCGGTAGAGGCATGGGTTGTGGCGTTATACGCGTGCGTCATGGTTTCAAGGTGATCTTTCCAATCTAACTTCTTACTTGGGTCCATGGTTCCTAACATGTTCATCAAAGTGGAATTAAATCGTTACGTGAGGCCATTTCCCTGGGGATGATAGGGCGTTGTGCGACTCTTTTCCATACCCGTAATCGCACAAAGTTCCTTCATAAGGTCGCTTTCGAAATTTCTCCCTTGATCACTATGTATTCTCTGTGGTATCCCATATACGCACATAAATCTCTTCCAAAAGACCTTAGCAATTGTCTTTGCCTTCTGATCCTTCGTAGGGTAGGCTTGAGCTAGTCGCGTGAAATGATCGGTAACAACAAGTACGTTCTCTATTCCTCCCTTAGACGTTTCTAGCGTAAGGAAATCCATATATACCAATTCCAAGGGCTCTGACGTGTGAATACTTTGCAATGGTGCGCGCTCTGTCGAAATAAGCTTTCGCAATCCGCATCTCTGGCATGCTTCACAAAACTCCTGGGCTGTGTCATACATCCGCTGCCAATAGAATCGTTCACGCACAAGTTCTAAGGTTCTTTCAACGCCCGGATGATTCACGTCATGAATACTTCTTAAGACCTTCTGTCGTAGGGCTTCCGGTAAGACAACTTGTTGAACGGTGACCTTCTTATGGTTTGAGTACTCTCTCACGAGGACGCCTTCGATTATCTTTAACTGATTCCAATGTTTTAACAACAGTTTAATTTCTGCTGACATGTTCCTCCGTTCTCGACGGATTGGCTTATTACCTGACACAACATACTCTAGGACAGCACCCGTAATCTTATCTTCTTTCTGATGCACTCTTAGTTCTGCTGTGGTCATTGTTGGTAAAGTTTCGTGTCCCTGTAGGATGTGACTTTGTATGGTGGCCTTCGTTTTGTTGCTTGAATGTAGGACCGCGTCAAGCGCCTCTCTCACGTCTTCCTGGGTTATCCTCGATAATGCATCTGCGTTTGCACTGCTTGTACCTGAGCGGTAAACGATACTGAAGTTGTAAGAGGATAATTCGGCCACCCATCGCCGCCGACATGCATCTAACTTTGCTGTTGACATAACATAACATAGTGGGTTGTTATCAGTTAGTACCTGAAATTAATTACCGTAGAGGTAATCTCTAAACTTTTCAGTCACGGACCATTTCAGTGCAAGTAACTCTAATTTGTGGGCTGGATACCGTGCCTCTGCCGCTACCAATCCGCGACTCGCGTACGCAATCACTCTTTCTTTACCATCTTGTACCTGCGCCAGCACTGCGCCCAAACCTCTGGTACTCGCATCGGTCTGTACAACGAACGGCAGCGAGAAATCTGGATAACCAAGTAGTGGCGCACTAACTAGTCTCTCTTTCAACAACTTGAATGCCGCGTCACATTCCTCCGACCACTTGAAGGGTTCACTAGATGGCTGTCGCCGATTAGCGCGCTTCTTCTTTGACCCCTCTTCAGAAGCGAGCTTATGCAAGGGAGCTGCTACCTTCGAGTACTCTCGAACAAATCTCCTGTAGTATCCCGTGAATCCTAGGAATTGCCGTAACTCCACTTTACTCTCCGGTGTTTTCCATTCCTTAACTTTGCGCGCTTTCTCGGGATCTGTAGCGATTCCGTCTTTGGACACGACATGGCCAAGGTAACGTACTTCTTCTTGAAACAAATAACACTTCTTGGGCTTAAGTTTAAGACCGTGATTATGAAGATGGTCGAACACCAGCTTCAGTCTCTCTAAATGTTCCTCGAATGTTCTAGAAAATACGATTATATCATCAAGATATATGAGCACCTTCTCTATGTTAAGATCTCCTAGAACCGTTAGCATTAGCCTTTGGAACGTCGCCGGTGCATTTACTAGGCCCATGGCCATACGACGGCTGTTATATAGACCTACTGGTGTGACAAATGCAGTTTTGTGCTGGTCCTTGGGGTCGACGCCTATCTGGTAGTAGCCACTGGTTAAGTCGAGGGTTGAAAAAAAATTCGCGCCCCCGAGTGCGTCGAGCGCTTCATCAACACGTGGCATCGGGAATGAGTCTTTGACTGTCTTAGAGTTTAGCACTCTATAGTCAATACATATACGCATTGTGCCATCTTTTTTTCGTGCTATTACAATGGGTGATGCATATGGGCTCGTACTCGGTGCAATGATACCTTTGGCTTCCATACCTTTCAGCGTTTCCACTAACTCCTTATGCTCCGAGGGTCGCACCCGTCTATGGGGGATCTTGAATGGGGTCTCGTCAACCAGCGGGATCTGGTGCTCCATCGTCTTGGTGTAACCATAATCGTCTGAACTGCGTGAAAATACATCAGCACGTTCTTGCAATAATTTCTCTACTTGGTTTACTTGCTCCTCATTATTAAGTAAGCCCCTATTAAAATTCAACTCAGACAAATGGTTAGTACCCCGAGTAGCTGCTTCATGAACCTCTTGGCACACAGTTCCTTTATTCTCGCTATTCTCGATAATGCCATCAGTAACATATAAATCTGCTAACCGCGTGTTTCGCTTGATATGAAGGGCTTTATCTGTAGGGTTCGCGACTCGCACTCGAACCAGTTGGTTTGCTATTATGACAACTGTATTTGCAACCAGAAGATTATCGGGACCGTTGTACGCGGGCGTCCTCTCGAACAGTCCCATGTATGGCCGATTTCCGGGTGCTTTAGGGACACTGACCGGGACGTTTACTTCTCCACCGTTCGGGGGAATAACTATAGACTGGTGCCCAGTATACCTGGCGCTCCCAAAAAACCTGAAAAGTCACCATACACGTTCTGGTTATATTGCCTCATTGCGGTATGCCATGCTCGCGATTTCCCCTTCACACTTTCCATATATTTACCTCCATTCTCACTCTCGAAAATTATCTGCACAGCTCTGATTGCGGCTGTTCCCACTAATAACGGAACGCCCTACCGGTACTCTGTTGCCGGTACTACAAAAGCTTGGATACCCTTATACCGTCGGCCGAGTATTACAACATCTAGAAACACTTTCCCATTATAAGTCATTTCATTTCCTGACGAGTCTTCGAAAATGACATCGCTATGACTACGGGACTGTTCACTCAGTACAGGGTGCTGCATTACAAACTCTTCTGTTATTGTTGTCACGGCAGATCCCGAGTCAATAAGACTTTGACATAATACCCCATTTACTAGGATGCATGCCTCGTTCAATGGGCCTATCTCACACTGATGTATTTCGGTTGGGGTTCCTGTGGTGTGGCCTGTAGGTTGGCCCCTCCCCTACAGGCGATGGGAGTTTAAATTTGACCGGGGCTTCTCTCTCTCTTCCTCGCTCCTCGGGACATTGCGTTGTGTATTTTCATTTTCCTGGTTTCCACTTGCCCCCTGGGGGTACCCCTCCCTTCATCTGGCACGTCCTCATAGCAATTGTAGGACATATGCCCCCCCTTTCCGCATCTGTAACATACCATTTTCTCTCTCTTGGGTGTCCAAGTACCCCTGGGAGGCGTGGGTTGCTGGGGGATGGGAATATCAGAGTGATCCAATTTCCCTTTTATAACCTCTATTTCCTTCGCTTGGGCCTCGCACTTGGCCTCGATTCTGCTGAGGTCTGCTTTCAGCTCTGTTTTAAACTCCCTCAGCGCTTTTATTATGGGGTCTTCAAAGCTTGTGTGACCCCCCTTTGCAACTCCTGGGGTCTGGGGCTGACTCTTAACTCTATCTATCCCCTGTTTGGCCACCCCCTTTCTCTTAGTGTCATATTCCAGCTTTAATAGCTCATCCTGTATCTGCTCGTATGAGAGTTCCATGGCCGTTAATGGCCGGAGTTGCATAACAACTTTCTCACCCCTTAGACCCGCTATTAGCACATCCGTCAGCATTTTCTCTCGGTTAGGGTACTTAAATCCCAAGTTGCCCTCCCTTTCCGCGATTCCCAGTAGCTCTGCCAGCTCTATAGCATATTCGGCCGGGATTTCTCTGTCTCGCTGGGAGCGACAATAAAAAACTTGAAGGGGATCCCTACCCTGATACTCGATGCCCCCAAACACGACTTGTAGTCGTCTTAAAACTTCCTTATAGGTCTTATCCTTGCCGGCTTCACTCCTAAAGACTTTCGCAGCTTGCCCGGCCACATACCGCTCGATGAGTTCGAGGGCTCCTCTGTTGTTGGTTTCCAACCGACACACTCTAACCAGGTAGTCAACTTCTCTCACCCAGTCGTTCACGCTCACCTTACTGTCTCTCCCCGAGAATAATTGCACTTGCTTGATTTGGTGCGATGTTTGCACCCGGCTGCTCTCTCTGTTGAACTGGAGAGCCTCACATCTCCGCCGTAGACTGTTTATTTCCTCACGGAGCTTTGCATTGTCTTCGGCGAGCGGAATGCTCTCCAATGCCGGCCCAAAAAGCTCCCTTTGAACCTCAAACTTCATCCAGCTGTCCTCTTTCTCCTTCTTTATACTCATCCTGGTCACGGCACCAGTTGTGGACCCAGGGGAAGGAGTATACAAGACACAAAGAGAAGCTTTCTACACGGTTTAATCTTATCCGCCGAGCGATAACAACACCACCACCGTTCTTCTACCTCATGGGCTCCCGATCTCCCATGACCTCTTGCGCGTGCTAATCCCATGGCAACGCATAACATAGGTAACATAATCTAGTCACGCAATACATCGGTCACACTTGGATCACAAAAGGAATTAAACAATCTATAAAGACAAAAAATATATTATATAAGTAATATCTTAAAACCCGCAATAACTATTTTTTTTGCAAAGTTTAAAGTATATCGAAATAAGCTAAAACACCTAACTTTAGTTTGCAAGAAAACTTATTATCGGGAATATTTTACATCTAATATTAACAATGCGAAAGCCACGTGGAAAGGAATTAAATAAATTATTTCAATTAAATCCAATAAAGCCTCTTTTCCTACGAAGATAGTTACTGAAAGTTCATGCTTAACTGACCCTAAAGCCATCGCAAATGCTTTTAATGATTACTTTGTTAATATTGGGAAGAACCTGTCTTCCGACATCCCTATATCACCTAAGCCATTCTCACATTACTTGACCAATCCACAACCAAATAGTTTTTATATTTTTCCGGTTACCCAATTAGAAATAGAGGAAGAGGTTTCAAAATTGAATGTTACTAAAGCCACGGGCCCATTTAGCATAGCCATACGAGTCCTAAAATGTCTCAATCATCTGCTATCTAAACCCTTAGAAATACTATATAATTTTTCTATATCAACGGCAACTGTTCCTGACAAGTTCAAAATCGCTAAGGTAATTCCTGTTTTCAAAAAGAACTCTTCCCTAAATCTAAATAATTATCGTCCAATTTCTCTTTTATCTGTCTTTAATCAAATTTTTGAAAAACTAATTTGCAAACGCCTAACTAGTTTTCTTGAGAAACATGATATATTTTTTGCTAACCAATTTGGGTTTCGCTCAAAACACTCCACAACACATGCTGTTTTAACTATAGTAGTAGTATTCAGAAAGCGATCGAAAAAGGGGAAGTCTCTTGCGGACTTTTCCTTGATCTAAGCAAAGCATTTGATACAGTAAATCATGATATTTTGTTAAAAAAGCTTGAGCACTATGAAATACGAGGTATCGCACTTGATTGGTTTAGATCCTATCTTACCAATAGAAAACAATTTACATTAATCTGCAGTTATTCATCATCAGAAAGCAGCATAACTTGTGGTGTCCCTCACAGTCCGTACTTGGACCTATTCTCTTCCTCCTTTTTATCAATGACTTCAACAATTGTTCACAAATTCTGAGTTTTAATATATTTGCTGATCATTCAAACCTTTTCTGTACGGACACTAATCTGCTGAAACTAGAAAGTACTGTTAATAGTGAGCTACAAAGAGTTTTTGACTGGCTTTGCGCTAACAAACTTTCACTTAATATTGAGAAAACTAACTTTGTCCTTTTCCATCCACATCAAAAGAAGACAACTTATCCGTTGACATTGTCCATAAATAATAAAACTATTAAACAAGAAAAATCAGTAAAGTACCTAGGTGTTTTGATATTCGTGAAACCTGTAAAAAAATTAAACGAAGCATATTGTCAAAAATCCGCTACTACGTTAATCTTAACATTTTGACCCAACTTTATTACTTAAAATGGGGGAGGAATGGGCATCAAACTTAGAAAATGTAATAATACGTAAAGCTCTTTTCTGAAGAATGAATAGGGGACGAATCGTTGACTTATAGGTGTTTCCCCATATTAAGATTCCGTAAGTTAAATAGGGATAAATTAACGTCTATTTTTCCATTTAGAAATATGGATATTGTTCCCTTGTTCCCTAAAACCTCTATTCATGTTCCCCGATATATTTTTAGTTTGTTCCCTGTTAATTCGTTCCCAACGGATTTTTTGGCATGTTCCCTTGTTCCCCGAAACCCCTCGGAGACCCTCGATAATAATATCGTCTAATAGCTTAGAGGCTCAATCGCTTGGAAACATAGCTGCGCCTTCTATCTTACGTTTAAAATTTATTTGAATCAGATTATCAGAATGATGGTAAATACTCATTCGTTGTCAGTGGTAGTTCGTTAGTTAGCTGTTTATATCTCAAGAATTGAATGCATAGCAAATGTATGAATTTAAACGAGAGGAATGTTTTGGTTAAGGTTACCGGATACCTTCAGGGTGCGTTTCCAGTATGTAGCGTCTCGATCGAGGAAACATCGTAGATAAATCATCGCATGTATCATTTTAAGCTAATAAAATTGGCTACAAGAATACATAAAAACTTTTGAGTTCTTTGAAAATCTCGAATTTTCCGCAATCCCGTTTCTACGGTGGCTTGTTAGGGCCATTAAAAAAATGATTATATTTTTCTCAAATCCCGAGTTATTTTTGGAAAAAAAATAATTTAGGGGAAAAAATATTTTTTTTTAGCAAAAAAATAAGAAAAGTTATTAATCCCGAGTTGCTAATCCCAAGTTCCTAATCCCGAGTTCCAAATCCCGAGTTCCAAATTCCGAGTTCTTAATCCCGAGTTGCAAATCCCGAGTTGCAAATCCCGAGTTGCAAATCCCGAGTTCCAAATCCCGAGTTGCTAATCCCGAGTTGCTAATACCGAGTTCTTAATCCCGAGTTCTTAATGCCGAGTTGCTAATCCCGAGTTCCAAATCCCGAGTTCCTAATTCCGAGGCCGAGCTCTTCGTCCATTCTTCTTACCACGTGTAGTGAGAAAGCGGCCGATCGATCAGATGCAAATATTGCCAGTTTTAACGACAATATTAATATATTACCTCCTCAGTTCCTGGTAACGGCGCCATATCATTTTTTTTAAGGGATCCATAGGGGAAAACTGCCGCCAGCTAATGAAGTAGATGATGCCCATGCCGGGGTATCCCATATTTTTTGGGACCGCCGCCGATGACAGCGTTGTAATTATCGGCAAAGTCGTTACGTTCAGTTCAGCATGAAGGATTATTATTAAAGGATATGATGGGCTTCAGTCTTCGTTCAAACCTAATCCAGCGCGCCGAGTCTTCAAGCTCTAAGAAAGCAAAAATTCAAATATGTTTATTTTAGAACAAGCTAAAAGATATTTCAGGAAAGAGACAAAAAGACTACTGGGGTTGCAACTTTTTCCATATTCTTCGTTGCGATTTTATCTCTACACCGTACTCACACTGATGATTTTCGAGATTAGCAAACTGTGATCTCTAACGTTAAAATAACTACAGTCATCTCAATGAATCAACATTTTTGTAAAGTTTTAATAATGTAGGATGAAATCCCGAAAAGATATTTGAGGATGGAATCAATAATACTATTCACATCACTTCGAAGTCCCATATCCCTCAGTATTCTCTTCATCTGCCGCATACTTAAAATGAGACCATGCACAAGCAAAGGAAAAGCTAGAATTTCGGCGTAATATAAACCTAAATTGAAATATTCTCTAACAAGTAGTTCTCGCTGGTCATTCGCGACGCCTTCGATACTTGGAATATAGCTTGGCAAAACCGATAAACACGGCTTAAAGCGTACCAAGTACAAATAAAGTACAACTAGGAAGTAGGTGATGGCGTGGACAGTCTTTGCTGCAGACAAGAAGACCTCGTGTACAGTTAAGGAACTCGGATTTAGAACTCGGGATTTGGAACTCGGGATTAGCAACTCGGGATTAAGAACTCGGGATTAGCAACTCGGGATTAGCAACTCGGGATTAAGAACTCGGGATTAAGAACTCGGGATTTGGAACTCGGGATTTGGAACTCGGGATTTGGAACTCGGGATTAGCAACTCGGGATTAGCAACTCGGGATTAAGAACTCGGGATTAGCAACTCGGGATTAGCAACTCGGGATTAGCAACTCGAGATTTTGAACTCGGGATTTGGAACTCGGGATTTGGAACTCGGGATTTGGAACTCGGGATTTGGAACTCGGGATTTGGAACTCGGGATTAGCAACTCGGGATTAGCAACTCGGGATTAAGAACTCGGGATTAGCAACTCGGGATTAGCAACTCGGGATTAGCAACTCGAGATTTTGAACTCGGGATTTGGAACTCGGGATTTGGAACTCGGGATTTGGAACTCGGGATTTGGAACTCGGGATTTGGAACTCGGGATTAGCAACTCGGGATTAGCAACTCGGGATTAAGAACTCGGGATTAGCAACTCGGGATTAGCAACTCGGGATTAGCAACTCGAGATTTTGAACTCGGGATTTTGAACTCGGGATTAGCAACTCCGGATTAATAACTTTTTCTTATTTTTTTGCCAAAATAATTTAATTTTTCAAAAATAACTCGGGATTTGAGAAAAATATAATCGTTTTTTTTAATGGCCCTAACAAGCCACCGTACGTTTCTCCGATCTAGTGAGTTGGCTTTCAGAAGTTCCGACTTCCGACTTTCAGAAGTTTTAAAATCTGTTTGCTTTGTCGCATTTCAGAGGAATTGTATTACAAAACCGTGTGTCGGGGAATTTCAAAATTCGATTTAGTTCAAAAGTTATCATGCTCTCCGTGAAAAGGCGAAAAATAACCCGAGTAGATATGCAGGAAACGCCGTCAAGAGCTCTCTTTTAAGAATTTTTCAAATCCCTGATAGGGTTTTGCAGCTGAGATATCAATTAACATTTTGTGAAAATATCAAACAAATTGAATAAATTTCTCTTGAGTGAAATCGAAAGCTTTGAAAATAGAACTTCAACAAATCTAGCCGTGAATCTGAAGCCCCGCCTCTCCAATAATTATTTCTCGTCACAGTTCAACTATCTGTCAAGATTTCCCGCCAATGTTGATTTCCGATCAAAGTACGCGCCGCATCGAGAAAATGTTAATATATAGCCGGTTGCTCTAGTTTTCTTGTGTGACTTGAAAAATGGGAAAGACAAAACGATCTCGAGGGACAAAGCCAAGGTGAACACCTAGAGACGCCTTGAATGCCAGCATAGTTAGTAGAGGAGACAGCGATTTGCAGGCGTCTGAAGATGGTTGTACAAGACTTCATGGCGGTCATGTTGGTGTACGTTTAACAATAGATTCTTTGTTAGCTTCTTTTGTTAGGTACACCAACATGGCCGCCATGCCCTTTATCATTTGAATCTCTGGGGATTGAGTGCAATCCATCTATAGCGAGATCGTGGTGTTGGTTTCAAGTGCGATCCAGAGTCACCGTCAGACTTTACGTTTCCATCTAAGCTTTCTTGGTAACAAATATTCTGCACTAGGCTATAGGAATAACTACTACAAGAGACACATATTCATTGAGAATATTGGATTATGGTCTGTCAGCAACGCCACAATTCCGTTTATTACAGAAATTACATAGATTAAATAATATAACAAAATTATTGTATTGAGATCTTACAAATGATTTCAATTGACTTAAATATTTCCAGCTGCGCCAGGGAGGCCAAAAAAAAACCTCAACCTTCTAAAACCACTTGGAAAAAAAATACGAACTCAAGGTAATAGCAAGGAAATCTGGGTCGGGGCCAATATACAGCTGTAGTCCCCCGACAGGACTCTTAATTTAATTACATTGTATCTGTTCAGAATAAATAGCAAGCATGCATACAATCGATATTTTAGGCCGATTGCCTTGGAAACTGCTAAACGGTCATTATCAGTATGTTACATGTATCGTGTAATTACTCGAGGCATGCCTCCAGCCAGTGTGCGTACCCAATACATCTCCGCTTATATTCCTACATACAGGATTTAAGGCAGCGCCTGATTTGATGCTATGGGCGCCGTAACTAGTAATATCGTATACGAGAGGTTTAAACGTGTTTCTTAAATTCGTCTGCGAGGGTAGCATAAATTATTTTAACGATGCGCCTAACAAGTGGCGAACATGTTGAACTAGGTCAAGGTAAAAGCTCGATTAACCTCTCCGAAAGAGATACTGGACACGTAACCTTCCCAGGCCTAGCTAATAAATATCCCTGTCGCGTTCTGGACTGCCATTTGAGAAAGTTCGTTAATAAAAAGTTCAATATGAAGAGGCTTTGCAGGAATTATCTGGAACACCCAAATTGGATGTAGTCCTCATGTGCGCCGACTAGACCAGCCAATCCTGTCTTTCCGAACCGTGGATGGAACTTTGGAATCTAACTGCAATTCAAAAGAGACCTTGAACATTGCCCTGTATTGATGGATATAGTAGGCACGTCGTTTCCTTCCGGATTTCTTTCCGGACATCTGCAACGTGGAAAAGAACTAAAGATGAACGTAACTTAATGTGTTGACAGTGGAATATGCGCTAATACTAGCCTACTGCTATGTTGCTTATATATGATGAAGTATACCAATGATACTGAGATATCTAATGTAGATCTAATGAATATGTGTACACACTACTCTGAATCGTAAGGCATGTCATAGGATAAATGGAATCTGGGTTCTTGTAATGATGGATCTTGATTAAGGACATCGCTTCTTTCCCAATTCCTGATTGTAACATATCTGCAAAATAGAAAAGAACTAAAGATGAACGTAGCTATGTGCTGACAGAGGAATATGCGCTAATAAAACTTGCATACTGCTTTGTTGTCTATATCGTATATCGATGATACTGATAAGATACATCTATGCAGATCTGATGCATCGTAAGACATGGCATAGCTAAATAGAATGTGAATTGTGCATTCGTAGGCAATAGCGTAATTTATACCCTAAGATGTGCCATCATAAATAATGACCGATTACTACACACCTAAGTACTAGGCAATACTGCAATAACATAATTTAACATAGGCAATGACATAATTTACACCCTAAGATGCAATCATAAACAATGGCCGATACTACACACCTAAGTGGTGCTGCCTTAGGCAATAACAATTTACACACCTAAATGGTGACATCATAAACAATGGCCGATACTACGCACCTAAGTGGTGCTGCCTTAGGCAATAACAATTTACACACCTAAATGGTGACATCATAAACAATGGCCGATACTACGCACCTAAGTGGTGCTGCCTTAGGCAATAACAATTTACACACCTAAATGGTGACATCATAAACAATGGCCGATACTATACGCACCTAAGTGGTGCTGCCTTAGGCAATAAGCATTAAGATCGTCCTCTCATTGCTTTCTGAGAGTTCCCTGGTCGAGTTCCAAAACGTATGGCGACAGAGCTTTCTCTGTTTGCGCTCCAAAACTATGGAATGGATTACCTGGACACTTGAGACTCGAGACCAATCTAATGTCATTTAAAAGTAATCTTAAGACCTATCTATTCCGTCAGACCTATCCCATTTAGTCCAGCTATTGTTATTTTTAAGATATATTCCTAATGTATATTTTTTTATATATATTTTTAATGTCTTTTTAATGTATATCTTAATGTCTTAATTATAATTTAGATTTATTATTGTTATATACATATATATTCCTGTAAAGCGCCTTAGAACTTTCGGATCATGTGCGCTATATAATTTTTTTATTATTATTATTATTATTATTATAACAATTTACACACCTAAATGGTGACATCATAAACAATGGCCGATACTACGCACAATTTAGTCCGATAATTCAGACTAAAGTCGTTTGTTGTAGGAAATAGCTAGCGTGATTTAATAACGCACCAAAATGGTAAACCTCACAGCTAAAGTAAGTAACCAAATTGCGTAAAGCATGATACCGCGCAAATAAACCGGATTGACAGGCTTATCTAAAGCCTAGCCGAAGAGCTAACGTGTTAAATTTATAATTGAACCTGGTAAGTTGCGTGTTGTAATACGCCGCAAACCGGTCGATACTGTGGAGACCCCATTTGACATCCACCCCATTTGACATCTATCACATCTACCACACAGATGGGTTGACGGACCAGTCGTCCTTATCAATCTTTTACGTTGCAAGTATTGGGGATCTACTGAACTTAGAGTACAATGCCTTTCGCTCAGCAAATATGAATTTTTTTTAAAGGCAAAAGCCGCCTGGTCTAAAACTTTCGAGCTTCCAATAGCCAACTATTCCAGCAGCGATTTCGTTGTCGGTAAACTCGTGTGTTGCAATGTTTAATATAAGATAACAATACTTTATAATAACTTTCAATTCTCGATATATCGAGCCTTGACCAACGTCTTCAGTTGTTCACGTATCGCCAACTACAATACAGACTAGGGAAACCAAAAACCCGGTAAATATGACCGTATGGGTCACGGGTGGAGGCCTAAGAGAATAACCGTTGAACGAATCGATGAGTCGGATACCAAAATTTTAGCTCCTCGTGGGTATGGTCCCATGCGGATCTGGATTCGATAAATAAAAAGATATATCTGCCTTGAAGAAAGCGGGAAATCGGGCCAACTGCTAAAGCCGCTGAGGTAATAGAACCGGCGATCCTAGCTAATTATCGAAATGTCGAAATCCCGTCTTGTATTGCGGTATCTAACAGGCTTTCAAAATTTGAAAACGTCCCGGGATTTGGAACTTCACTGAAATGGTAATGATTACAAATGCGAGCCATTTGCCGACTTGCATCGAAAACCGATATAATTTCTCTTCATTACAAAGAAAAACAGACGAAACGAGCTCTTTCCGTTGGATTAAGCAGGCTGCTAGATATGAAGGGTGAACAGGGTCAAAAATGTCATTACATGATTATACGTTTTATTGGGCCGTGTTGACGTTTTATTGGGTCGTGTTGTCATTTTATTGGGCCGTGTTGACGTTTTATTGGGCCGTGTTGACGTTTTATTGGGTCGTGTTTTCATTTTATTGGGCCGTATTGACGCTTTATTGGGTGGTATTGATGTTTTATTGGGTCGTGTGACCATTGTCATTTTATTGGGCCGTGTTGACGTTTTATTGGGCCGTGTTAACGTTTTATTGGGTCGTGTTTTCATTTTATTGGGCCGTATTGAAGCTTTATTGGGTGGTATTGATGTTTTATTGGGTCGTGTGACCATTGTCATTTTATTGGGTCGTGTGGACGTTTCGTTTTGTCGTGACGTCGTTTTATCCGATCGTGTGATTGTTTTATTGGATCGTGATGTCATCTTATCCGATGAAGTCCGGGTCGTTGCGACGCTGTTTCATCGGGTTGCCGTTGTTGTTTTATCGGGCTATGCGCCTTCAGAACGTGTTACCCTGCGGTCGCACTCATTAGCCGCCCAGGGTCTCACGGCTAAGTAATTATTTCCCCGCCATTTTGCTGGATGATTTGCTGGAGATTTGCTGGAGATTTGCTGAGCCGAGCGCCATTGCTACCTTGAGACGAGTTGAGTGACTCTTCCTCAGTTTTTGGTTGCCGAAGCAATGGAAGGCAAGGAGAAAGACAACGGCAAGGACCTTATCAGTAATTTAACGGCAATTATTAAGTCGGCGATCGATAACTGGATCGTCTTAAATCATCTAAAGGAAGTTCATCAGTTGTTTCCAGGGGAATTTCAAGTTTAGTGCCAGTGCGGGACCGATCGTTTATTACGTCGTAGGAGGGATGGGGTGGATTTGTAAGGGGGGGGACGGGGGGGGGGGGGGGGGGGGGGGGGGTACAATTTCCAAAATCAGTTGAAATAGTGGGGGGTACATTTTTTGTAATTTCAAAATATGGGGGTACAGTTTTAGGTTTTCAAGCAACACAGTGACTTTTGATTTGAGCTACTGAGCAAAACTTGAACAATGGAAATGATGAAGAGGGGGTTACGTTTTTTATTGACAGATATTGTAGAGGGTACCTTTTTTTTTTCAGAAATCCCCACCCCCCCTACGACGCAATAAACGATCGGTCTCCTAGTTCCTCTAGACTAGTACCCCTACTGGGTTCTGGATATAGGAAAGCCAGTGATTTTCAGGTAAGAGCCAACGAAGACTTCAAGTAATGTTCTTTTTACTGAAGGTTATTTTTACTTAAGGTTGTTTCATTTATGTTACTTATAAAGGCTAGAAGTAATCAAAGTGCGTTTGGCATATATTTTTGTATGATAAATGACTGGGCTTCCTGTGGTGACAAATTAAAATACACACCCTGTATTGCTACAGTAGTGTGGACTGTTTGTGCAAACAATTAATATCCCTGTCTTTAAATAAATGTGAACAGTTTTGAATGTCTTGACTTATAAGTTATTCAAGGTGATGGACCTGTTCAGTAAAATAGGTAATGCACTAGTCAATTGTAACCCTACCCCCCCCTCCCCCCCGCGACATGAGGGGATTTTACCGAGCAAATACAGTGGCTTTACAGAAATTTCATGCTCTGACCCAGGGGCAATTACCACGAATTACTACACTACCCCGGGATGGGAGCAGATAATTACCAATAATTTTATGACGTCATGTACACGTGAAAAAAGACCGCAATTTTATGCATTGCATGCTTTCCATATGGCAGCCGCCGAAGTGAAGTTAAAGAAACTATAGCCGTTGGCGAGGTCAATATTCGTGACGTCATGTACACGTGAAAAAAGACTGCAATTTTATGCATTGCATGCTTTCAATATGGCAGCCGCCGAAGTGAAGTTGAAGAAGCTATAGCGGTTGGTGAGGTCTATATTCGTGCTGGTAAAGGAGTCTAATTTGCCACATATTGTTGACAAATTTATCGGTAAGTAATAATAAACATTATCTGGATTCGCTTTTACTATTTTCTTATGTGTTTTGGAGGTATATTTGAAAGGGGTGCAAACATAGTGCGAAATACAGTGTTTGTATGGGAATCCAATGCCAAATAAAATCCGTAAAATAGAATTTCTGAAATATTCTTCAGATACAAACTTAAGATACCAGGTAAAAGATTAACACACCGAAATTTGAGGGATGTAGCTGTGCTGGGAAGTGTGAGTAGTATAGGGCGCATGTAATTAGCCGTTTTTTTTTGTGCGCTATGCTAATTTTTGGTGCGCTCTCATTAATTCAATGACGTCTCGAGTGTATTGTTTGAAGCTCATGAATAAAGTGTGGCGCTCTCATGAATAAAGTGTGGCGCTCTCATGAATAAAGTGTGGCGCTCTCATGAATAAAATGCGGCGCTCATGAATATCTATTGTTCCTTTGGATGAGGTCATCGATCTATTTGGGCATGTTTGGGCAAAGCCTATTGTTTGGAGCAGCTATAAAGCAAGAACCGATCGGCCCTGAAACCATTCGAAGTTGAATGAAAAAAAAAAAAAATATCTCGCAATATCTAAACCCCTTTGTAGCGTAAATAGTAAGAACAAACTACTCGTGATAGGCTCTAAACTGTCTTTATTATTTTCCTTTACAGTTAATAACTCATAAGATAATTGTATACAAAATCCACTGTGAGAAATTTTGCTATTGTCCTTAGGGATTAACGATAACTGAAGAGCCTATTGTGATGCAAATTATTCTCTAAAACTGAACTATAATTACCATACGAATATAAACAAACCACCAGATAATTAAACAAAGTTTATTCAATCTAAAAAACACCAATTTTAAAAACCGTTCGTTTTCCTTATCCTCGCGGAGTTGATAACTTTCTTATTTCTCAGTTCTTGGGTTGATATAATGTACCGTGTTACAAGATTACACTGATTTATGTTTCATTGATTTTTTTTTCTTGTTGACAAATGCTACAGACAGTTGTGTTTTTACCGAGGAGAGGAAAATTAATGACCAAGGTAGTCTAGTCTAAAAACTATACTTCAGCTATCATTTTCTAGTATAGTCTAGAAATTTGTAACCTAGGTAGTCTAGTCTAAAATGTCGTTCTAGACTACAAATATCTAGTCTAGAAACTAACAACACTCAATAAAACATATCTCGCAATATCTAAACACCTTTGTAGCGTAAATAGTAAAAACAAACTACTCGTGATAGGCTCTAAACTGTCTTTATTATTTTCCTTTACAGTTAATAACTCATAAGATAATTGTATACAAAATTCACTGTGACTCATAAGAGCAACTTTGCTATTGTTCTTAGGGATTAGCGATAACTGAAGAGCCTATTGTTTTGAGGAAAACTCTTGTGATGCAAATTCCTCTCTAAAACTGAACTATAATTACCATAATCATCAAAACAAACTATGATTTTTTTCTTGTTGACAAATTAAATGCTGCTTACTGATTGCTTATATTAAAACGATGACAAGAGGAAGAATATTTTAAAAAGACATTTATTAATATAAATCGACTTAATAAAACTTATTTCTAAAAGGTACAAATGTTTTATTCATCGCGGAATCACTCTGTTCCGGAATAGGTTGTTTTTGGAATTGTTTATTCAACAAGAATTTTCGGTGGTGAATTGCAGCCTCGGTCGCTTCTTTCCATCCATAATCTTCCGTGTTCATCAAGTTTTGTTTTGTTTCCAAGATTTTTTGGAAATCAGGATCTTTTCTTAAGCTGTGAATCCATTTCATATCTTCGAACAACACTTCTCTTAGGTCTTTTCTATAGGTAGGAACCAAAGCGTTACTGGCTTTGATTTCAGCAACTTCATGACTATCCCCATCGTGTTCATACTTTTGAACCAACGCTTCCCAGAGAATGTACAATGTCGAGGTATGCCGTTAAATTACCAGGAAAATTCAATTGCAAGATACTTTAGGTGATCTAGATGAATGCCTACATGATGGTGTGAAAAACCAGTGCCTTCATCGCGAACTTGTGATAATAAATGAAATCTTCGTATTTGAATTTAGCCTTAATTAAACATTGGTTAACGTGCCGAGATCAATGACAAATCGCAGCTTCTTTCCTTAGGCGACTGTTAAAAGAGTTCACGCAGAACGGAGGGGCATTATGCT
The DNA here is from genome assembly GCA_030867875.1 of Actinernus sp. WN-2022. Lineage (NCBI taxonomy): Eukaryota > Metazoa > Cnidaria > Anthozoa > Actiniaria > Actinernidae > Actinernus > Actinernus sp. WN-2022. The sequence goes on along the minus strand of JAOWCC010001751.1, from coordinate 51,621,500 downwards.
CTGATACAACCTTTAACTCTGACAACGGACCGTGTTTGAGCTCAATTGGCGAAATCCTGAGTGCTAACTCAACCCTCCCCCCTCAGTTCCAGTTTGGCTAGTCCGGGGTAATTAAATACTGCTGACTTGTTAAGCCAAGGGCTCAACTTTCCCCACAATGCCATTCGGGAAAATTCTACGAAATCGTCGACGGTAGGTATTGCAACTTCTGTAGGATTTCCAATGAAATGTGCTCTAATTTTGGAGAAAAATGCCACTGTCAGAGAGCTTGAGGACATCATTAAGTCTGAGGACGGCTGAAAAGTACTTGGTTTGCTTTTAGTAGGCCTTGTGAGGGGTTTCACAGGATTTTTCTGTTGTGTTTCTGCTTTGAGACACATGAAATAATTCTTCACTGAAATCTTTGAAATCCTGCAGTTGGTTGTCTTTTACCCCTGCTCAACCTAGTAGGATGTGTTTTTGTCACTTTAAAGCAACGGCTTGAGTGCAAATCACCGCTCTTGGTTGTAGGGGTAAGACTTATAAAAAAAACCTACAGGAGTCCCAGAGGGGGGGACCTTGTGGAATTTGTGTCCATTACCCAGCATGCAATGGGAGGTGGGTGCAGGAAAACGTGGTGGAGAGAAATGCAGCGTCAAGAATAGCGTGGTTCGCAGTCGCTTGGTGTGTTTTGTGCAAACAAACCTGGTGGTTGGAAAGATTAAAGAAGGTACTGTAACGCCTGAGTGCTGATTTTGTGTTTGCTTTTGATTTCAAGTGCGAATGGGAAGGATTTTTTGAGCCGATTTTCAGCTCCTCGAAATTCGTAAAATAGAAGAAACGAAAAACGATCGCCAAAACAAATGAGCTTTTCTCCAAAGTGGAAGAGCCAAGCGATCCCTGTTATAGCTCTAACTTTGAAGTCATTCATCCCTTCAAATAATATCGCAACATCGTCTTTCCAGCATGTCTAGATGTGATGCAATAATTTTTCCAGTTATCGGTCACATAGGACCGATATTTGCAGGGTCCGTCGCCAAAGGGTTAATAAGCAGCTACATGAAATTGCCTGCATTACGAATTTTGAGAGTTTGAACGAAGATCTGTTGTTCTACAGGAAGTACTGAGACAAAGATAAATGCCAATGGTAATGAAAGCCTTGTCTAATCATCGCAAGTACGAAATCTGGCGCTTACAAAATCTCAATTCAAAAATTTACGGAGGCCATCAACCAGCGTTTGACACCTTGACTAGCGTATTGCTATCTGCACAGAATTCGTCACAAGAATATAAATAGTCTAAGTCACACTCAACTTGACTTTGTGGTCGTTTGACAGCACAGCTTCTGGTAATTGCAGCCGCGGTGATCGCTCTTTGTAGCGGTAGTGTTTTTTCTGCATGTCTTGGCACCCGCTGCACTATAAAGGACAAATAAAAAACAGATTACCAGAAATAAAATTAAATAACTGCAATGTGGAGTCAGTAGTTGCTTTCACAGACCGAAGGAAGAACATACTCGTTAAGCTACTTATATACTCATATGCATATTGCATTATTACGTAACTGTTGCACAACGCATTGTGCACAATGGACACCATTAACGGAACGTGCAGAAAACAAATACCTGCTAAACTGCGTAACGCAGATATTTTTATATTCTCTCGGCTGGCTCCTATCAATTCTCCTTTTTGTTCAGATGTGGACCACTCGGCACTTGGCCTGCTATGCAGACGTATTAATTGTATGTATTGTTTGGCCTTGTTTTGCTTTTCTTTTTTCTTTGTTTTCCAAGCTAAGGGCATCCTGCTTGCTTTTTGGAAGACATAAGGCCAACATTCAACTGATAGAATTATGGAATCGTGTCAGTGGTATATGAAATAAATTTAATATGCGCTAACGTCGTTGTGGGCGAGTGAGCACTTGACGTGCCTTTTTTTGAGCTGCTGTCAATCAAACGGAACCTTTTACTTCCGGTTAAAAACTTCCTTTGCTATTAATTTTTTTGAAACGGAGTTTTTGGTATATGAGACACTACTACTAAAACTACATTTCTGTGCGAAAAAAGGTATCCGGTAACCTTAATCATACGAGAGAAATATATTGCTTCTTGTAATGACGCACGTTTTATTCACTGCATTTGGGATTAATTCTAATACAATTTTTAACAATCACGCTCAGTTCTGATATTAGCCTAGAGGTGCAATACATCATTTCCTTTTCGTTGATCGCTCATGGTACATGGGCACTTGATCGCTCATGGTAACGAACTCTTCGTTAAAAACAGCAAATAAATATTATAAAAGGGTTGCTGTTATATTCGTAGATTATTTGTCCAGTGCCACAAGCAGTTTTTATACTAATGTTTATTTTAAGTCGCCCGTTACCAGAAAAACCGGAGCCCATGCACTTAAAGTATTTAGAACCTGTATACTGCTTTGTATTTGTAACCAGTTCAGTTTTCAATGTCAAGATCAAGTGGAATGCGCTCAGTTTATAAGTGATGTCGTTTTAATGATTTAAGGTGAAAACACCTTAAAGCGAAAGGATTGAAAAACGCCATCTCCCATGGCAGCTAGTTCTGACCAAGATTATTACCGACACTGATCAGAGCTTCCGCTTGCGAAATTCGTAGACCTACTTAACATGTCTTAAGCAAGCTGTCATTCCTGCTACTTCTACGAGCGGAGATGTAACGGATTAGTGTTTTGTTAAAAGGCCTGTTTTAGACAGAAAAGGATGATTTCGAAAGACTTTTGCCTCAGGAAAGTAAACGGTGTACACTGCGACACGTAATATTAAAACCAGTCAATCCTGCATGTTTCTACGATCCTGAAATACAAACGCCTTGGGTACTCATTAGCTAGTAAATTCCTTTTTCTCGACCGAGTAAACTATCTTTTGATATCACAAGATATTCGAGTTCCCAGTTCCCAATATTAGTCTCTTTATTTAGTCTTTGAATATTTTCTTAAGCTGGGGAGGTTCCGCCGCAACCACTGTTGTCATCAAAATACTAAAAATATTACAGGCAAAGACAACTTTAAAATGTTCTCTGAAAAAAACCCCACAATACTAATGCATTAACTATTCGCTGCCTTATATATAAATAATCTTATACTGTTTGCTAGTTCTTACATTTTTCCTAATTTAGTCAATGTGTTATCGTAAATGGTCCATTCACAAATGTTGTAATGTTTTTTCAGGTCATCATATTAGCTATGTCCTTGTCCTACAGTACCAATATTCTTGATCCTTTTTTCCTTACTTTTTTACACATACCTGGAATCTTATTATTGGATCGTGAGGTTTGTAGTGACAAAACAATAAATATACCTATACCCGAATATTGTCACATCACAGGCCAACATTCATTGGTTCCAACAATGTTACACTGTTTAGCACCCCATGTTGGACACTCTTGGGCCATTCGTTGAATGAAAGGTTTTTTCGATCAAACATCGATTTCGCCCAACAAAACAATATTTGGTTCAACATTTCCCGACATAAAGTAAGCAGCCTAACATCACAATAAACATGCACCTTTTTATGTTAAAATGTCTGGAGAATATGCTAAACGAATATAGTTCTATTAGATATATGTCGCCGGCGCGAAAAGATCTTTAACAGTGAGTCGGCGTCTAGCTTTTCAGACCTTTGGTTTCTCTGAATTATATGTAAATTGTGTAAACCGGTTTGGAACGATATAGTGAAAGTTCTTTCGTTTGTGCGTGCCTAGATACGGTTCATTATTTTTTTGGGGTATATTTCCAGGTGATTCACGTATTATGCAGCCAATCAAATCTTCAAGTCATCATTATAAAAAAATAATTGAAGTTAACATTCTTTTTCGTGACCTCCCATGATCTATTGTTATGGCTCATTAGCATTGAATTCATCTATTGTTATGGCTCATTAGCATTGAATTCATCTATTGTTATGGCTCATTAGCATTGAATTCATCTATTGTTATGGCTCATTAGCATTGAATTCATTTATTGTTATGGCTCATTAGCATTGATTTCATCTATTGTTATGGCTCATTAACATTGAATTAATCTATTGTTATGGCTCATTAGCATGGAATTCATCTACTGTTATGGCTCATTAGCCTCGGCCAAACTATTAAACAATGTTGGATTGCACACCAACTTTGCGCCATCCAACATTGTTCAGGCGAGAGTTTGTCATCCCACTTGTCCAGACAGTACCGCTCGAAACTAGCCACAGTATTGGCTTACCCAACAATACAAAACACCTTCAGAACGAGCAGTACAAAAATCAATAGAGCTACGGTATGGACCATCTCGAGCGCTACTGTATTACTCCACTTGGACGATGTCGGGCCCGGCAACATATTTTGCTTTACTTCGATCGAATGTTTGACAGTGTTTTGCTGTCACCCCAACATTTTCATCCAACAGAGATGGATCGTGTCATTCAAAAAGTTCAATAGTTTGGCCAGAGCGTAAGATCCAATTGTGTTGTTCATTTCGCTTTCCGTTACCCTAGCTGTTAAGAATAATAATAAGCAATTATTGGATGAGGTCGAGCATGATAGTGAAATTTATCAGAGGTCTGTGTTATCTGTGGAAGCCGAAGGCTGAGGCTGATAACACAGCCCGAGATCTTGATAATTTTCGCTATCAATTGCTCAACTCATCCAATAATTACTTATTGGCTGTCAAGAATTGAATATGAAAATGATGGAGAATCGTCGTTTCTGTAGCGACGCTTATTGCCACGTCATCCATTGTCATTAATGTGCCAACCAGAGATCCATTGGTTCCTGACACAAAGTAGACACAAAGCGGCCTTTTGAAATCATGGTTGGCACATTAGCATAGCAATTGTAATGTTTATCAACACGAAGTATCGCTATTAGCGAATTAGTTTTTGTGATGAGTTCGGAAGGTATATCAGTCATTAACAAGAAATGGGTATTTTAAAGCGCTACGGGATTTTTCGCCTTCTATTGCCGGGATGTTACTTCAACTGAAACAAATGCATGATCCCAAGAAATAAATATGACCGATCAGTAGTTGTGTAAGAATGGTGAAACTAATAAATATAATATGCATATGCACGTGACCCATCAAACAACATACATGTATAATTATCAAGTTTTATTGAATTTGTAATTGCTGTTTTATATATACAAATGATTTTATGACAGATTGTTTTTCGTTATCAACACTTATACAGTCAGAGAAAAGTAATTTGAAGAAGTGCCTTTGTTAATTTGAATTCTACGATTTTTAAAAGATGCTTAGCTTAGAGATTTTAGAAAATATAACCATCAACAAAATTTATTCATTATCACCAGAATTAACATATATATTAATAGCGTTCTCATTGAGATCCAAATCATCATAGTAGAACGATGAAAACGATGAAAACGTCTTTCCAGAAACTGTTTTTTTAACTATGAAATCCTTTTCTTAACTGAAAGTTCTAAGTATATCCCGAGAACAACGCGTGTCGATGTCCTCTTAATTGTTTATATTTATCAATAGACTGTATAAAAGAGAAACAACGCAATGGCCTATCTCGAATTTCCCCTATAAAAGCGTTTTCCTGTTAGTTTCAAAGAGCAGTAATTGTTTACTGCTGCAAACAGACACAGTCTATGAAATATTCAAGGAAATTTAAGCTATATATTCTTAAATATAGACTTTACAGAAACCATGTTTCAGTTCGCAATTAAAATACAGGTTAAATCAACTTTCTCTCACGGCGGTATTAACATTTAGCTGTTATCTTACCAATTCTACAAATCAACCATGTGATGCCTTGGAGATCTGACACGGCTAGACCTGAGAGAGTGACGTTAAGTTTGATCGCATAGCAGCGAATTTTACCATAACCCATATTATTTGTTGGATAGTTAACGAGAAAATGTGTTTTGCGCTGTGTAAACCAACCACAGCCGACAGAGGAAGCCACTTTGTGGTACAAACATCCCGCAGGGAAAATCTAATTTGAATGCGTCGGAAGACTTCCTTGATCCTCTATTGCACGATAATTCCTTTTAGAAACGAAGTTTTATCTCAGTAAAAGCCGGATTACAAGACCATAAGTATATGCTTGAATTTATTCGATTTGTCGCTCGTCAATCTCACGTTTTTGATTTTTATGAAGATATGTAAATTTATTGCTGACACTTATTTACCACCGCTTTGGGTTTCCATAAAGCAAACTACATCTTCTCGAATATGCAAACTCATATTACGTTCAAATATGAATAACTCTCAGCTAAACTCTTAGCAACCGTTTATTGGGTTTTCGCTCAAAAGTTGAAAAAAAGGCTACTCCCCCTTTGGAAATTTGAGAGCACTTCTGAAAAGCAAGCAAATGATAGTGCTTATTTGCAAGTCCACTCTCCAGCTACGCGGAAGTCTCTTCAATACATTTTCGGTTGCTAGTCGTTATGGCAGTCGTGCCAAGTCAAATCCGTTTCCTTTCACTTAGGAAAACCAGCCTGCACTGACGTTATAGCTCAAACATGAACTATGTCTTAAAATCCACCTTAATAATGTTTCACTGGTTTCAGTCACAGCAAATGCATTTCTCTCAGGAGGCGGTGGGTAACCAGTAACTCGCGGAACTTCCTCAAACTCGTCCCACTGTCGCTATAGATTCGTCTCTCGATTTCTTCGCAGATGGCTGGCCTTCTTGTTCGAGTAGGTGGGACATTTTGCTCAACTTTCTCTTCTTCTACTTCATCGTTTCTTAAGCTCTCTTTCTGTGCACAGTCTTTGATATTGTCGAATCTGTTGTAGTTAATCCTGTTCGGTTTTTCCCGTCGTACCTTCCTGGGGATATCCTCTTCTTTCCTACATGTTAGCTTTTCGTATTTATTTCCCCAGCTCAGCTTCCTTGTCAACAGTCTTGAGCAAGCAGAAACGCTTCGAGTTAGTTCTTTTGTCTTCATTTTAAACCAGAGAGCGCATGCAAATCGGTTTTGGCGACTCCAAAGTGCACTCAATACGAAAGAAAGCTACACGGATGCTATCGGCCGGTTCTCTGCGCTTAACACACTCGACCACACTCATGCTCTTGAAAACGCCGATCTCACTTTTTAAAATACTATGTCAATATAAGTCGTGATGAGAACAGCCTCGTTCTGATACTGGTTATTGTCTTGCTAAGCCGCTTCCGGTGAAGAACCCAAGACCATTAATTAACAGATGGTTGAGACAACCTGTGGTCATTCACTAGACGTGTTATCGCCACCAACTCAGCACGTTGCCGACATTGAAATTGCGACATCTGGTCAAAGAGAAATACAAAGAAAAAAACTTTTATCGCATTTATATTTTGGCAACATACATTGTCGTACAGGCCTGAAGCCAAACCAACTGAACACGATTCCCTCCTCTTTTCATGTGATGTTTTACTTAATTTGCAATTGTCAGTATTCCATTTCCCACCCGTGACATTGCTAGCATCCAACCCCTCAGACTCAATTTATACATAGGTAATAGTTCCTGTTTTGTCAACTAGCACGAGTAAGCAAAACTGCATAAATAAAGAAACAGATAATGCTATCCGTTCAGTCATTAAAGAAATCGTTAGTTTATATTTAACAACTTCATCTTGCTTCTTAAAACATTGCCAGTTCATTAGCTCGGCATTTTAAAACAGAAGCGAGGTACTCGTCATCAATTAGCAGGGAGAGAGAGGGGGGGTGGAGGGGTGGGGAGGGGAGGGGAGGGGTGGAGAAGGAAATAAGCAAGGGCCAATTTTTAAATGACCCTACAATTTTGGGAGTTCCAAACATAACGACCACCCCCTCCCCCCTGATAATTTATGACCAGTCCCTGAGCTCAGCTTGAATGTAGATCCATCACAGTTAATTACCCGTGTAGAACAGCAAGAGAAAAAGAGAGTAGTTAAAAGGTTTTCCGTCTGTACTATAATACAATGTGGACGATCCACGTCTGAAGACACATCGGGTGGACCGCGTTAATTACCACATTTGTATTATACGCCTGATCAGAACGTGCCAAACATGAAACTAAAAAAGTGAAATTACAAACAAAATAATTTCAGCGATCAGCAACGCTTGCGGTGTTTTTATATTCTTAATTATAAATCTTTAATTTTGAAATTATATTTTGAAAGTATTTGTTTCCTATACTGGCTATAAAAACGTAAAATCAACTTGACATAAAATATATTTTTTACTTTAAATCATACCGATTTCTCCTGAATCGGTCCGCTATAACTAATTTACGTACATCCCATGACAAATAAGTAGTAGATCGAGTTTTACAATTTGTGCAAACAGATTGACAGGGAAGAAAGGGCACATATCCTGTGTTTATTGTCGGCCTTTAAAAACCATGAGTTTTTAAGTATTTTGGTGATAAAGCACTTCCGTTAATTGATAGCCATTGCCGAAGCTAAAACGTCAAATAAACAGCCAGACAGTTCTTTCACCATGTGGTGAATACTGTGAACTAGGCAATTATTTTAATAGTTAAAAATGAAAGCTACCTTTATTCATTGCAATTAGTACTTGGGTTCTTAATAATATCGTCTGCATTATGATCTTACTGTAGTGAGACTAACAATAAAAATAAATATTACTTTATTCGTGCAAGGTTGAACAAGAAACACGAATAACTGCCTAATATTAACTGGATTGGACCCAGATGCATCGCTAGCCGTTTCATCATTGCTTTCCGTCATGATAGCAATATTAGAAACAAACTATCACATACACACTCCACGAGGAAAAAACTGAATTGAGTAATGATCCAGCTAACGGACTATTGTAGAATCGGGCATTCGATGAGCTTACGTTTTGTCATCGTAGTGGTATATCCTAAGGAAGACGATGGCTCCCGATACGCGTAACTATACCGCCGGATATCATTATCGTGATTATACATCTCTGATATAATGGAGACAAGTCTGACAAGTGGAGCACTTGCTTAGTACATCACACTCTCAGTAAATCCCGTTTCAAACGCCGCGTGCTACTGCCGTGCCGAATGAATTCGTCAATTAAATTCGACTTTATGCACGGCCGTGGCACGTTTGAAACCATTAAATACGGCAACTTGAATTAAGTTCGACTTTGCCGTGTAGCAACAATTCACAAATTAAAAAATAATACTGAATTGGACCCAGATGGACAAACGGTTTTTATAAGTCGGTTGGGCAAAATATTTAAAGTCCGACTGCCTGAATTAAATTCGACGTCTGAAAACAAGTCGTGCCACTGCCGTGCTATAGTCGAGGCCAGTTTAAGTTATTTCGACAGTGCATGGGCGTACAGAGAAGGATCTTATTGGTTTAGATGACCGAAGATTGGAGACGCGCACTCGATATATAATAATCAAATTGTTGGCATCGTATTTGTGGAAAGGCCCCATATTCCATCCTCACTATTTCACTGAAAATTGCAAGGGCTCGGAATTGCAGGTGATCTCTGGACTTGGATCAGTGACTTATTGCCTACCGATATATGTTGTTGCGCCCACTCCTGACATGGTAGCATGCATATTAATTAGCGCTCAATAGGATTTTAAGTACGCTTAGGAGCCCATTACCAGGAGCGTCCATCTCCCATACTCTGTCCATAACTCAGCGTATTTACATCTTGGGCTATTTATAGAACCAGGTTTCATTATCTTACAGACAATGTACAGAATGTACCTTCTTGCGAACACTGACGCATGAATGAACGATACAGGTTATGATCTTCTTATTATCTTCGTTATTGTTTTTCTTTCGAACAAATAAAAATATTTATTCGAGGAAAAAGCGTTTAGGAAACACATTTATTCTAAAAATAGTCCAATGTGTAAATACGCCGAGTTCCCTATTAGCATAGATGGACGCTCCTGGTAATGGCTCCTGGTAAGCTTGGTGTCGTCTGCTCACATCACACCCGAGTAAGACCGAGTTGATGTTACTGAGCCGTATGCATTTTATTGATTCCATACAAGGATTTTGACCAACGAGGACCAAAGTATAGGGGATCCGAGGCATTGCCCCCCGGCAGAACTTTTTTGAGATTTGACTCTCAAAAACGCCATTTCTTGCGTTCTCAAGACTGAAAAGCGGCTTGCTCTTTAATCCTTTACGCCGTGTTATGCCGTGTTACGCCGTATTACACCGTGTTATACATACACACTTTATTTAAACACGGTAAAATCATCAGTAAGTACAAGTTAAAACAAATTAAAATGCATTTAAAACTGGTTTATGAGAATCCGGTGCCGCATAAGAACGTTTGATTTCCCTTTTGAATTTCCAAAGTGACTCAATTTTTCGAATGTTTTTGGGAAGGTTGTTCCACAAAACAGCTCCATTATAACTGAGGCTTTGTTTTCAATAATCGGTACGGGGCTTGGGTACATTTAATTTGTTGTTACTGTTTCGTAGGTAAAAATTTATGCTGCGGGGAGTAAACATTTTTTGCAAGTACACTGGAGCGAGGCCATGTATTATTTTAAACATTAAGATAGCTTTGTGTTTTTTTCGGCGTAAGGATAGACTATCCCAGTGTAGCTTATCGAGAAGTAAAGTTGCGCTAGTGTCGTAATTCGATTGAAAGATAACCCTAGTAGCTCGATTTTGAAGCTTTTGCAGCTTTTCACTTAATTGTAGGTTTAATCCATCCCAAACAGAGCTGCAGTAGTCAAAATGGGGCTGGATTAGTGCCTGATAAATTCTGAGAGCAACGATCGTAGGAATAAAATATCTTATCCGCTTAAGGGCTCCTATAGCAGAGGAGGTTTTCTTTGATTTTTCTTCGACATGCTTTGACCATGAGAGTCGATCATCAATTATCGGCACCAAGTGATTTTGCGTGACTTACTTTTTTAACACCATTTCCTTCGATTTCGATATTAATTTTATCACCCCTTGCGCTAGTAATCTTTGACGAGAGCCTACAACCATAAACTCCGTCTTAGCAATGTTAAGACTTAATTTGTTGGCTAGAAGCCAGCGATTGAGATTATTTAGCTATGAATTTATTACAGTTTCTAAGTCGCTCAGATTGTTGGCTGCATAGCTAATATTTGTGTCGTCAGCAAACATTTTCGGAGAACCTACACTGAGACAGTTTGGAAGGTCGTTAATGTAGACAAGGAAGAGTAGAGGACCGATAATACTACTGAGGGACACCACAGGTAATTTCTGAAGCGTTTGAAAGATGACCATTAACAGTGTATTTTTGACTTCGATTACTGAGGTATGACTCAAACCATTTCAGGCTGTTTTGGTCAACACCATAGTTTGAGAGCTTTTGTAGTACAATTCTGTGATTGATCGTATCAAACGCTTTCTTAAGATCTATGAAAATAACTCCATTTAGGAGGCCATTATCGATATTGACAGACCAGTTATTTGTGGCTTCAATCCGGCAGGGAAGTGAGAGTGCTATGGAGGCAACGGAAACCAGACTGGCAATTCGATAACAACTTATTGTCATTAAGGTATTGGTAAAACTAATTGTAAATCATTTTCTCAAAAATCTTAGCAACAACCGGAATAACCGATATTGGCCGGTAGTTACCGAGATCAGACTTTGTGCCTCTTTTGAAAATTGGTGTTATACCCTTGCCACTTCCATTCCGTTGGAAAAATAGCACTGTCTATGAATTCATTAAAAATACTAGTGAGTGAGGGCGCAACGATGTCAGCCGCCATTGTCAAGAGTTTACAAGGAATCTTGTCTAAGCCAGTAGCTTTTCTGGCATTAATTTCGCTTAATAACTTGCGAACACATCCTACCGGTAGGGGGTTGCAGAGCAAATATTTTATCAGTTGGCGTAAGGTATGATTCCGGCACTACATCGATATGTGGTATTTTTGACGCTAGTTTTTCACCTATGCCAGTAAAATGAGAGTTGAACAGCTCGGCCATGTCGACAGGCGAGTTAATGGCCTGGCCTCCAACTTTAATTTCTAATATATTTCGAGACTTACTGGAATTACGCGAACTCAGCTCATTAATCAGATTCCAAGTTTTACGTGAATCTGTTTTGTTATTTTCAAGATTATTCGTAAATTATTGTTGTTTGGCTATTTTAATTGCGTTATTTCTGTTATTTCGAGCTTCTTTGTACTGTTGCCACGCCAATGGATCCGCCCAGCGAGCTTGGCTTTCTTTTTTAAGAAGTCTTTTTGTGCATCTGACTTAACAGCTCACTGGTAATCCATGGGGACTTTTTGTTGCCACTCTTTTTCTTTTTAAGAGGCGCGTGCTTATCTATACATTCCATAAGGTATTGTTTCCAAATATACCACATTTCGTTAGGGTCGTTTTGTAGGCTGACATTGTCCCACGGCTTTTGTTCAAGATCGTGTAAGAAATCATCTTTTTTGAAATATTTAAATTGCCGAGTTTCAACGATACGGGCACCTGTGCATTCATAATGAGCCTTTCGAGTCATGTAAACAAGTGAATGATCGCTTATACCTAGATGTATGACGCCAGAGGATACGAAATTAGCAGGGCAATTTGTGATATATAGGTCAATCAAAGTACGAGAATTTGGAGTAATTCGCGTAATCATGCAGTTGATTAATTCCGTAAATGTCAAAGATGTTAATTAATTTTAAATCGTTGGTACTCGCTGTATTACTCGGCATTAGGTCACAATTAATGTCACCTAATAAATAAAGTTCCATGTTTTCTGCATCGATTTTCCCGATCATGTCTTCAAAACTCCGTCAAAGAGACTCGGCGAGGACCCGGGGGGTCTATACCAACTACTAACCAGAAACGATTTAGATCGTGGTTTGGTTATTTCGACAGTTAAACATTCAAGAAGGTCTGAATGGGGTTAACTGACTACTGACAAACGGCCTTAAAAATAACTGACAACTGACAAACGACGATTTTTTTACTGACAACTGACAACCGAAAAATAACTGACAACTGACAAATTTGGTGTTTGTGGGTCAAACATTGTAAATTCTCTCTAGTAATGATTAACTAGGGCTAACTGACAACTGACAAATGGCCAAAAATTTAACTGACAACTGACATGTAGACCCTCATTCAAGTTGATCACAACCTAGATCGCATCGAATTTTATAATTTAGGTTACTTCGTAAATACATGCATACTCCACCACCATTTCTGCCATTTAATTTGCGATCACGTCTGACTATCTCAAAACCAGAAATATACACTTCATTATCATGAATATAGTGGAGTCGATTTTTGATTCGTTAATTGCGAAGTACTCATAAATACTCGGAGCTCACAATATGCGCCAACAGGCTATTAATATTAAGAGAAGCCATAACCAAACCACGACCTACGTTTATCAAAGGCTTACCGCAGGTAGTAGACTCACTAGTATTTTCTCGCAGCACAGCTGGCGCATCGGATTCCCAGGCGGCAATATCCTAGTGATTAAGTAAAGGTCCAGATAAGAACTGTAGTGGAATCCATTGTTCTGCGGCAATGAGCCTCCCCCACATACGATTTTGCTTGAATATGCCTTAAGTGCTTTAGGAGGTATCTACAGTCCAAACTACATCTCGAAAATAAAGTATTTTTTATGCTATTGGCTCTTTTTTCTGTGAAAACGCAGAGAAGCCACCATCCAGCCAATCGGATATAGAGAAAACAAAGGATTTTTCAATCGCAAATTTGAGAACTTTCCCCACATACGATATTCTTCGAAATTAAACCATAGTTAGTTTGATCAAAAATAAATTCAAACCCCAAAAAAAATTCGAATGAAAATGCATTATTTCGATGGGTTTCTATTGAATTTATAAGTATCAACCAATGAAATTACGAGAAAGAATAATAGAAAATTAACACCTTTTAACATTCCTTGCCGTAGACACTACAGTTCTTATCTGGACCATTACTTAAACACCACCCTACCCATATCATGTGACCTCTTCTGTTGACACTCAAACTTATTTTACAGGATGTTAGCATCCATTGTAGTTGAATAATGTCAATTGCATGTGAAATGACCTTATATTTTGGACAGGAGAATTTTTTACAGGTTATCTATGGTTGGAGAGCAAATATCCTAATTATGGACAACAAGAAGGTGTGGCTGATCACATGATTGGACTCATCAGTAACATGTCTCCCAAAAATGAAGTCATAGCAACTTGAAGTTAGATATTCTGTGCTTAATACAAATCTTTGCAATGAACTTGAATTTTCAACCATCCCCTCCAACCTTAGGTTTGGTTCTGAATTAGTGTCAAAATAAGAGAAGGCTAGGGAAGTACATTTTTGCCTGTAGCTCCTGTCTGGTAAACAATTATATCACAAAACTTGGCCAAATAACTCGTTACTTAGTGAATATCCAATAGGCTGATTCTGCAGGAAAAGACCAGACATTTATAGATTTAATTTTTTTTTGCTTAAGATAATTTATAAAGTTGCGTGCAAGTACGGACGATCCTAGATGATTTAGATGGAGATCATTACGATTTAGATGGGTGTCAGCCTTAATGGTGGATGAATGATCAATAACTTCCCAATGATTACGCCGTGGTACGCCGTGTTACGCCGTGTTACGCCGTGCCTGAATGCAGACTGATGTTTTGAATGACGTATATAAGCTTTATCCAACTCCTTAATTTGGACAACGACACTTGGGCTATTGTAGATCTAATAAGGTTTCACAGGAGTATATTACACAGGAGTGTTCCTGTGTCCTTGTGTTGGCCCCTAACACAGTAGATGGTGTGTCTATTTATACGGCCGCGAAGTTCTGGTATGCGATTGCGTTGTCTTTTGTTCTCTTTCGCTTTATTATTTTTTAGCAGTTTGAACCGTGTTAATTACAATCTTTCAGTGCATCCTGATTGGTTAAAAGTGACGGCCTTTGTTTCTTCTCGCGGGAAACTCTATGCTAAAATTAACTTTACCGCCTACAGTGTTGTGTGACAATATAATGTGGGAAGAGAACACTCCTCTGTAATATACTCATGGGTTTCAACGTATTCTTAAGAAATGTCAAGTTTTATTTAAACGTTAACTATATATTTCGTACCATTAGTTTATTCTTTTTTTACATTAGATAACCTACATTAGTTTTAATCTTTGCATTTTCTTTTAATATTTCCTAATTTTTACAATTTTATCTTAGCTAGATATTATATTTGGGTGGGAGGAATAGTTTAAAAGCTCTTACTCAATAGTAGTTTTTTTAATTAGTTAGACACGACCACATCAGCTGTGCTGTATAAAATAATCCTTATCATGTATGCACTGGACTGGTTTAACGGATGGGTGTGACGGCTATACGGATCCTTATCATGTATGCACTGGACTAGTTTAACGGATGGGTGTGACGGCTATACGGATCCTTATCATGTATGCACTGGACTAGTTTAACGGATGGGTGTGACGGCTATACGGATCCTTATCATGTATGCACTGGACTGGTTTAACGGATGGGTGTGACGGCTATACGGATCCTTATCATGTATGCACTGGACTGGTTTAACGGATGGGTGTGACGGCTATACGGATCCTTATCATGTATGCACTGGACTGGTTTAACGGATGGGTGTGACGGCTATACGTATCCTTATCATGTATGCACTGGACTGGTTTAACGGATGGGTGTGACGGCTATACGTATCCTTATCATGTATGCAATGGACTGGTTTAACGGATGGGTGTGACGGCTATACGGACCCTTATCATGTATGCACTGGACTGGTTTAACGGATGGGTGTGACGGCTATACGTATCCTTATCATGTATGCACTGGACTGGTTTAACGGATGGCTGTGACGGCTATACGGATCCTGATCATGTATGCACTGGACTAGTTTAGCTGTGACGGCGATACGGACCTCTCGGTGATATTGTTAGGCGTTAAAATCTACTGTTCCATTTTTACGCTGATGCAGTGCGTCCAACAAATTGCTACTGGAATGTCTGTAACCAATGGATTTTCGGTGTGGTATTTTTTACGTATGTAAAACGCGCGTGAAGAAGACATCCTTAAATATTGCCAAAAGCTTTTGACAAGTCAAGGAACACACCAATTGTCTCAGGTGTATTAAGGCCTGGGTCTCAAAATGGCCGCCGGCAAATCGAGAGGGGGTAGTCTATCTCTTTCTCGTTGTTATCGTTTTGCTTAAAACTTTGACAAACATGATGTTGTTATGACCTTAACAATTACACATGACAGTTTCCATGGAAACTTGGAATGTGACCTTTGAACTCTAATTTAAAAAATATATTTCAAAAGCCTCCTGCATTATGGTAAAGTGTTTTCATATGCCGGGGATATTTATGCATATGAATCAGAGATAGTCCATAGTTTATAAATCCAACGAGGACACTAGAGAAACATTATTAAACGGCCATAAATTTGGGGTATCAAATTTCACGTTAGCGTAAATGAGTCTTTCCCATAATATTTTCAATTGTCCTCGTTGGATTTATAAACTATGAACTATCTCTGATTCACACGCATAAAAATCCCCGGCATATGAAAATACTTTACCACGATGCAGGAGACTATAAAATAAATGCTTTTCATTAGAGTTCAAAGGTCACATTGCATGTTTCCATGGAAACTGTCATGTGTAATTGATAAGGTCGTGACAAACATCATATTTTTCAAAATTGTATGGACAAATATTACAAAGACAAAGAGATAGACTACCCCCTCTTGATTTGGATGGCCATCTTGAGACCCAGGCCTTAATCAGTACCTGAGGTGTATTCACCATTGTCAATAGCTGTACAGTAGATATTTTTTCAATAAAATCTAAAAGTGCAATAGACGTAGAATGGCTGAAAGCATATTGTCTATTGTTATGATTTTATTTGCGTTTAAATATTCTATTAGCCGTTTATACATTACTTTTTCAAGTATTTTAGAAAATGAAGGCAAAATAGACACTGGTCTATAGTTACTATAAAGGTGTGCTTTAATACTGATAACTGGAAGTTCGTCAAAAGTACAAAAACTTAAATAAGTATGCGAAAGAAGCTGACTTACTGACCAATAAACTCTCTTTCAGTCAAAACCTCGCTTGGTCTCTTATGGCAGTTGAAGATCAAAAACAAATCTGCAATCTAGTGGAGATTTTTTAGTCCCATCAACGCAAAGTCTGAGCGTAAAACTGCAGGAAAAAGATATATCCACTGAGTCAGGGCCGCACGATGTCATGAAGTCCTCTATTTATCAAAGCCACGTTTGTATATGTATTGTTCCCTTCTTAGTGGCCAATTACTCTAACGACTTACCATGCACGAACTCATAACATGCAGGTCAAGCCCTAGCTTTTGATGAACCTTATAGTTTACATCCATCAGTACTAGTATTAAAGCCATGCAGTGAGACCAAATAAGTCATAATATCGCATCATCCAAGTCGCAAAATCTTTTCAAAAAGGCCACACTTATTATAGCTTACCTCATATTTTTCTACATTAAAATTCAAACTGATCCACGTTGTTGGTATCTCGCTCTTGCTCCGAGCGTTTTTCTCCGGGTTCTCCGGTTTTCCTCCCTCCACAAAAAGCAGCACGCTAAATTACAATTCGATCAGTGGATTAGCCGAGTCCTGGTTTTGATCAGTCAGAAATTTGACCCATTAGAAATTCAGAGTTCGAAATTCAGAGTGATCGGGGATAGCGGAATTGGGGATACATTAATAATACGGGCTGGATACCCTCAGCCATGTGAGACCGCGATAATATTTGATTCAAACTTTGGAAAACGATAACGGTTACATGATTCAGTAATTTGTAGCAGACCTGAATCAGTTTAGAATCGCCCTATCTTTCCTTTCGTGCTGACGGAGGAATCGTGGATTGTGAACTGATTTCCTCCATATAGAGAGCCATTTATTTACCTACCACTAACGTAGAACGTTGGATGCCTTTATCTCAGTTGAAAATTAATGCCATATTTACCAAGCTCCTGAGGTGCCAAGTATCCATGCAGCTGGTCCAGTATCCTAAAGTCGGCAATAGGTGAGATATCGACAAATTGTATAGTACAGGTAATATATCACTTCGTTCTATATTAGTCCAGCAGCAAGTGTAATCCCGTGGGAATTTCAGGCTGCAAGCAAACCACCCATCTAAATGTGTTAAGGGGACCTTAGGGAACATCAAAAATTTTGGTGTAACTTCCGAAACTTGCACCGAGCGATTTTATGGGGCATTTAAATAATGACGTAAATTCCCAATATGAAAACGAGGCTCTCACACAAAAATGGCCCTAGCTCTGTATCTGTTTAACAAAGTGCACCAAAATTGCAGAGATTATGTATTTCATTGACTTACATGATATTACACCATATCAGCGACTAAGCATGGTCACGTGACAGGGCTAACATGGAAACGAGGCTCTCATATTAATATGGTTATAGTGAGTTATATTTCATCACTGAAATGTGCCGAAACTTACTATTCATTCCTATACTACGCAACAGCAGCAAACGGCAAACAGCAAACGGATGCCTGGTGGACAGCAGCAAACTGTTTCTTTAATAAACTACGGTATTACAAATCATTACATAGTTCTAATATTACAAAATCATAATATTTAACAGGACATGAAGGAATGGAGAAAACATTCCATAATCACACATCCTAAAAGGATGGTTGAACAATCAAATGACGTAATCACATGATAATAAGTAGCTTTTCACATGCTTAACTCTTTAAGCCCCGTGGGCTTTTAACTGATATTTGGCTCATTCTAGACTGCAACAAACCCTCCCCCCTAAGAAAACTGTAGTCACTGTTACCATGGAATTTTCATCTGACCAACAATACTGGGGGCTCAAAGTTTTTTGTCGGCCATTTTGGATACGTTGACGTCGCATTGCTACGGAGCTGGAGGGAAGTTTGTTTGGGGGAAAACAGAATTTAAGGCTTTTTAAAGCCTTTTTTTCCATTTTTAGAGTGCTGGAGGACATCATTAAGTCTGATGAGAGCTTGAATCAGTACTTTCTCGAAGAACTGAGTCTGTGCCTGCTATTGTGATAGAGAAAGAGCTTCATTTTCCACTCGTGAATGGGCCAGGACGTCTTCTGTCACTTTAGCGTGAGCTTTATAAATGGAGGTCTGGAGCCACCTATCATAGCTTTTTTGGAATATTGGACAATATTTACTTGCCATTGATTCCAATATGAAGGTATTAGGTCGAAATGGCTTTAGACTTAGTATATATTTTGAAGAATGAAGATGGGGGAAGGGCCATGCCGCTGTTTGGTAGGATTTCCCGGCATGCTTTGCGGTCATTATGGATGGATTTAGCTTGTTGTGAAGTGCTTGTGGACAGAATGGCTTGGTGCTGAGCAAGTTTAGGTGTTGGGAGACAGAAAGTGAGGTTAGTGCAAACATGAAACTCTAAATTTTATGTAAAATATGTATTTTTGTGAGAAAATTTAGAATCTGAGGGGAATTTTTTTTTTCTGTAACTGTCATTTTAGTCCCTTTTTCTGAAGTGAAATAATGTCAACTATAGTTAACTTATGCAAAGAAAGGGGGATTTAGATGAAATTATTCATTTTTAATATGCCTAATGCAGTTCAATAGGATCATTGGTCTATACACCTTAAAAGGTGTGTGGGAATCTCAGGGCATTGCTCTTTGAACTTAGTCAGATTTATACCCTCAAAGCAAGTAACCAGTAATAGTGCCATATGGCACTCTTGGGGCTTAAAGAGTTAAATCAATTAATACCGAAAAATCTATATCTATATCTAAAGAAAATAATGTACGTTGCCCGGTACGAAAAACCAACGTAAAAAACCACGTCTTGCTACATGGAAAAACTTCTGGAAACGTACTCCTCGACCGAATGCAATCGTACAAGGCTCCGAGGGCTAAAGCCAAAATGGTTATATCTTGATGAATAATAATTTAAAACATTAAAACTAAAGTTTGGCTGACTTGTGGCTGTCCAGCAAGGGAGAGAAAGAATTCTAAACTGATTGGTCTTTATATACCTCAAATATGAATATTAAACATATGTACAAGAAAAGAAACTAATGAACTATCACTTAAGTGATAAACAAATAGCTATACGTGCCGTAATGAAGACGCTTTCCAACTCACTTTGTTACGTTGGAAAGCCTCTATTCATTCCTATACTACGCAACAGCAGCAAACGGCAAACGAGAAAACTACAAAGACGAGAACCGTAACGGAAGCAAGCATAGAAAGAGACAAGTAAATAAATAATCTATCGATCGAAAGATCTAGATACCATTAGCTTATCATCTGATAATCTAATGGCGACAGCCTAAAATTTCTTAACTATCTTCCCGTCTCTGGAAAAGGAATTGGAAACCACATGAAATTGGAATACACCACCAGAAGTAAGTATTACTAAAGTAAAATAATCATGTGCTCAGGTAAATATGAACCACATGCTTCCTAACGATTTGAATTCATTACCATCTTATAAAGACTACAAACGAAACAAGATGAAACATTGCCCTTAAATGAAAAAAGAGAACTGATTCTAGCCACCAAGAGATTACAATTCTATTCACGGGGTTTCTTTCAGTGTACTGGTTTTCCTAGCAATTCCATGGATGCCTCAGTTTGTTTTACCGAAACGTAACGAAATATCAGTTGAAGAATTAGACCTGCAACTTTATGGCCCGTCGACACCATACACCGTACAAGGCTTCCTAGGCACATTCAGGTGACTTGCAATGAAGCTTCAAAAAGACAAAATTAATCTCTTAAATACTAGAAAACAACAGAAATGAACACGGGTAAAAACAATTAGAACTTCGCGATCTATTCTCTTTTCCCCAATGAATCCATGCATTCTTGTATTCCTACAATCGTGAACGATGCCTTGAAACACATCTGATAAGGAGGAAGTAATCTACTAGCCTCTGCGTTTGAGGAGATGAACGATGCCTTGAAACACATCTCAGTGATAAGGAGGAAGTGATCTGCTAGCCTCGGTGTTTTAGGAGATGTTCAACCTGTCATGCTCGGCTCAAGACTCCGACCTGTGGGAAGACCGTTGACAACAAAACAGAAAGAGTAACATGAGAAAAACATGCATCATACCGCTATAATATATTACACGTGTACAGTTCCCTCTTCAATAATTTACACTAAATTTAAGACATGCAGAAAACAGACTTTAGTTTCTACTCGATAAACAAAGCACGACCGACAGCAAAGGGTACAGGTATTCCTAATTAAATACATATATCAATACTTCTTTGCAGAATCAGAAAATACTGATCCATTTGTCTGATAAAAATGTGGTGAATGGATGCAGTGTGAAACAGACGATACTGAAATCACACTACACTAGTAGTACATCCCTTAATCTAAGGTCAGGGAAATCCGTTTACAACATGCAGATCAATTATATTTCAGAATCTTAAATAACATTCTAATATATGGTATACCTAACAGCATACCTAATCATTCGCCCGCTAAGAGGCTCGCAGTTAAACTTTTTATCATTACACTTCCAGCCCAATTGTTACAAATCACTCCAACATTTGTGTTGACAAAACAACGGGTTCAAGATCGGAATAGTTAACCGTGGCAAGTAAGAATTGAATGTCAGTACATTATGTCTATATCAAAACGGACTAGGACCCGAATTAAAATCATTTTGAACAGCTTAGGGTTAACAACCCATTATTGATATCTATAGCCAGCAAATGAAATCTGGTCTCGAGGAATCCAACGAGTCTGAAAACAAAATGTTAATAAAATACAAATAAACTGAAAATATATAAACTGAAAATCTCATGCAAATGATGACAGGACTATAAGACATGAATAATGTAAATTAACAACAGTCCAACTCTTAACAGTAACTGCTCTTTACACTAACATCTTCATTTCATATACCAGTACAGAATTTTTGCCGTCAACAAAAAATAAAGGCACCATAACCTGTAAAACTTGCATCACAGATCAAAGCTGCTGTGCAAGACAAAACTGTCAATATGAAATTAAAATCCTTAAAAATGTATTCATTTAATACACCAGCAAACGCTTTCATTATATACATATTTCAATACTATTTTGCAGAATCAGAAAATACTGATCCATTATTTGTCTGATAAATAATCTGGTCAAATTGAATCTAATGCAATCCATGCAGTAGTGTCAAAAAGACAACGGCACTGAAATCGTGCTACACTATAACACATCCCTTAATCAAAGGTCAGGGAAATCTGCTTAAAACAGATCAATTTCACACTTAGTAATAACACATCCCTTAATCTAAGGTCAGGGAAATCTGCTTAAAACAGATCAATTTCACAATCTTAAACAACGTACAAACATGGTATACTTAGTAATACCAAATCATTCGCCCGTCTAAGAGGCTTACAATAATAATAATATTACTAATAACAACAACTGCTATGTTTATCCAGGGTGCACATATCTTCGAGGAGTTTACAATGGGGTCCTGCGTAACATAACTAATAAAGTAAAATAATGCTTCGATAGGATAGTTACAACTAATTAAACTTTTATCATTACACTTCCAGCCCGATTTTAAATCAGACTTTACAAACGAATTTCAGTAAGCAGACTTAGCGATATATATATATATATATATATATATATAAAGACAAATTTTACAAGCAAAATTACTATCATCTATTAATGTACATAATACCGCGAAAATGCAAAGATCTACAACTAGTAATAACAAAAGTCTGAACGATATATTTAAACACGATATATTAATATATCGCAATATATCCCAGAAAATCCTTGATTTTGTGAGACAGACACTTCCAACGATTTGGATTAATACCCGAGCAATGGTACGTGATAAGAAATTTCAACTGATCCAAATTACTAGTAAGAGAAAAACAATCCTTCTCTTAGCAAAGTAGCCAAAATGAACCACTTCATACTTGAACTTGAATGACATAATACGGGGTAACTGAATGACTAAGAGTAGTAATAATTTACGGCCTTCTGTCAGCTACAAAAATCATATTACAAAGAGTTAGCTGAAAATTCACTCTAAATCTGTTACGTAATAATTCATGAATTGCATTCCCAGTGAAATCTGGATGAATCAATAACTCCTAATTACTGTAGTTAAAAAATAACTGAATAAGAGCGAGCTCTATACTTAAGCTATATAAAAGCAACTGATATCCGCAAACCTCAAACTAACAATGTTTATAATTATAGAAAGAAATCCTTCACATTAAACACTTCTAGATCATTAACTCTGAAGCAACTTAATTCGCCTATAGTCAGTATAGAAAACAGCAGGCAATAATCCAAAATCAATGTCACGTAAACAAAAATTGAAGAATCTTAAAAATAATGAAAGTCTGATCGTATAACAACTGAACTCATTAAGCTGAAGTTTCTCTTGGTATAACAATCTGGTTGGCGTTTGTATAGGGACTCACGACCCGTTGGTGTTTAGAGGCTCGATCTGCACGTGCACATGCACGTGTGACTGGGCGGCTGACCATGGCCGGCAAGGATCCCGAGATAACAGTTCCTCCAAAAATATCCGGTTCTCCCGCAGAGGAGACGAGAATTCATAGGAGAAAAAATAGACAAAGAAGAATCATGTCAGAAGGCTTGTAAAACACATAAGCAGCACTAAATGTTATGTACTACGTTGTAGGACTGAATTTTGAAATTCTCAAACTTTTTGTACTGCCTCGTTGACTCAAATATTTTGCGACTATACAACAGTACGAATACATACCTTCACGTAGAGCTCTAATTTACCTCTTAACAGAATAGAGTACGCCACCTTCCAAGGAGACTTCAAAGAATCTTTAGCTCAAACTCAGTGCTCTTCCGTTGTGTTTCAACGCTGAAGGTTCTTGGATAATAGTTCCTCCAAAATTGTCCGATTTTCCCGCGGTGGAGACGAGAATTCATAGGAGAAAAAATAGACAGAAGAATCATTAATATCACCATAGTTAATAGATGCCTTGTAAAGTACAAAACGAGCCCTAATAAATTATGTCCTACATTTTGAAATGTTCTCAATCTTCTACTGCATCGTTGACTCAAACATTTCGTGAATATACGACGTGTTCAAAAACATTACGAATAAATACGTACCTTCGCGTAGAGTTTCATACGTATCTTCCACTATAAAATCTCCGTCAGAAAGTATGGCTGACTTGTGGCTGTCCAGCAAGCGAGAGAAATAATTCTAAACTGATTGGTCTTTATATACCTCAAATATGAATATTAAACATATGTACAAGAAAAGAAACTAATGAACTATCACTTAAGTGATAAACAAATAGCTACGTGCCGTAATGAAGACGCTTTCCAACTCACTTTGTTACGTTGGAAAGCCTCTATTTTCTAGTCAATTTGAGGAGGTTTTAGCCTAACAAACTTGTCATGCGACATAGCGTGAAATGGGGGGAAACGGGGCTTAATTTAAAATTGCATTACTTAAACCATGCGATCCAAAAACCTGCGAAACCGTGTCATCGTGTGTTCTATAGTTCCAGTAAAGAACAAGAGTCGGCCGGTTGAACTCTAATCGGATTAGCTCTCGCCGTCATCAATCTGATCATGCTCGACATCATGTTCGTCACTTGCATCATCGTCTGGCTGATTATCGCATGGATCATCACTGTCAGAACAGCCACACAGGTCAGTGCAGTTAAGTTGAGCTTTCCGGCAGTTGCACCTGTTTGTCGAACATCGGCTCTTTGCGCATCCACACTTGACCAGCTCGATGACAGCTTCTGGTGCAGGCGCTAGAGTTGTCATCACTGGCAGCCATTTGTCACCCTCTAACTTCCAACCGCACTCTCCTGGCGAGGGAAGCTGTGGCTCAGGCACAGTGTCTAAGTTGCAAACCATTGACTGGTAATTGGCTCTCAAGATGACCTGTCGAAGTGCCTCTTGTGTAGGTGGTAATCTCTCTGACTCAGCCTGCTTTTTACGGAAAAGCAACCACCTCAGCTCCTTAACACTAGAAATGGACTTATCGGGGACGTAAAGCTGACAAACAAGCTGCTCGATAGCAGTCATGGTGTCTTCTGTTGGCTGGCTACTCGTGCCAAGGTTAGAAAGGGCAGTGATGTCATCTTTATCTGCATCATTAAATATCTTCCACCATGTCAACTTTGCCTTGTTAGCAAAGCTTCCTGTGATGTCTGCTCCGCTTAGAGCGTGAAGGGCGGGTAGTGCTGCAATCTTCACACTGTCGAGGGCCTGTACAATGGGCTGCAACTTGATGACTCTGTGTCGCTGTCCAGTTTCAGTAACAAAGTGTACATCGCGGCACAGTTCCGGGTATCTTCTCAATAAAAGGATAAAGACGTCTGTATCTGGCGAGTAGATGTTGATCTCGGTTGCTCCGTGAGCAGCAGCATCTACTGCATGAAGGATCATCTTGGTGTCCGCTTCTTCTTGACAGCTTTTCAAGTGAGTAACATCTCGGTGAGTCGCTTGACAGGTACTTGCCCAGGCAACAACAAGGTTCTTTCCTCCGTTTGCTGACGTTTGAAGTACCTTGGGTGCTAAGTATGAGGTCAGCTCCTTCTTGGTTTTTGTGTGAGACAAAAGACGCTTCATTGGTACCTTGGCAATGTAGGTAGTGTCTGTGATACGGTAGGAGACAGGATATTGGTCGCCTTGTCTTCTCACACGTGTAGCAAACTTCAATGACATGGGAATATCGTACCTGTCGAATATCAGGTGTAACTCGTTGCAGTTCTGGTGCTTGCGGAGAAGCGTTTCTGTGAAATGATCGGCAAGATCAGCGCAGCTTGTTATAGTGGATGGTTTGTCAAGGGACTGCAGTTCCGCCATACCATCAACAATGTCTACCTTGTTCTGTACCGCTGCCCCTAATGTTGTCTCGTGACTCGACATGATTGCAGGCTTCTCCTTTTCTAGCAAGGCCATTAGCGCACTCTTGTTGGAACAATGCAAGATCGTGCCATCTGCTGCAAAGAGTGCCCTTGGAACCACTGAGAACTCGTACACACCTATTGCTTCCTTCAGGTTTATCTCAGGCCGAGTCTGGCAAACCATCATCAACCGTGCAAACAAGCTCCGATCTTCTTGTAGCTCGACGATCTTGTTATTTACAGTCACTTTTGCCTTCTTACCAGTTGTCTTCCAAGTCAAGAGCTTGCGCTTTTTCATGGTTGATCACAGGTTGACTTTGCCTTCTTGGATGCGCTCTTTGACAAAGGTGCTCATAAGTTTGCTACCTTCAGTCCTTTGCGCACAAAGATCGCGCATGACATCGTCTGGGAACACTACTTTAGTGACAAGATTGAAGAGCTCATTGCCTGTCTCGGTAAAGGGGTTGGTGTAGCTTGAAATGGTCGATGACAGCTTGCAGACACTTTTCTCTTCACGAGATAACACAGACGCGGTAAGATTATGGTGCCGATCTTGTATCTTTACCGAAACACCTGCCATATCCTTGGCCTGTTTGGCTAGCCGAGCAAGTTCTGGAGAAATCAAGAACAACTTTGCTCTAGCACTGGGATTCAGACCTCCGCTTACTTTCATGGAGCGGTTAATGTGCTCTAGGGCATTGTCGGCGCCGAGACCACAGAAGGGTACACGGGAATTCTTGTTGACTATCCATTTGCCATCCTGGAATTCGCTGTAAATGTCGGGGTCGCTCTGTTGCAAATATTTCATTTCTGCAAGATAGAGGGGGATCATCCTGGCGTAATTTGTCCGGTCGTGGGCGAAGAAGTACTTCGTAAATATCTCAAGGGCTCGCAAGTGAAGCTTCCAGTCAGCAGTGCAAACAGTGCGGATGAACATCATCATTTCCAGAACCACAGACATGTACTGCCGAAAGACGTTAAACATGGGATTGTTTGCGTGACCGCCATCAAACTCGACCATCTTTTTCATGATATCCATGGACTCGATGGTATCCACCATTCGCTGGTGTGCCTCCTCCACTTCCGCTCCGCTCGCGCACGCATCCGCTATTTCCTTCGCTAACTCGGTCAAACGCTCTTTACATTCACCTAAAGAATAAGATATTCAAAAGATTAAACTTTATATTCATAACATCACACTGTATTATAGAATATTTCCTTTGTATTGACCATCATCGGTATTAACACTATTTTCGTTTGGCTGTACACAAAATATAATTACCTGTGTGATCGTTCAGAAAAGCTTCCTGGTACAGAATAAACAGAGACTGCAAGGTAACGAGATGGGCAGTCTCAGCTCGTTTAACGTGGTTTCCTTCTAAGATCTGTTTGACGGTGGAGGGACTGTACAGGTCGGACTCTATCCATGCCATATCAATGCCGCTATTCTCAATGAATGCTCCAATGCTCTTCAGCTGTGCCATCACAATATGGAGTTCCCCAGGACGAAGTATGATGTTCTTCAGATCATCACGCGCCATATGCAGCTTCTTGGCAGGCATGTAAAGACCCAGGTCAAGTGATATGACGGTCTTTTTCTGTTCGCCTACAACCTGTTATAACAACGACATTCCAGGAAATATTATATATGATACAGCACATCGATTTGCAGTATAACAAAACACTAACTCAACCCCTATTTTCTTCTCAAAGTTCCTTTTCAACCATAATTTAAGTATCGTTTACAGATTACAACGCCGGCTATCGGGTCCCCAGAGTCCCTGTTTCCTTGCCGCATCGCGCAGAGAACATCTCACTGGCGTTCTGCTTTGTGATTTTACCCTGAATTTGGTAAATAGAAAAAACCAACCTGGACATTGATCCCTTGAGCTTGCTTGAGCACCGTGAGCAGAGTACTCCACTCATGAGCTGGAGCTGCGATTAATGGGGGTACGCCAACCCTAGTGACGGGCATCGTCTCCCCAACAAGTGAGTTGTATGCTGACCAAACGGGTATTTTACTCTGAAGAGGTTCATCTTCCGGGCGCTCGGGATCATCGGTGAACTGATCTCTGGACAGGGTACGCGCCAGTAGCCAAGCATAATCATGCGAGCTCAACGTTATGGGTATCTCTTCTTCAGTGAAAAGGCCAACTGTGGGATACTTTGGAGAAGGCGGTTTGGAGGGTGGATCGGGGCATTCGAGTAAAGTAGATATCGACGCGGTAAGGTCTTTAACACATCGGATTACGCCTGTTTCATCGGCGTCCAATCTAAAGGTCGTAAAATCATATTCTAAAAAAAATCCTAATAAACAATGAGACAATACTAAACAAGGTGTACCTTTGTTATGCGAATGTATGATAAAAAAGATAACACAACAACTATTCCCTCGGCTGGCATTGCATACTAAATGCTAAAGAGCGTATATAGGTGCGTGTCTTTAATGACTGTGGTTATATCTTTACCTTATTTGTGGCTTCTCGTCATCCACATGACACTTCTGATAAATTGCCATAGCCGTTCCATGCAAAGTGTTGCGTCCGTCATAGGTATCCTCCGCAAAATCTACGTTATCGATCGCAAAGAAAACGTGACGTCCTTGCACTATATCTGGTGGTAGATACACACCGTTATTTTCCTCCATTCGCTTCAATACACTGCCCTCTATTTGCGTCTCTACTCGTAAAAGTCGGTTGTATTCAACAGACATCCCAAATCCGCGAATCATGTTTACTAACTCCTTGCTCCGGACCAACTGATGGACTGCGAGGCCAAATGCCAACTGTTGCGGCATTTCACGGCTTGAATTAATCACGTTTGATTTCTTGTTGCCAATTTGGCGCTCCGTCAGAGACATGGAGATTGTACTCTGTACTAAGCTCATAGCTCGTTTGTGAACTTCTTGGCATTTTTCTTCTGTAGAAAGAGTGAGATTTGGGCCGTTGATTACCCATCTGAAAAAACAGTATAGTTCTTCGGGGAAATTGTCTTTGGAAAGAGTTTCCAATGATCCTTCAAATTCCCACGTTTTGGCCTTGTTTATGGCCTTTCTCAAATGCAATGCTGCATTATACAGTGTCGTCATGTGGTGCTCTTCTGCAAATTGGACAGCTGCATCCCTAGAAGCTTTTATGGTCACTCTTTCCGAGTCATTGACCCGTTTTGGCTTATGAAACTCAACGTCATCAATCTCGCTTTGAATCAGTTGCTTTAGCGCTTTTCGACTACAGGTCTTATTGTCAACGCCGTTCTCCATTAAGATACTATAATAAGCAGCCTGTAGCTCTGCCATGATTAGTACGTTGCCATTTCTTAACGATACCTCCGTCGTTGATAGAAACTCTATTTTAGCAGCAATTACTGCTGCTAAGGAATCCGTTGAAGTAGCTGCCGTCGATGACTGCCGAAGGACAGTGGAAACATTATTTCCCCAACACTACTTATGATATCTTATATCAATGGCATGGGCATCTGTCAAGTCCACAGCAGTAGGAAGTTTGACCCATAGCTGATCGTTGCCAGAAATTTCAATGGCATCATGGAGTGACTTACCGGCTGATTTGGTGCTTACCGTACTCAGGCTTTCTCTATACCCTGCAGCCTTGTCACAGAAAAAACACACGTCCCTGTTTTACGGAACCGTTTGTGAGCGAGTGAGTTGAGGAGATGATAATTGCGTTTCTTGTAATTTCCTCGGCCTTTTCTCGACTGTACCAGACAGTTCTCTCTCATATCTTCCCCTCAACCCCTTTGATTCCCAGAATGGGTAGTTTCCTGGTAGCATCTCCGGTGCCACGAGCCCCCTTTCTCTTTTAACTCCCGTGGGTTAAACGACTTTAGGTTAGACCAAATATCAACGTACTTGGATTCGCCATAGCTAGCTCTCAAGCTTATAGCTTTTACAAGTGCTTCATGTGACAACGGATTTTCTGCAATTGGTTCTTCCTTTTGAGATTGACAAACCAAACACAACTTAAAATCTAGGGATGAATCGCTGACTTCCATCTATAACAGCAGATCTACATGTATAATGGTCTGGAAGTCAACATGGCGGACAACGAATCTGATGAAAAATACCGCTGACCGATGTACTGCAAAACAGTGCACAGGATCTCTCCGCTCCTTTATACACAGGGTTCCTTTCAAAACTAAAATGCATGTTTCCTTGTCTAAAATAATCCACTTCTTTAAAGGATAGAATGTGAAACACATTGATTACAACCGTTATATAATGGGAACGTTGCAAGGGAATACAGTTTCCTATTTTAAATTAAGAGCTAGGCCTAATTTGCATTACTAACTTTCTCGCGTGACCATTATGAATAGCCGACGTCCCATAAATCTCTTTATTTTCACCAGAACATATAATCTCAGTTAAAGTTACGGCGCATTTTCGATGAACATGTGACTCGCTATAAATATATTAATATGGGAGCCTCGCTTCCATGCTAGTCATGTCACGTGACCATGCTTAGTCGCTGATATGGTACAATTTCATTTAACTCAATGCAATACATAATCTCTGCAATTTTGGTGCATTTTGGTTGAAAAGATACAGAGCTTGGGCCATTTTTGTGTGAGAGCCTCGTTTTCATGTTGGGAATTTACGTCATTATTTAAATGCCCCATAAAATCGCTCCGTGAAAGTTTCGGAAGTTACACCAACATTTTTTATGTTCCCTAAGGTCCCCTTAACACATTTAGATGGGTTGCAGCCTGAAATTCCCACGGGACTTTATTCTACGTCATTTGCTGCTGGACTATATGTATTATACATGTATAAACTAATAACCATGTCGATAGCTTAAATGTTTGGATTCTTTTTGGAATACTTCGTTCGGCTATGGTTGATAATCCCCAACGTAAACATTAACATTAAAATCTATCAGTTGTATACTGGAATTTTTAGTAAGTCAGATACTGGCGTACATACTATACCGAAGATAAACTTAATGTATCCACAATATATCAAGTAAAACCTAAACAACACAGCTCTGAAGTTGGTAAAACTATAATTTTTTACATTAATTAACTGACCAGAAGTGAAGGTCTTTGTGGAAAACTTAGTGCACCTCAACAAAACCAGTCCTTCGACATTACTTGGTCGTAAGTGACTCAGTGAACAGTATATCCTTACGTTGCACATTACGAAGCTTCCAGAAGTGTTATTCGTGCGAGCTTTTCGAGTAGTGAAAATTGGAACAAAGCGCCGCTGCGGCAGGATACGATAACTATAATGATATACAGTGATAGATCAACAATATAATTTCCAAAGACTGTTCAAAGTGAAATTGTCATTTCAAATCTATGATTCTTATAAAACATGTTGTGTTGCCATTTAAAAAACAACAACTAGTGTATGGATGTGTTGCTTGTGTGGTTTTAATTACTGTTGTACAACTCTTCCAGATTGCCTACATTTCCCAATCAAATTTGATTGTTTTGGTTTCGCATTAGTCTCTAATAGTACCGAATCAGTGCGGATGTTTTTGTTGCACAGCAGTCAATACAAGAAAACTGCGCTACGCTACGCTTAAAGTGCAACTAACCCCTTTTGCAATTTTTATATATATGAATCTTTGAAAGGTTTTGAGTACTTCTGCGAAGAAATTGTTGGCCAAAACAACCTAATTTATATTAATCCACCAACCGAGACCACAGCCAACCAGGAAGCAATAGCGCATTGCTCACGCGAAAAGCAAACATACAGCAACGTAATACTAAAAGTACTTAGCACCTGATCTTGGTAACGTATTTGTAGAAAACTAATTAAGAAGCTAGTCGAACTATTTTGCGAAACAAAGTTGCTGACGGTGGAGCTTTCGAAGTTTTCGAAAGTGCTTGAGTTCGAGTCAGTGAAACCACATAACAAAGACGACTAATCTTCATGCATGATTCTCGTAGATGTGTTATCCCTTACTGAATTCTCTGTCGTCTGCGGTATTAACATTTTTGGAACATATAAACTTTACTTCGTTCACTGTTCCTGTCCACATTTTCATTCTCTGATGCCGATACAGTACTAGTATACGTATGGTCTGCAGATCTCTATACAAAAGTTGCGGTTCGAATGATTTTGACTATAAAATTAGACGGGTGATGTCTTTGCGGTAACAATCAGGAATTTAATAGCACTGGTTGAGTGTGGATACTTGAGCCAAAGGATATTCAAAACAACCATAATTATTACTTCATCATCCATCAACAGAACTGACAAGAAAGCGCGAAATTATTAAGCCGCTCACTCGTAAAAAGAACCAAACACACTGCAATAGCATTATCTACACGGTATAGAAGATAGTTTAACCATTTAGTATTCTTGGCTTGATCGACGAGAACATTGATATCAAAAATTAAAAGAATGAGTTTCTTTTGGTTTCGGATAACCCCTAAAATTAAAACAATGCGAACTATTTGTTCTGTTTTGGGGATATTGCAGAGTCTAGTGCGCTACATTGTGGAAAAGTGCATACAAATGTGCTGAAACAAGGCCAAGAGATCAACGTTAAGATTCAAAACAACCTATATAATTTATTACTCCATCAACCGAGACCACAACCAACACGGAAGCAATAGCGCAGTGAATTGTGGAATGTGTTTAAACAGGGCCAATTAAGAGATCAACGTTAAGGTAAAAAAAAAAAAAAGGTCAGTGCTCTAGCTATCAACGAACCAACCAGGAAGCAAGATTCACTAAGTAAACTTGAAAAAGAAACATAGAGGCAATGAAGTAACTTATCTACTGGAATAAAACGAACTGAAAACACTAAAATATCATGTTATAGATGAAAGATTAGGCCGGTTTCAGACAGCGAACTTCTCATGTGTCGAATTCAGTGCTAATAAGCCATAACAAAAGATTTAGCTCATTAACTATAGATTTCGCTCATTAACAATAGAGTTAGCTCATTAGCATTGGTTCGACGCATGAAAAGTTCGCCGTCTGAAACGGGCCATTAAGTTTAACCACTTTGCCAAATAACTTGCTTACGTTGCACTCTATCACGGATGTAACCATTCAAGCGCCATGAACGTGATTGCGTAGTGACGTCTGTAAGGTTTAAGTAAACTTCCGTGTTAATTGCAGTTTGGAACCAAAGGACAAATACCTAGTTCAGTTTCCGTAGCGTTAACAAGATGAAGGTGAAGTTTTCTTTTACAGTGTCGCTAATTTCCACGTTATGGGTTACTTCGCTGTTGATTTGTAGCGGGCATACAGCTGACCCTTGTTTGACGTCCGTCTACAAGGAAATCAACGAGCCCCTTCGAAGCACAGCCCGAGTATATAGACAAGGGGACAAACCTCTGTGTGATAGAGTTCTACCGTACGGATGGTATCGCTTCACGAGTGAAGTCGGTGGAGAGATGCCGACAACAAATCCTGGACCAAACCACTGTGGCACGGTCGCACCAATATGGATGGATGGATCGCATCCTACACAGGCAGACGGCCAAGTGACAAGGAAGGCTTGTATCAACATATATAATTTGAACAATGGCTGCTATAGAAATTTGTTCATCAAAGTCAAGAACTGTACAGGGTTCTACGTGTACCAACTACGTCCGACATTTGGATGTTACATCGCCTATTGTGCAGGTAACTATACGTAACTATGAACGAAATATATGAACGAGACCTTACATGATAATGAACAACTTGCATCTACAACACTTAGCAAAGTGAAACATGCTTATTAGAAATACAAAAGTGGATGACTTTAACAAACTTAAACTGAACAATGATAAAACAGAACTTTTAGATCTCCACTCTCGTAATCGCCCTTCAGCTCATTTATCATCTTTAGCTGTAGGCAATGACATTATATATATATATATATATATATACCCTTCTAGTCATGTTCGTCGATGACTCGTTAGGTTAACTCTCTTTGTAAGCCTGCTTTTTACCACGCTAAGTTCCAATTTGATCTATGGATTAGCCGGGTCCTGGCTTTGATCAGCCCCTATGGTTGTTTCCCGTTAATTAGAAATTCAGAGTTTAATTGTTAAGATCAGGAAAATTAATATTTGTCACTTCACACTACAGAAATACTAATCCACGCCTTTGTTACTCCCTATTATACGGTTTACCGAAACAGCTAATTCAGAAACATGTACACGGAAATACGATCACATCTCACCTATTTTAAAAGAACTACACTGGTTACCTGTAGACAAACGTATCATATTTAAGCTCCTATTACTTACATTTTAAGGCACTGAATGACCTAGCTCCTACTTACTTACAAAGTTTATTACATATTCATATTCCTACTAGAACTAGAACCCTTCGATCTTCCTCTGACACGCTACACCTCGTTTGCTTTGCCATATTGCCAAACTTACGACATACGGTCAGCGCGCTTTCTCTGTATCCGCTCCAGAATTATGGAATAATCTTCCAATAGAAATAGTTCAGCTTATCTGAACTAGCCAACTGTAAGAATTGTTTCAGCATTGGTCTTGTATTATTATGGTATATATATATATATATATATATATATATATATATAAAATAAAATGATGGTGAAGGTTACTTTTCACAGAACATTTATTGCTACTCGGAGTTTCATGTCCTCGTTAGAGGACAATCTTCAGGCAACTGCCGTTACGTACTAGATTCATTGAGGTTAGGCAGAACTACTCAAATTACATAGTACTTAGGGTTATTACATGCGTAGATTTACGTAATAGGATTGCTCAACAGAAATCTCTTTGAATGTCTGCAGCTCGACATTAATTCACTTCTCTTATTTAAGGTAGCCATTTGGGGTTTGTATATTATAAAATATTTTTCCCATAAGCATAGGTTGCATTTTTTGCTAGCATTATTATAAGACTTAGCCTTCATTACTTTACGCCACTTGATGTGAAATTCGATCTTCTTGTCTTTCAGGTTCCATATGTGTTTACTTAATTCAGTGCTAAATCTATATTTCTCATTATTAAACGAGCATTTGTGGTTTGAATATCTTAATTTAAAAGTTGTATCACAAAGTCCAATATATGTTTCTGTGTTGTTTGCAGTTGATACTTCCGCTTGGTAGATTATGGACTCGTCTTGACAGTAGCCGCTCATCGGGCACACATTATTTTTGTTGCAGTTGCAGTGTTTCTTATTTGTTTCCTCTGGTTTGGCTTTTACTATTTGCGCTTTGTTATTATTACTTATGATATTCTTGATGTTGCTCATACAACTGTAGCTGAGTTTTAATGTGTTTCTGTTGAAGATTTTGTGCAGTACGTTAGATTTTGGAAAGTGTTTATCAATCAGATTCAGGAAACATTGTCCAACATTAGTTTCCACATTACGGTTGAAAGGGGGATTATACCAAATAATGTTCCTTCTTCGATTCTTTGTGCGTTTTTGTGGAGTTTCTTCATAGTTTAGGTTAAAGTTATATCCGCTTTTGTTCAGTGCTTCTTGATAAATTGGCTTAGCTTTGTCGAATCCTTCTTTGTCTGATGAGATTTCGGATAATCGTCTGTTAATTGATTCACGCTAAAAGATCAATCTTATTCAATAACGGCTGCCCATGGGAAAAGAAAACCTCTAATGATCGTTTTGATGTAACCATGGGATCTTTCGACGGGGCTGAAACGTGCGAGTTAGTTGGATGCTATATACTATCACTTCTTACGGAAAAGTTCGGTTATAATATTGGACTCTACCGAGACGACGGCTTAGCTGCTTTCAACACTACCCCTCAAGAAGCTGAAAAAATCAAGAAGAATCTGTGTAAAATATTCCGTGATAACGACCTGAAAATCACAGTCGAAGCCAACATTACAGTTGTTGATTTCCTTGATGTCACGCTTGACCTTACGAGCGGCAAACATTACCCGTATACTAAACCAGGAAATATCCCGCTGTATGTGCACAAGAAATCAAACCACCCACCGACTATTCTGAAAAACATTCCTGAATCAATTAACAGACGATTATCCGAAATCTCATCAGACAAAGAAGGATTCGACAAAGCTAAGCCAATTTATCAAGAAGCACTGAACAAAAGCGGATATAACTTTAACC
Organism: Actinernus sp. WN-2022; assembly: GCA_030867875.1. Taxonomy (NCBI): domain Eukaryota; kingdom Metazoa; phylum Cnidaria; class Anthozoa; order Actiniaria; family Actinernidae; genus Actinernus; species Actinernus sp. WN-2022. Next base: position 51,585,689 of record JAOWCC010001751.1, on the reverse strand, counting down.
TAAACTATGAAGAAACTCCACAAAAACGCACAAAGAATCGAAGAAGGAACATTATTTGGTATAATCCCCCTTTCAACCGTAATGTGGAAACTAATGTTGGACAATGTTTCCTGAATCTGATTGATAAACACTTTCCAAAATCTAACGTACTGCACAAAATCTTCAACAGAAACACATTAAAACTCAGCTACAGTTGTATGAGCAACATCAAGAATATCATAAGTAATAATAACAAAGCGCAAATAGTAAAAGCCAAACCAGAGGAAACAAATAAGAAACACTGCAACTGCAACAAAAATAATGTGTGCCCGATGAGCGGCTACTGTCAAGACGAGTCCATAATCTACCAAGCGGAAGTATCAACTGCAAACAACACAGAAACATATATTGGACTTTGTGATACAACTTTTAAATTAAGATATTCAAACCACAAATGCTCGTTTAATAATGAGAAATATAGATTTAGCACTGAATTAAGTAAACACATATGGAACCTGAAAGACAAGAAGATCGAATTTCACATCAAGTGGCGTAAAGTAATGAAGGCTAAGTCTTATAATAATGCTAGCAAAAAATGCAACCTATGCTTATGGGAAAAATATTTTATAATATACAAACCCCAAATGGCTACCTTAAATAAGAGAAGTGAATTAATGTCGAGCTGCAGACATTCAAAGAGATTTCTGTTGAGCAATCCTATTACGTAAATCTACGCATGTAATAACCCTAAGTACTATGTAATTTGAGTAGTTCTGCCTAACCTCAATGAATCTAGTACGTAACGGCAGTTGCCTGAAGATTGTCCTCTAACGAGGACATGAAACTCCGAGTAGCAATAAATGTTCTGTGAAAAGTAACCTTCACCATCATTTTATTTTATTTTATTTCGCTCTAGTTCGCTATTGAGCACTTTCGGAGACTGATGAAATTATACCTATTACCTATATATATATATATATATATATATATATTCACCCGATCAAAAAAAAGATGACACTCCAGAATATATATATCTCCATATGTGTCTTTGTTGTTACCTGGGAAAGCAATACCGTAGGGATCGGTACGAGTACAATGCGTAAACAATCGATTCGTTTAGTGCCTAAATACCTAACAACTTTCTTAGCGCCAGAGGGTTTGAAGTTTACAAACATTAGAAATAAAGGAAAGTTAAAGTTTTTATAGCGCAGCATTTTTTCTCATTGTTTGATCTTCTCTTGGGGCTTTAAATAAATTTAATGAAGTACCAGTTTAGTGAGTTCGCTTAGAAAAACTTTGCCTTAAGAATGGTTTTTAGAAAAGAATTGCGATGCCAAATCACAGTTAGGGGGTTTAGTCACGTGCTCGGAACGCTTGAAAAGCATCAAAAACCCATAGTACACTTACATTCATTCAGTTAACCATTTTTATTAGCTTCAACTGAGCATAATTCGACCTAAAGAAAACGCGGCCGCCAATCTCGTCAAGTGCAGGAATTACCGTGCGGATAAAAAAAATAACATTTGCTCATTTTATGGGTCCAAAAAATATTAGCAGACTTCGAAACATTACTGTTTGATAATCAAAATACATTTCTACAGTAGTTTATTCAGTAGAGCACGCGCGGTTGTGTATCGAAATTTCTACCATTTTTTTAAAGGTCATGTTGAAATGTTTGTCTTCCTTCGCTGACGACTCTTTGAACGGCTACGAATCGAAGAAGACAGGAATGGAATTAGAAATTTGAAAATCTTGATCAAATTAGAACAAAATACTAAACCTAAAGCCATGAAATTGTAAAGGATTTTGTTTTGTATGACATTTTATCAGTAGTAGTGCCTCGATCGTCTGCTGCGAGAAGGAAAATATAGGAGATTTCGGCAAAACAAAATTATTTAAAAACTTATATCGAAATTTAATAAATGTTCTTCTCCTTACTTTGCTGAAAATTTTCCTTTTTAAAGTAACGAAATCGGTTGGATAGAACATGTAAAGAATGCGATGTAAAGTGGTATGCTGTAGAGTGTAGTGCTATGTGTGCACGCCGGCCTACGAGGGAAAGAGAAAAAATCTCTGACCCAAGTGGGACTCGAACCCAACGACCTCCAGGTTGCATGTCTGGCGCTCTACCAGAGCAATCGTGGGTATTGATGCGTTTTATGGGGTCACGGCGATTATATATGTATATGTAGTTATTATATGAAATCATGCATGTTTGCCCCGTAGCACTAGTAAGTGTAAAGAATGTGATGTAAAGTGGTATGCTGTAGTGCTATGTGTGCACGACCTACGAGGGAAAGAGAAAAAATGTTGGATCAGTTCTCTTTTAAAAAGTACTGAATTGTAGAACTAGAGGCTGAAGTGAAATCGATCATCGCTCACCGGTCTGAGCAAAATTTAATTTCCGCGCTAGAATTCAAGCAAAACTACGTATTTTTTTGGGTTAAGTAGCTCGAACTGATAGGTTCTAATATAATTGCTACTTCGGTAGTTTCCAGTGAACAAAGGTGGCAGAAATTTCGCTATAAAACTTTAACTCAAAATAAATGTCTCAGTCGCGTGCTTTACCGAGAAAACTGTTTTAGACGGCTTCCTTAGTTATCAAACTAGTGTCTTTTGGCCGATAACACGCACGGATTTTTCATTGTTTCGGACGATTATTTCTTCACCTGACAAGAATCGCGGCCGCTTTTTGTTTATGTTGGTCATGCCACTAAAGCAACCCAAAGGTTTTGTTTTTAAAGTTTGAAGTAAGCAACATATTTTTGTTTCACAGATCTATCATATATATCTGCGATTCTGAGCAGTTTATTTTAGTGATTTCTTAATATAATGAATATAAAAGGCAAAATTGTTTGTAATTAATACGGAGTATTGAGAATTTTCAAGCGTCCCGATCAGAAGAAACGAAAGTACATCCTACCATTTTGTGATTTTCAATTTATATGTCATGCAGGATTTATTTAACCGATTTTGCTACAATAAAAAGGAAACTTCTCAAGAAAGTAAGGGCAATTCGAATAACACTTGTTTGATTTTGAAATATTATTTTGAAAGCAAAAATTATCTTTTATATTGTATCGATTCGGTCCCAACAAGACACATAGCCAGGGACCTAAACATTTCACAACCACAGCATTATTGCTTATATAGGTGTTTAAACCCCAAAAGTAAAACCAAACAATGAAAATAAATGCTGCACTATAAACGCTGAAACTTTCCTTTGTTTCTAACGTTTGAACGGTTGTTGATTTCAAGTCCCACTGGCGCTAAGAAAAATTGTTAGGCATTTAGGCACTAAACAAAGCGATTGTTTGCGCATTGTACTCGTACCGATCCCTATGGTATTGCTTTCTCAGGAAAAACAAACACACACATGGGGATATATATATATTTAATCTGGAGTGTCATCTTTTTTTTGATCAGGTGTATATATATATCATATATTTCCGATTGTGTTTGTTTCAGGAAACAAAGAACCCTGTGAACCAGGATATATTGGAATCAAGCCAAATTGTACAGGTATCTGAACTAACTTTATATAAGATCTGTTGCACTGTTTGTATTGCATATATTTGACGAGTGTATTTGTTATTCAACTGTGATAATGATGAAGTACAGTAAAACAGCAGACATTTGTGTGGGATTTATAGCCATATTCTTTAAAGCAATGTTCGTTTTAAAGTACTATATGCGTGATTTGAAATGATTGTGTTGATATTTTATACATGGCATACTTGTAAAGAACTTGAGATGTACCGGCATAACAATCTTCTACCGTATACTTGCAAGGCATGCAGTTATATTTACTACTTCAATTATGCTACTCGTAAATTACTTGCACTATGCTGTTTATAATAATAGGTGACGTGGCATGAAACATCCGGCTATTACAGTAATCCCCTCCCCCGGCAGATTCGAACAAGAAGTGGTTCCTTTCAGGTCCATTAATTGTCATTTAAAGTAGAAGTCATTACTTTGATTAACATTGACGATTTCCCCAGAAGGACGAGTGCCACGTTACTTTAATTTGTTGGTAAATTAAATCCACTTCTCTCTTAGTAGTAGTAATTTATGTAACCATGCACGCATCACATATCCACTTCTCTCTTAGTAGTAGTAATTTATGTAACCATGCACGCATCACATATCCACTTCTCTCTTAGCAGTAGTAATTTATGTAACCATGCACGCATCACATATCCACTTCTCTCTTAGTAGTAGTAATTTATTTAACCATGCACGCATCACATATTTAAGCACGAAATCAAATTAGACATGCGCAGATACTTGATGCCGACATTCGCTAAACCAATACCCCTGGGAGTTCAAGCGCTTCACTAATGACCATACAAGGCCGGAGTAACTGAAGAGTTAAGCCGGTCACACCCGGTGAATAAAACAACTAAACACAGTAAACAGATAAACAAAACAACTAAACAGCTAAGCTAAGCGGCTAAACACAATCAACTACGACGAAAATGAAGGGAATTCAACCAACATACCGATGCCGATGCTGTTGTATTAAAAAAAAAAATGATTCACTACATCTAGATCCAGGATGTTTTCGTGTTATTCCCGACATTTTAAGGTATATAAATATTTCTTTAGTTTTTATTGTAAGGGGGAACTAGTTATTTATAGTTACGGCGAGGTAATGTGTTTCAAAATAAGAAAATTATCGCGAGTTTAAGCTAGTTAGATAGACAGAATATGTATTAATTTATTCACGTTTGCCCAACGTGCTCTACGACTCAGTAATATTTACACTAAGTCATAATTAAATAACTACTATTAATTAAACTACAAAAACTATCCTAAAAACCATAAAATACTTTAGTAGTTTAAAAAAACGTATTGACCAAGGAACGATAATCTAAAATGAATAGACTATTAAGACAATGTACGATCCGATGTAGGACCGATTATCAGAAAGTGTAATTCCCCAGCTTTCGCCGAATTTGTGCGAGGGAGCAGACACCTACAGTAGGGAAGAGTTCCATAGTACCGCTCCACTATAATAAAATATGGTTTTAGGAAAATTCTTTGTTCGCCTTGGGTGGAACGAGATTGATAGTTACGTTGCTTTGATGTTTTAGAAAACATCCCTTGAAGGTATTTTGGGTAGAGGTCGTTCATAGTGTTTTAAACATGCAGCTAACTTTTCGTCTTTGCTGGTCTAGCTATAAGTGTCGTCCATCCGAGAGCATTACGGACAAGGGCTCTCGGTTATAATTCTTGCTTCTCTGTGTTGAAGTAATTGTAGTCTTGGAGGTATTATCACAAATTTAGCTAAAGTAGTTAAATTAGTGAGAGACTAATGAACGGTATACCAGCTGGAGGGTATTATATGACGTCAATGTGTTTGTTCCATTTCAGCTGCTCGTCTACAGTTATTCATAAAATTTTGGACTTAGTGACACGGTTAAAAGTATGGATCATACTTTATAATTAAGCGAATTTGAGGATCATTTGCTATGAATAGCCTTCAAGCGCTGCGGGCATGAACTCAATAACATATACTCTGTTTTATTAGTTATGTTTGCGTTTAGCTTGTTGGCTCCAAGCCAGTCTTTTAGTCTATTCAAGTATTCATTTTACATTATTAACTCGTGGATGCGCTTTTAAAAATCCTTGAAACAACATGATTATTAATGAACCTTCGAAGATACCTAATATAATGAACAGACATTTTGCTTCAATTGGACAGAAATTAGCAAACCAAGTTCCAAATCACAGTAAACATCCCTTAGACTATTTAAGTAATATCAGACAAAAGGATTCATTTTTCTTTACTACTGTAACAAAAGCTGAAGTGGAATGTGAAATTTTGTCAATACCAATCAATAAATCATATGGTCTATATTCCTGTCCAATTGCCATGTTAAAATGTTCAAGGCATATACTTAGTTCGCCATTAGCAATTATATTAAACACTTCTGTACAACTTGGAATATACAATGTATCCATCTAAGCTAAAGATCTAAAAAATAGTACCAATATTCAAATCTGAAGATGAATTGGAACCTAACAACTATAGACCAATATATTTACTGTCAATTTTTAACAGAATCTTTGAAAAACGTATGTATAATCGTTTGGCATGTTTCATAGAAAATAATAAGCTGTTATATAATGCTCAATATGGTTTTAGGACAAAACATTCAACTCAACATGCTATCCAAGATATAATAAACACAATACAAACAAATATGGATAACAAAATGTTCACCTGTGCTGTGTTTATTGATTTATAAAAGGCGTTTGATACCGTAAATCACAGTATATTTAAAAAAAAAACTATATCATTATGGAGTAAGAGGTATATTGTACGATTGGTTTGAATCTTACCTGCATGGTAGAACCCAAACAACCCAAATAGCATCTCACATATCAAGAGAATAATAATTATGGTGTTCCCCAGAGCTCTGTCCTTGGCCCTCTACTCTTCCTAATCTTTATAAACGAGATATATAAAGCCTCTGATGAACTCATTTTTTTCCTTTTTGCAGACGATACTAACTTACTATATGCTTACAAAAATAAAAAATCTCTCGAATCAATTGTAATTAAATAAAGAAGTAAAGAAATTATGTGATTGGCTTACTGTAAATAAGCTAACTTTGAATCTCAAAAAAAATAATCCTTACCAAAGAAAACTTACTTACCAATTTAACATTAAAGCTTATAGTAACTTACTTAATAGTTATGTTCCTCTTGAATGTAAAGATTATGTAAAATACCTAGGATTGTTAATTGATAGTAATCTTTCATGGAAATTCCATATAAATGTTATTAGTAATAAGATAAGTAAAACAGTTGGCCTGATTGCTAAATTAAAACATTTTGTTCCCTAGGATATCTTATTAACTTTATACCGATCTTTAATACAACCAGATCTTAATTATGGCTTAAGTGCCTGGGGCCAAGCCCCTAAATTATATATAACAAAGCTATTTATTCTACAAAAATAGGCCCTAGCTCAGATTAATTTTTTTTCTTATAGGAATTAAGAAAGTGCTATTCCTCTTTTTCTTAAGGCAAATATTTCTCCTATTCATATTCTTTATCTCGAATCAATTGCAAACTTAATGCAATATGTTGTTAATAAGAAGGCTCCTATTAATTTATGTAAATTATTTTCTTATATAAGTGATACACATTCATATAGTACTAGATCATCTGTGTGTCAGAACTTAAACACTCAATATTCAAGACTAACCATTCAAAATAAATTATTCTCTTGAATAGGTGTAAGTTTGTGGAATAAAATTCCAATTCAAATTAGAAATCTAACAAAAAAAGCTTTCAAAAAAGAAATTAAAGAAAGACTACATGCAGTGCTACAAAATGAAGGTTCATATGTTGATGCTCCAGCTCTACTTCAAAATATGCCATAACAAATCTGATCAACACAATTTTAATTAATTGAATTTTAGTCATTGATTGCATTGTATTAGTAACTTGTAATAAAAAACCCTGAAGCATTGTAACTATAAATACTGTTAAACTCATACCTCTAATTTTTATTATAATTTTTCTGTCAATAGTTATCTGTGAATATTACTTATCTACGAAATCCTTACAATTACATGTACTGTTGTTATATATATATTTATCTTGTCAACATCAGTGGCGTAGCCAGGTTTTTAAAATTTGTAGGCCCAAACAACCGCTCCGTAAGGGTCGCTTCTTGAGGGGTCATGTTTTGTGTATTTCGACAGCTCCTCAAGCCCAACATTCACTTGTAATAAGACAAGTAGGTTGTAGAATGTGTAGGCCCAGGCCTACGGGCCTATAGGCTAGATACGCCCTTGAACATTATATATGCTACTTGCGGGTTAGTGTATTTTTGTAAACAATTTGTTGTTAAACTTAATAAAGTGTATAGTGTAAGTGTACGAGTTATTGGGGTTAGTGCTCCGAGCTAATTTATTCATCGTTTTATGGTGTGTATTTCGTTTTATTCTGTGTACATCGGGGACTCTCCGTTGGCTGTCCGAATAGTCTTCGATTTTCCGAAGATGTATTGACGGAGTTTATGGCATGAGTTCAAGTTTTCGATCATCGGAAAGACTCTTCGAAAGGATTTGGCCGTGTTGTTAAAGGTATATATAATTATTATTCCGAAATGCCTTATAATTAATTTATCGCTACAACTGCTATATTGTTAAAAACAGACATTTGGTCGCGGGTCGTATTTACGATAGAAGCCCGGAAATTTATAAGCGCGTTTGGCTTAGCTAAGCAGATTTTAATGTCTTGAATGTACTGTGTTGGCAGTTTTGGGAACGTTTTCGATGCAACAGAGATAGAGATGGTAATGTACACTGAACTGTTTTCGGGACAAAGCTCCCGAGTCTCATGGCACGTTCATAATACATCTCTAGGCTCAGAGATAGAACGTGCTGCAATCTTTACTCGTACTCGTCAGGGTGAATATATTAAAGCTTAAAGTTCAGTTGAACGACGATATAGCCCCTGCTGATCACTGGGGAATGAAAGCCAGGATTTTGGAAAGTGAGGAAAGCAAAGCTAAACAAAGCCATACGATAGCCAAACAAAAGCTAATGGAAAACCTTAGTAATATACAGAATAACAATAATGTGATCAGTTCGAAAAATGACAGGGTAAATATCACTGAAATGTCAAATAATTTGAATTTGATGGTCGAATGCGAACAGCTGAGCACTGTATTGTTATCTGGTAAAGGCTTGAATACTGATCAATCTAGGAGTAGGAGGCACAAATCAAGATTGTCTGCAGTTAGAAATCGTGATAGAGAACCTTCAAGAATACCAGTGAGAATAATAATAAGTCTGTTTTTAAAAATAAACTGTTTTCTTTGATCTTTCAGTCAGTTGACCTCCTTGTCATGCACTGTTTATATTTGATAAAACGTTTGCAGGTTACATTTGGCTAGTCTTGAATAACTGTAATATCTGATGCTGCAACAGTAATTTGCGTCATCAATGTATAGGCATCAGTATTGTGGGCAAATGCACGATATTGCATATCAAGAGTTTTACTTAGTGGAAATAAAATAACCGGTCTGATACCTTGGAAACCATACACTATCCCGCAGCACGTACCTATATGCTTATATATGGTAGTACCACCTCCCTCCTCGGCGTCTACGATGTCAACATCAGAGACTTGTAAGACGAAACACCGCTGCGCGTGTACTCCAGCATGGATTCACGTTAGCAATCGACATCCAATGTTTTGTTTTAATTTAAACTTCTACGTCCTTCGTGTTTGCTTCAAGAGCAACAGGTGATCATGGCAGGTTACACCAGTCGTAGATCTCATAGAAGCTTTAATTCCGACTACAAGATATGACAGTGTCACTAGTTGCTCTTTCACTAGTCCTCTGGCAGACCTCCGTCCCACCTAAGAAGAGTAGACAATTAAGAAATAGAGGACATATTTTTATTCTGCCGACAGTGAAGACTGAGCGTTTTAAACGCATTTTTATCAATATATGTCTTTTTAAATATATATAGTTTTCTTCATACTGAGTAACTAATTATGCCATATTAAGAGTCCCTATACACATTTTATATTTTAGCTTTAGTTCTTAGATTTTAGCTTTACAGTATTTTATTAACTTAATTTTTCAACATGTAATTCAGAACGTTTGTTTGTGAAAAGGACTACTGTCTAGTAATAACGACTAGTAATAGGTGGTAATGAAAACTGATAACAGGTAACCAGGACGTAGCCAGCTAGCTTTCAATAACGTTGTAGGTGCATACAATCCACCTGGTAGGCTTCTAGAGGGATATCGTGAAATCAGATAACATGCAGTAATTAACAGCAGCAACGGCAATTAGTCAGGCGCGGATCCAAACCGGTTTACACCGGAAAACGGTCAAATTCAACCCAAACGTTTTTGGAATTTTAAAATTTCAGCGGAAGTGAGGCAATACATTTTATTTGTTTTCTTAATAATTTATTTCATAGTTTGAGAAACGCCTTTTAATTCGGCAATGCGATAGTCAATAAGTTTTACAACAGGTGTTTTCAATCTAACATTCTTGTAAATAGAGTTTACCAATATAAGCGAACGAATCTGTTTGTAAATCAGTATGTTGCAAAGTCGCCTTAGGGTACTCGCCACAGTCATGATTATGACACGGTCATTAACGTGGTGAGATTATTACAATATTTGCTTGACTTCATCCTTGAAAAAAACATATCCGTGACTTGGAAACAGAGTGACGAGTTTTGTTTAATTTTAAAGTTAAGAACTTACTTCAGAAATGTCAAGCAGATTTGTTGAACAGCGCTCCCTGCATTTACGAAATACTGTACATGGATTTAATTTAAGATAATGTGTTTCAGTTTGTATATAACTAATGATGCAATAAAGCAGATTGAAAAGATCATTTAGGATGTTGTAATCCAAAGCTAATTTTCAGTCTCAAGAACGCAGGAAATGGCGTTTAAGAGAGTGAAATCTCAAAATAATTTCCCCCATGATGCCTCCGGGCCCCCCATATTTTTTCTTGGATAAACGCTTGTGAGTAATAACAATATAGACCCATTCGAAAAATGGCGTCCAATTTAATTAACTATTGTTTAGTACTGACTAGCCTCGCTTAAACGTTCAAAAGCTTTTGTGTGGACTGACTAGCCTCGTGTTCACGTTACCAGGACAATAGCTTTTTAAATTGGACGCCATTTTTCGAATGGGTCTATATAAAGAATATTTGGTGATAACAAATTTAGAGTAACAATACTAAGATAATAACTCGACCGCTGATCGCTATGTGCACCTTATTCATATCTCGTGTCTGCGCGAAAAGAAGTCTGGTAACCATGGTATCAGAGCGAGGCTAGTTGTCCCAGAGATCGCAAAATTGGATCCGCTCAGAAATGTCTTAGTTTCTGTCGTACCGCACTGTTGTGTTCTTTTGTGTTATGTCTATTGTTCTCTTCCTGTGCTAGCTGGGACGACTGGCCTCGCTTTGATGCCTTTATGAATAAGGTCAATATATCTGACTAGCAGGGACCCGCGGAACTTACATGAAATTAACAAATATGATATAGTAACATAGTCTAGCCAGGTGACCGGCTCCTGACACAATGCAATGGCGCCAGAATGTGTACTGGAGCTTTTTAGCGTGTTGATGTATTTAAAGTTGTAGGCAATAATATCTTACGGATATCAGTTAATTTCTCAAACCGATGAACACAATTATACCTATTTTCGAGAAAGTGCCAAAACTGACGGTCACAGGCAGCTCGATCGAGTCATGGATTCGTGTGACGAACACAAATATGGTCGCCGAAAGAGCATTGAGCGAAGCAGGAAAACGGAATAAAAACAATAATCAAAAGCCAAGTTATTTGAATGTCTGGTTATAGTTTCTGGTCTGAAGAGCCTACGATAGTTGGGCGAGGACACAGTTGGTTTTTATATCTAAGAACACAGGAAACTACAGAGAACAGACACGGAAAAAAGATCTTGCTTTCCGGTTGTAAGATCGAACAATTGAACAGTCTTTTCCATGGAAAACATTTCTAACTGTGTTTGAAAATAAAGAAATGGTAAACGTGCAGCGTGCGTCAGAGTTATGCTTGAGTGCTTAGGCAACCTCCCAAGTGCATCCATAACTCGATGGACGCACAGCTGTGGCGTTTACCATTTCTTTTATAACATAACCACGACAATTACCCTATATCATTATGACGTCACGGCTTGTTTATGAGGGGGACAGAATCGACTTGAACAATAGAATTTTGAACTAAATCTGCTCTGCTGAGGAAAATTTAACTTCGAATTGTCTGGTTTCCAGATATCAGCTGTATCAATGTTTATCCCACAATATTTACCGTATTTGGTGGCTGTTAGCGCTATTCTACGTTCTTCAAAATGCATTTGATAGCGATTTCCTTTGTGTTGTTGCTGTTTTGTCCCTGTTTTGTCTCCCTCCCACGACCGTGATCCTTAGCGTTTAAACAATAGATTGTTTTGATATGACGTCATAGTGATATAGGTCAATTAAAGAGCAAATAATGTTTTTGTTGGTGATGAAATATAAATTCTCAATACATGAAGCACGCAAAAATAATCGCATAAATTAAGCTGAGCGCTGGTGCGACTGTTCCAGTGCAAAAACAAGCGTTTATTCAAACCTTGGTCCCAAGGAAAAGACAAGATCTAGCTAGCTAAAAAGTTCTCGAACTGCAAGAGAAAGACATTTATTCAGTTCCTTTTGTTGGAAGCAATCGCTTTGGTAAAGCAAAAATTAAGAAAAGGGTTCATTCGTCTGTTGAAAACTGAATAGCTTTCGGCGGAATTAAAAACTACCTGCACACCAGAGGTTTGGAATTCGTCGTTTTTCCTATGGATTGGAGTGAACTGTCAGCTGAATCTCCTGGTTTTGGCTTGTTGTTGTTGCCATTTGTGCCAGTACGTGATATCCTTGAGACAAGTGAACTAAGTAAGTTTGTTTGTTGTTCTCTAAAATTGTAAGTTTAATTACTTTCACATCCAAAAGTGGCAATAAAATTATCTCGTTGTAAAATGAACTCACTGAATGTGGAGCTTATTCATTATTCTGTAGTTGGCATTAATATCAGGACACTAGAGAACGTTTTAATGAGGTTTATTCGTTTAATTCCACTATGTACATACACCTCTGGCCCTTCGGCGGTTTTCGACTCGACTGATATATATAATTATAAGTTTAGTTTCTACCAAATGAACCATTGTGGTTTCATTTAATTAGCTCATAAAACTCGTCTGGATTTTTTTAATAATCAAAAATGCTGCCCCTTACCTCTAAATATCGAGATTGAACAGTTCGTCGTCTTTTTTTGTCCGTCCTTTCTGAATGTTTCAGGATCCAAAACTCAGTGCAAAAGCTCGTAAATCTTGTTCGTCGTTCGTACAGATTTGCAAGCCGTCTCAACTCTTCCTTTTCTGGTACGTTGGCTCGGAAAATAAATGAAGCTCAAAATTTGCCAAGACAGTCGCTGGACAAAATTCCCTGTTCACTTGGATTAGAGTTTTTCTCTTATTTTCCTGTAAAATAGTTTTCGTGGGAATAGAAAAGAAAAATTTAGTGCAATCATGAACAAAATCCGACGTGAACGTGCAACCCATGGGCAAATGGTCCACGGCTATTAGCCAATCAGAGCGCTAGGTTTATCGTGGTTTTGTTATGATACATGGTCTTACCTCGTTCGGTCGTTTGACTTGGCGATAGCCGATAGGTTTTCCCTAAAACATTCCCGTAAACTCGATGGCTTGCTCACCCAGGTTTTCCCTATAAAGCAGATTCCCGTAAATTCGATGGCTTGCTCGCCCAACTAAGTGTAGAACTTGAAAAAACTCATTTCTTTCCTCAAATGCAACCAAGACCAAGGCAAGAGAGAGAGAGAGCAACTTTTCGCATGATTCGTCGTTTTCGTTGGGATACCTGTGGTCATAACTTTTGGCGCCATTTTCGGACGCGCGCGCGCGTTCTCAATATTAGGATATCGATCGAGGGAGCTTGGGAAAGAGCGTTACACACACACATTTAGCGTATTATTATATAAGACTAGCAGGGACCCGTGGGAACGCACATGAAATCAACAAATATGATAAATTATAGTAACATTAAGTCTAGCCGGCTGACTGACTCCTGGCACAATGTTTTTAGCATGTTGATATTTTCAAAGATGTATTTTGATTTTTTTTAAAGGCAATAATATCTTACGGATCTCAGTTAATTTCTTAAACCGATGAGCACAATTATTGTCGAAAAAGTGCCAAAACTGACGGTCACAGGCAGCTCGAGACATGAATTCGTGTGACGAAAACAAATCTGGTCGCCGAAACAGTTGGTTTTATATCTTAAGAACACAGGAAACTGGATACAGAAAACAGACATGGACAAAATATCTTACTATTAGACACATCATTTAAAAAAATAACAGCCTTTTCCACGGACAACATTTCTAACTGTGTTTGAATACCTGGTCTTACCTCGTTCGGTCGTTTGACTTCGGCCGCTTCGCTTGACGATAGGTTTTCCCTAAACTCTAAGTAAAACATTCGCGTAAACTCGATGGCGTGCTCGCCCAGGTTTTCCCTAAAACAGATTCCCGTAAGCTCGATGGCTCGCTCGCCCAACTAAGTGTAGAACTTGAGAAAACTCATTTCTTTTTAACATTCTTTCCTCAAATGCAACCAAGACCAAGACGCGCGCGCGTCCTCCATATTAGGAAATCGATCGAGGGACCCTGGGAAAGAGCGTTACACAGACACTGACACACACACACACACTGACACACACACACACACACTTAGCGTATTATTAGATAAGATAATTATAAAAAAACACCTTAGGTAATCAGGCAATAAAAAAACGAAAACTGCAGTAAAGATATTGATCTCAACGTAAACAGAAACTACTTACGACTCCTTAGGCACCTTAAGTATAAAAACGTCAGGAGCCATTCCCCAGAGAGTCCATATGTACTACAGTATATATGTGAGTTGGCGTATTTACACCTTGGGCTTTCAGATTTTTTTCAAGAATAAATTGTGTTTCGTTTTTGTCCACGAATAAATGTTTTTCTTTGTTCGAAAGAAAAACAATACCGACGGTACCGTTCGTTCATGAGTTCAGTCGGTGTTCGTTCTTTTTTTATATTTATTTTTCCTGTTTGTTTCCTTACTATTGTAAGAGTGTGTTAAAATGTCAATAAAATCAATTCAAATACTGTATCATCGAAAAGACGAACGAAAAAGAGAACATTCAAGTATTATTTTTCGTTCACCCTCAAGCAACTGTACGGTACACCTGGAAAAGTTTTGAATTTAAAGAAAGTATTGACGTACTGATCACATAGTTGTCAGTTGAAATGCATTATTTTAATAGCGTTGCGCACAGATGACGTCACAATATTTAGACCCCCCCCCCCGCCATGACTCAGACAGACGAACCACTTTTCACGTTAGACTTACAAGAATCGACCAGCACTTCAGTTCGTCCTCTGACTATTCTGACTACCAGAAATGACGGCTTTCTTGTATTATATTTTGAAAGAGAATCTGATTATTATACTGTCGAACAGCTTAAACGTTGGCTAAAATACCGAGCATTGAAACAAAGTGATAAACGGCAATCTTACCAAGCGAGTTCCACCGACATTTTGAAAGGGGTGCAAACATGGCCCAAAATACAGTGTTTCTATGGGAATCCGATGCCAAATAATCAGTTCCGTAAAATCGAATTTCTGAAATATTCATCTTCTACAAGCTTAAGATACCAGGTAAAAGATTAACTGATCAAAATTTGAGGGATGTATAGCTGTACTAGGAAGCTTGCAATCGTGTTTTTACTTTGCCATACATTTGTCTGTTATTTGAACGAGTCCAAGTCCGCGTGAACATTTAAGACAAATGTACGGGAAACTGAAACTGAACACGATTGCACGCTTTCCGGCACAGCTACATTCCTCAAATTTTAATCAGTTAATCTTTTACCTGGTACAGGCTAAAGTTTACAGACAGTGAATATTTCAGAAATGCGATTTTACGGAAATTATTTGGCATCGGTTCCCATACAAATACTGTATTTCGCGCAATGTCTGCAACTGGTTTATTCATTGCTGCAAACCACGTTAAATATAGTCATGGAAGCTCTAACTGAATCCAAACTCATATTTTCCCATAAAATATCGCTGTAAGACTTCATCTAAAAGTTGAAAAGTCATGGTTTTCCTAGCGGCCGCCATATTGGCCGAGCATGATTGAGACCTGGGATCATTCGATCCCAAGTCTCAATCACGCTCGGCCAATATGGAGGCCGCTTCGATGATCCGTTTGCTGCGCGAAAAAAACACTATCTACCCCCTGAAAGCGGTTTTCCGTAAGATGGTTAAAACAAATGAGAAATGTAGCCGTGTGCATTCATCGGCGAATGGGAATATACAGCCAGCACGTAACTTTATTAAAATTTGGCAATTTTTAAAATTCATTGGAGACCAAAGCTAATGTCATGGCTGCAAAATTACCAACTGTGCAGAGTTTTGAGCAGATATTTTAGAGTCAGACTGTACAGACAAAGTTACGAGCTAACAGTTTATGGTTCGACAAATTTTACAGACGAATCACTCGCCAGTGCCCACCACCATACCTTTCTCTGTAATATTTTTGTTTGCAAATTTATAACTTTGTAAGAAAAAAGATAGCACCTTAAATTTCGGTAGTCTTGCTTATTTTGATGTGCTCTGTCAAGCCATTATATTATTTTTTTGAATTTGTCGTGTTTTCAAATTATGCGATAGCTCCGATCCGAAAGAAATTTTAAAACTTCAGTTGTGTTAATAAAATATATCCGATTGAAAGCACTGTAGATGTACATGGGAGTCTTCGCTTCAAAAACGTAATTAGAATCCATAAATTCGAGCATAAACTTTTGTTCCTTCTCGGACTCTTCTCGCTATGTTTACTGCCGTGGGCAGTGGGACTTCAGTATTAAATTTGTAACTGCTGTTACAGTAATTCAGACAAACTCCCGCTTGCGTTTAATTGTACTTGTCTCGTTGTTGTGTGCTTTTGAGGTCTCCTGTACAAACATTTATTCAGCGATGACATTTCTCACTGCATTCCCTGTGAAGGTTTTGGAACGGAAAAGCTCCATCGAAAAGGCCAAGAAAAGAAGAAAAACCTCTAATGGCTCTATATACATCTCTCAGAGATATATCTCTTTGAGCGATTTATCAAGGTTTTTTCACATCTAGAGCGGTCAATCTTACATCTCCCCCAGCAACAGTGCTTAGTATTCACCATTACTGATATGACTGGAAATCTTATTTAAGGTATTGCTTCTTTTTTTGATCGAAAAAGAATACGAATTATGTCCAAACACGACTATCGAACACACTGAAATACTATAAACAGCAGCGTTTGTTTGTCTGACCCTTGCGGGGGGTCTCGTGCCAGACAATCTATTTTTAGAAACTGTGTGCAGCGCTATTTGTTTGGCTCTTCATTGAGTCCCGTTTCGATGGTAGACTTATAAGATATGTATTTCTTTTGTTTTTTTGCGGGAACTCTCTAGCAACAAATCTCGAACAACTTTTAGTTACGTGTTTGGAAAATATATTTCACATTGACATCGAGACTTAAACCATGCCAGTCGTAGGTATATTTATCAAGACAAGTACGTTGCAGCAGTATATAGTCTTTATACTAAGGGCGGCCCGGCGTTATTATAGCCTGCGAAAGCAGCCGCTCCGTGAGCTCGGATCAGCGGGCTCCTACCCGTCAAAGGAGCGGCCGGCAGCTCGCAGGCTGTCTTCTTACTACCTATACTCTACGTCAGTGTTCCTACATATAGGTTTACTAAAACCTATATTTCCGTACATTTTCTTCCACAGCAAAACCTGCTGACTTTGATTCTGATTACATAATGGACATTCCCAGAGTTGATTATAAGAGAAATGAAGACAATCCTGCCGTGACGCTGAAGTGCATCATATCACTGTCACCAAAAATACAGACTTGGACCAACGTCACCTATTTAGTCACGTGGTTTATTAACAATTACGTCGTAGACACAGACGTCTGCAATCCATCTGTGACGCAGCCATGTCCCCTGGATTTTGCTGATCTCACTCCATCTGTTGTGACAGGCAACAATAAAGGCTATAAAGTGGGAGACTATGTAAGTATGGCAATTATTTGGAAAGATGTTAGTGACACCTCTATAACAGTACGATCAAATGTTTTAAAACATTATTCCAGCTTTATATTTAAAGGGTTTGCTGCGTACGAAACACAAATGAAAGTGAAATGGATATGATAGTAAATGGATTTCAATTCTCGTCTGTAATTCGAGCCTGTGGAGATTTTTTAAAGTCCACGCACTAGTTCTGGTGAAGCACTGTCATCTGTTCTTTCTTGCTTGATTAAACATGCACGAACGTAAAAAAAATATTTGCCGCCGTTATATTAGATGGCAAATTGATATTCTACCCATGCTCCCTTTCGGTCGGGTTGCGTAGGCTTAAGTCAAATTAATCGACAACGTTTTTTGAAAAAGCTGTAACGTAACGTCGCATATATCTAACCCGTCGCATATGTGCGAGACCAGCCTAGTCCCTAGGCCTTCTGACTGGTATTTTGTCTGAGTGGGTTAATGGCCATGGTACCTGTGGTTTGTAATGGCTTGTGACGTCACCAACTGTCAACCAGGTAACAGTGAGCGTCACAAGCCATTACAAACCACAGGTACCATTAACCCACTCAGACAAAATACCAAGCCAGAAGGCCTAGGGACTAGGCTGGTGCGAGACGTTTGTCGGTTTAGAAAGCTTGATCGACAGTTTCGGAAAACCACTTATTCAAATCCAAGCAACAAAGCCAAATAAAGTGTGAACATATAATCGCCTGATTTGATCTATTTTTCTGATTTTCGAGGGATTTCTTGTTTTGTTCGCGGATCGCCGTATAAAAATACAATTGTACCACCGTTCATACAATGCCAATAATAAAATGATACATAGGTATGAGTTACAAATGAAACTGAACGCTCGCTAGAATTTCCGGTCCGAGAGGTCATGATCAAAACAAAAACGAATTGAAGCACGTTGAATATACCATATTCCTTGAATAATCGCCCCTACTTAAATAATCGCATCGCCCCTTTTGGAGCCAAAAATAAGAAATAATCGCCACGCTCGACTAATAATCGCCCCTCCCCTTCTTCCATGACTTCAATGATATTTTGTTACGTACGCTACTGTTCGTAGCGTACACACCTGGTACACTAGTGACATTTCTTTAGTTTCAGTTAGTGGACATCCAGCTAGTACGGGAACTGCCATTTGATTGGTTGAGAGCAGTGGTATATTTCAGCGTAATTTATATTACCTACAAACCCATATATGGTAGCGAATGTAATATATAAAGTGGTAAGCTGTAGTGCTAAGTGTGCACACCCTACGAGGGTGTGAGAAACAATCTCTGACCCAAGTGGGACTCGAACCCAACGACCTCCAGGTTACATGTCTGGCGCTCTACCAACTGAGCAATCAAGTCAGATGAGAGCAATCGTGGGTATTGGTGCGTTATATGGGGTCACGGCGATTATATATGTATATGTAGTTATGATATTGAATCATGTTTGCCGCATAGCACTAGTAAGTGTAAAGAATGTAATATATAAAGTGGTAAGCTGTAGTGCTAAGTGTGCACGCCCTACGAGGGAAAGAGAAACGATCTCTGACCCAAGTGGGACTCGAACCCAACGACCTCCAGGTTACAGTCTGGCGCTCTACCAACTGAGCTATCAAGTCAGATGAGAGCAATCGTGGGTATTGGTGCGTTATATGGGGTCACGGCGATTATATATGTATATGTAGTTATGATATTGAATCATGTTTGCCGCATAGCACTAGTAAGTGTAAAGAATGTAATATAAAGTGGTAAGCTGTAGTGCTAAGTGTGCACGCCCTACGAGGGAAAGAGAAACAATCTCTGACCCAAGTGGGACTCGAACCCAACGACCTCCAGGTTACATGTCTGGCGCTCTACCAACTGAGCTATCAAGTCAGATGAGAGCAATCGTGGGTATTGGTGCGTTATATGGGGTCACGGCGATTATATATTGTATATGTAGTTATGATATTGAATCATGTTTGCCGCATAGCACTAGTAAGTGTAAAGAATGTAATATATATATTACTTGGAAAACAAGTAACCATTGTCTTTTTGATCTTGTCTTGAAAAATGGCGGACATGTTGACCCGAAAGTGCGAAGGGAAAATCTTGTTAAAGCAAGCTTAAAACAAGCAAATAGGCAGAACTGACAATTTACAAAAGTGTAGAATCATGTTGTTAAGATACCTGTTGCAAAATCTTTGTGAAAGACTCAAGCACAGTTTAGTTTTCGGGTCCTCGAAAATCAGAAAAAAACAAACACTCAGTACGGCGGGATCCCCAGTAAGGAATCACACAAGAATACTAAAACACTCTTTAACTTGATGAAGAACTTAAAAAATACAAAGAAATGGACTACATCAATGTGTAAGTTTTCTATTCTTTCAGATCTTTTTTATTGTTATGCATATAAAGTCTAAGCATGACTCCACGAGTTCGTTGGTTTTTGACGCAGCACGATCAAGCAGTGAGGGGATTGCCCCAGAAAATTTATTAGCTCGTATTATAAACATCGGCTGGGGTGCTATGCACTTCAGGCAGCTTGGTGCGCACGTCTCTGTTAAATAGCGCTGTTACTTTCCCTGTTGTACTGTATACGGCGTTGCTCTATAGTTGCGTAATAGCTTGCACAGCTCTTCTCTCCAAGGCCGGTCTTCGGTCTTGGCTGCCTCGATTGTTTTCTTGAGCGTTCGCATGAATCGTTCCACTTTCCATTAGTTAGTTATAATAATATTTTGACAGAAAAACTCCACTCACAATTTGTGATTTCCATGGAGGTCCTGTATTAGAGCTTGGCATTTTGAAATGCACACCATTTTAAGCGGCAATTCTGTTCTTTATTTGCGAACGGGACGTTCTGTTGTTCTGGCGTTTCTGTGAGCCATTTCCGTTTTCCGGTAATTATTGTTTGAATGTTCCCAACCCATGAACAAAACGCAGACAACAACTCAGTTTGTGGAGGAAAGAGGCAATGAATGAAGTACTCCAATTAAGGTAGCACACAGTTCTATACAATGGCCATCCAGGGGGTCCCAATCCTCTTAAGGGGGCCACAATCCCCCAAGCTACAAAGAGATCACAATCCTCTTAAGGGCGACACAATACCCCATGCCACAAAGAGGTCACAATCCTCTTAAGGGGGTCCCAATCCCCCAAGCCACAAAGAGGTCACAATCCTCTTAAGGGCGACACAATACCCCAGGCCACAAAGAGGTCACAATCCTCTTAAGGGGGTCCCAATCCCCCAAGCCACAAAGAGGTCACAATCCTCTTAAGGGCGACACAATACCCCAGACCACAAAGAGGTCACAATCCTCTTAAGGGGGTCCCAATCCCCCAAGCCACAAAGAGGTCACAATCCTCTTAAGGGCGACATAATCCCCCAAGTCACAAAGAGGTCACAATCCTCTTAAGGGGGTCCCAATCCCCCAAGCCACAAAGAGGTCACAATCCTCTTAAGGGCGACACAATACCCCATGCCACAAAGACGTCACAATCCTCTTAAGGGGGTCCCAATCCCCCAAGCCACACAGAGGTCACAATCCTCTTAAGGGCGACACAATACCCCATGCCACAAAGAGGTCACAATCCTATTAAGGGCGACACAATCCCCCAAGCCACAAAGAGGTCACAATCCTCTTAAGGGGGTCCCTGAATCCCCCAAACTATAAAGAGGTGACAATTATTTTAAAGGGTACCCAATTCCCCAGGCCACAGAGGTCCCGATCCTCTATCCCTGCCATGCCAGTTGAATGCCTTATGGCTTATGGCTTAATTTTTTTGGGGAAAATGTCTTTAATACTGAGTTATTCTTTTCGGGAGAATTGATCTTCTGATTGTGCGTGCGTAAGGTTTTTCCTGTTCGTTATTTTAATAAAACAATATAACGTCATTTTTTAGTTTTTCTGCGTTTTCCTAACATATTCCGAGTGTTATATATAACTAATTTTATGTATCTAACAATATAAGGCAATGGAATTTATATTTTAAAGACTGTGGGCCTAACCTCCCGCAAATCCTGAATGCCCAATAAATTATTATCGAAGAAGCATCACGAGAGAATCTCCAGCAACAGCAATATTTAACAAATAAAGAAGCCTTAGCCATGTTTTATTCTATCATAAAACACGATGGGCATTTGAGAACATGAGAGAAATGGTCAAGCACACGCCGAAGGCGCGTGCTTTCAATATTTCTCGAGTGTTCTCAAATGACCAGAGCGTTTTTTGATAGTATAAAACATGGATTCAAGGCTTCTTTATCTGTTTACACGCGCGATGAAAGGAAACCGCCAGTTGAAAACAATAAAATACGTCAAACCATGTTATATATACTCTGATAAAACATGTTTTTTTAGCCAATCAGAGCGCGCGTACTATCGTATCTATATTATAAAGTTCTATAGTTGCCGGCATATTAGTGGTTACCCGACGGTAGCTGAAATTTACGATTTGTTTTGCCGAATTCGATTATCCTGCGGATTATATTACCCTGCAAGCAGAGCCTGGGATTATATATGCCAAGCTTCAAGTGTTATCCTGGGAGGTTTTAAGGCTTTAATCTCCTCCAATGCACATAACCACTGTTCAAGGAGCGAGAAAGGCTCTTGACCTCCGATAACGCCTTTGGTATCCAGGGAAAGTTCGTGCTGGATCATCTAACCTTAATGTTTCCCTATAATATAGTGTTTTTGTTGTTTATTTGATAGGTTTCTTGCAACATCACTGCTAAGTTCACGACCTCCCCCCTAAACACATGGTGCGCTCCAAAACACAGTGCCCAGTTCTACGCTGGAATTAAGGTCTGTATAAAGACACTGATAGCTGCATGATATTGAAAAAAAGTAATTAGTATTAATCAGGTAATTAGTGTTAATCAGGTTGATTCGGTTTCAGCGTGCCGTTATTTTAAAACATCGGAATCCCCTTGAGCATTTCCTGATTGATCTTAAAAAAATGATTTTTATGATTGATCTGTCAACCATCGAGAAACCTTTCATGTGCTTCGATCGGTTGAAAGCAGTTTAAATCAGTCAACATGGCGGCAGTCTTTATTGTCTTTGAAAAGTTAAAGTTTAAAAGTTCAATTTATTCACACTTGCTTATAAGCTTACAATTAATGTAAACTACAATCCATAAGAAGAAAGAAAAATAAATAGTAGATAATTACAATCTTTAGATGATAAGTGTGTAGTGGTCAAAGGAGAAAAAGCTTTAATTTCGAGTAGCCCACTACCATGTTGAAGTTAACGAGGGGAGGAATAAATAAACAAATAGGCTTAATTTTGTCTTTACAGGATTTTAAAAAGTATGGCTGTTGGTTATAATGAGAGAAGAGGAAGCAGAAAAAAAAGGCTGTTTACAAACTAAGTAGTTTGAATATGTGGTATTACAATACAGAATAATATAGATATTTACAGTGAATATTTATAATTGATATACATATATTATAGATGCAACTAACATTTTATATATGGCTTCCAAGGAGAAGAGCTTGCTGTTGTTTTAAAAATGTTTTAAGACAAGCATTTTATCTCGATCGGGTACTGTTTCCCATATTTTGGATGACATTACTTTAACTCTTGTAAGTCCATAATTTGTTTTTGAGGCTGGTCTTTATAGGTTTTGATTAGTAGAGAAGTAAGACAGAACCAAGTCAGAAAAAGTAGTAGGGTGTCCGTTGTCATATACTTGATTTTATGTACAAGAGAATATATTTTAAGATTAAAGACATTTTTAAGTTTAAGGATTTCTAGAATTTTAAAGTAATGCGCAGCATTCCCTCTGTTATGTGCAAAGAAGATACAACGGAGGCAGTCTCGTACCCAGAGCTCATCTCCACAGAGAGAGCTCTGGTAACAGCCATTTTTTGGTCCTTGCTGATTGGCTGAAGTGATAACGCATGCGTAAGAATCAATCGAAATACTTAACCGTGATTGGATAATTGTTACTTGTCATGTAAATAATAAAGTTCGCGCATAGGGCATGCTGGCCGAAGTACAGAGAGGCTCATCGAAAATGGCGGATTGCGATTTGTGAAGACACCGAATGTAAAGAAAAGAGAAATATCAACGTAGAACTCTGTTCTGAAAAAGTTCAAGCTATTTCTGTGGTTGCACAGGAGCGTAAGGACTGTCCTTGTGTTTTTCCTACCGCTACGGGATACAGAAACCACTTGTTTACCAGCTTCTGGCGTCTGCAATTGTCTCCGAGTTCGACTGCAGTGCAGCTTTTATACAGTTTTGAACAGTCGTTTATATCCCCTTTGTCTTTGGATGCTATACAACGGAGGACCAGATATATATAAGTGAACTCCTGTTTACCATGCAGTGATGATCAATCAACAATCAAAGGCAATAAGGAATGTTATCGACGAGGCCAATTCTTGGACGGTCCTGATCACAGATCAGTAGTCTTAGCCTGAAAATTATGCATGTACAGCTGCCTTCTCAGCTCGTTCCAAGGGTCCACTCCGCTGTATTTCAGCAGATTTCAGGCTGAGGCTTAATACTTTATATTCAAATTTATACACAGCATTCATATTTAGATTAGAATTTATTTTTCTTGTTGAAACTAATTGGTACTGTACGCTATTAATAATAATAATAATAATAATAATAATAATAATAATAATAGTTTGACAGGAAAGCTCCACTCACAATTTGTGATTTTCAGGGAGGTCCTGTATTAAAAATATATATTTCACTAATATATGGAAAACAGAAAAGATAAATGGTTGAAATAGAACAAGGATTATTATTAAATTAAGTTATGTGCCAGTAAGATTTAAAAATTGATAATGTAGTTGATAGTATAACTTCAGAGTCTAAAGAGTTCCAGTCTAATAGTGCATGGTAGGTAAACTTCTGCTGTCCCCAATTCCTACGTAATACCGTAAATTATTATTATAAAACTTGTTAATAATTAATGAAGGAAAACAAAGAAAATTAATGTTTTGAGTTGTTTTGGCACTTGGACTTCAACACTTGTTTACTGAGTAGTTGTAAATCTAATACAGATTCATCTTGATTTACATAAACTTGCTGTGATTTTAATAATTATAAACCATATACTCTGGCTCAAGTTTGTAAATCTGATAAAACATGGCCACTCGCTCTGTATCTATTACAAACTAAAAAATCTAGTGTATATCCAAGTTAGTGAATTACCCTTTGTCATACAGGTAGATCAGGCTTGGCTTTAGGCCTTTAGCCATCTGAATAATGTCAACAAGATGAGAACCAATGTTATCATCCATAGATCTGAGCCAATTTTGATTACATTGAGATACTATTTCGAACACTCATTTCAGTGTTAGATCAAGGGTTCCAAATAGTTACCAAGAAACAATTAATCCCAAGGGCTGTAGCCCTGATGGATTTGTTGTTTCCGAGGTTTGGAACCCCTGATCAAACTGATGCAATCACTTTTCATACGTCGAATGACAATACCTGTATTCTTGAGTCATTAGGAAGTATTGTTTACCAGTATTTTGCTGTTTAACTGTTCAGTTGATCCCAATAATTAAAATTTCATAATTTCTCCTTTGTTAAACACAATTTTCTGCTGTGGCCACATCAGAAGACTTGGAACATTGTAGGCATTGTATGCGAGTGGTTTAAGCACTTAATTATTTTCTGAACAGTAACAAAATTGTAATTTTATCTTCAAGGTGAAAGGAGCCTGGGGCCAAGTGTTTCCATGGCAACATAAGTTCCACAGTGATGTGTATTTTCTTTACTACTACATTATTATATGCAAAGTTTCAATTGTTTTTACCCACTATTTGCCGAGATTTTATTTGTTTTGTGATTTGTCTCCAGGCTGTATTCATAAATCATTAGGAAGTATTGTTTGCCTTGTTGCATACAATATTATTGACAATTGAAGGGGTCCATGCAAGAATAACATAAGTGACTTCTGAAAAAAAATCCAAATTATTTTTGATGTTCTTTGTTTTCTGAGATAATTTAGAACTTGATCGAAAGTCTCTTATGCTGTTCTTGCAAACCCCTTCAATTATATTTTCTCATGGTCATTTCAACAAAATAATGGTCTGATAGTGTAGTAGACACGGCAGAAGCTAGCAGTCAGGAGTATAAATCACAAGGACGATGGTTTGAGCCACATTCTAAATGCTGATTTTTATTTCCATCTTGTCCTTTACTTCCCTTCATGTAAAGTCATACTTACATTGTAATATTGTAGCTTACTAGAAGTCAAAATTCAAGTGTCCTTAATAGTGTTTGAATTCTCAAAGAAAACAGAAAAAAAAGTTAAACAATATATTACATTCACTGTACTTTACAATCTTAATAAATATAGTGATACTTACTTCCACATCATCCATTGTCATTAATGTGCCAACCAGAGATCCATTGGTTCCTGACACAAAGTGGCCTTTTGAAACCATGGTTGGTACATTAGCATAATAATTGTAATGTTTATCAACACGAAGTATCGCTATAGTGTTGTTTCAATAATTTGATTGGTACATTATTAGCCAGACAGGTAGTTATTCAGCAACTTGTATTACAGTTATAATAATAGTATTTAGAAACATGTTTTATTTTCAATCTTGGGAGAGTCGGGTTTGTAGTGGTTATTCCTAAATAAATTTAACTAAACCACTTTCCCAAAAATGACTTGTGTTCATTGCCAGTGCAGTGTTCATTCAGGGGAATTTCATATGTCAATACATGTTTTGGTGGCTGCATATTTATTTATAGAAATCCTACTGAAATACACGTGAAATGCAGCCATATATAGACACTTCTACGTTTGGGTGTTGTTTTTAAGCATGATTTATAGGTCATTGACTCCATATAAATTAAGCTGTGATTTTCTGTAGATTTTCTGGCTCGAAGGCAATCGAGCTTGCTCATAGTTATATAAATCAGTAAGCTTAAATAATATGCAGCTTGCCCAAGAAGTTCCAGCTTATTTTCCTAAGTTTGCTTTGCTTTTCCCCCCAAAAAAAATTTATAGTGAAAATCAGTTCTGCTATTAAACCTTTGCAGTATTTCTGCCTTCTGGTCCCGACTGCATCGTCGGCTATTTTATGGCTTTGTGCCGGAGTTCCCATCTTTTTCCTTGTACTGAGTAGACTGGTGGAAGGAGAACTTGGGTTTCGACTGTTCCAAACGCTCCTCATATCTTCTGCCATCCTGGGACTATCGATTGTTCATGGCTTCCTTTTTGTACGAGTGGATTTATTTTGACCGGAAATCGACTTCAGTTCCTCGTTTTCGAAAAATGATTCCTACGCATGCGTTTTGTTTTAGCCAATCAGCAAGGACCAAAAAATGGCTGTTTTGTGAGATGAGCTCTGGGTACGAGACTGCAACGGAGGCATTTATTTTCTTAATTTTTTTCCAGTCTGGATTGGCAGGCAGTTCCCCAGCTCATTAGACCGTAATTTAAATAGGGTTATACAACAGTGTAGCAGAGCTGTTTTAATGTGTTTATCGAAACACATTAAAACAGCTCTGCTACACTGTTGTATATCCCTATTTAAATTACGGTCTAATGAGCTGGGGAACTGCCTGCCAATCCAGTGCTGTGCATCCCACTGTAGATGTTGTGATCTTAACGTCCACTGGACGTTTAGGGAAAGGCGGTCCAGGCGTGGACGTTAGTGTGGGGTATTGCATTGGCAGAAATATGAGACAAGATAGTGGCGCACATGCGCATCAGTGTCTAAAATGGCTGTCGATTTGTATAAGAAAATGTATGAAAAACGTTTCAAATTTGAAGACCTTCCAAGTTTGATTTCATATTTGTTCGCCTCGAGACCAATCACTTACGCTGTATATTGAGGCCACAAACAATTCCTGACATCGTCGGCAAAGTACTTCCCCGAGAATTCCATTTCACCCTTCAAATGCTCCTCGTTCTCCATGTTGTTGTCTGTAATCTGGCTGAACCCATGCATAGTTTGAGGTAGAACAGTACGCCAAGTCTTCGGTGAGGCTTATTTCTTCACCTCGATGTCAATAAAGCAGTGTTCAATGCATCCATATCGTCAATAAAACGTACAATAACACTCCTACAAAGTACTTCCAAAGACGTCTGAGTTTTGTCGAAATAATGTTAGTGCCAGGACGCCATGTAGGATTACATTTTCGAAGAAAAGTCGACGAGAAAGGAGAGAAACGTCACCGTATTGCTTTCTGTCCGTAATCTTGTTTTGTTAACCTAAATCCTGCAATGTTTGCTGGGATATAAACTGGATTTCAGGCCAGCTGGACTTGGACAGACCATAGTTAATAGAGTGGAATGGTTATGAAACCCGGCAAACTTCAAAGGGGCTAACAAAGGCGCTGCGATTTATGTTGGAAGGGGGCAAGACAAAAGATTGTGCAGGGTCATAGTTCATTAGCGTCCCCTGAACGACTGAACTCACACGTTTCTATTGGCTGATTGATTAACACATTGGAATTTCTATTGTGTTTTGTGCAGGGTCACGGTTGAAAAAAGCTATTAACTATATTAACTATGGACAGACAGACGCCGGAGAGATGACAAATCCTAAAAAAATGGCTTTTTAATTACAATGACTACGTTTAAGCTAATATAACTCTCGTTCCGCTTCTCTATTCTTATTTCATCACAGAAAGTTTCGGTTTTCTTTGCGTTAGAAGGTTACTTTATAAAGAACCTACAGTCTCACTCACTATAAGCCGCCATTTTGAATCGTCCAAAAGGGCGCCCGCAGTACCTTTCCGCTGATGTCCATAATTTCTGACAATGGAGACCAAAACAGTTCTGGGAACGAGATTAGAGCAAAAATGTGGACATTAAGCGGGAAGGGGGACGGAGTCCGATCGTAACGTCCACTGGACGTTTAGGGGAAGGGGGTCCAGGCGTGGACGGTAGTGTGCATGGGGCATTACAGTTCTGGGAACGAGATTAGAGCAAAAACATCAGTGAGCCAACATGGCGGCCATGGCTTGTGAAGTTGAAGTAAACTGTTTGGACTAATGCTACTCTCTATATTTATATAGAAGATATTAATCCTATATGCGTAATACTGGGACCAAAATTGAAACATTCCATAATTTAAGAAAATAAACATAGACCAGGTCAGTAACGAGAACACAATCAATCGATACATGTCCTAAAGCTTCTTATCGACTACACTCAGTGTGGGTTTCGACTGAGCTCTGGGTACTTTTCATTGGTGTCGTAAGTTAACTGACACAACATAGGGTGGACGTGGAGGGGGGTCGACCTTTACATTCAGTGGATCTTAAGCGGGGCACTAAGAATATGTCGACGGCATCTTACTCTTACAAAAACAACACCACCAATTTTGTGGGTTTAAAGTTCAAAAACGTCCTCAGAATCATTCGAGAAAATGGCGGAGGGACACAGAGAGATTTGGAAATTTATACGACAAACTCGATAAGAACAATGCAGCCAATATGAAATGGATGAAAGGAATTCAACTTCCAATGGAAATCATGTAATTAAACCTGTTGTCAAGTTCAATTTATTGATACTGTTTTATACTAGTAGTTACATAAATATATACAAATAAGTTAAAATAAGGGCTTCATATTTACAGAGTAGATTCAAATTGAGATTAGAGATCAGTGTGCGGTGGCCAAAGTAGCTAAAGCTTTCGAGTTGGCCACCGCTGTTGATCCCTAGCCATTGAGTAAAAAGAGCTAATGTATTTTATACGAGAAAACATTTGAGACGCTCGACAAAATTACTAAAGCATTTCCAAGCGTATCAAAATATTATAGCGGACGCTGATATTATAGCTGATCACAGTTTTGGAGTTGGGAAAAAATGCGAATCTCAATAAATGCTTGAGGAACGAAACTAAAGGAAGGAAATTTCCAGTTCTAAAAGTACAAGCAAGGGTATTTTTTTGAGCAACGTTTTAGTTTATTAGTTGTCTATGGATCGGAAACTATTTAACAATATGGTGGTTTTTTGTGTGTGCATTTTTAGTGATCGAACACTGGAAGCTTTCGACGCTGAACATTTGTGATATTTACATTTGCAATTGAAACTTTTCTCCAACTTTGGCATGTTGTAAAATATTTAAATAATAAAGGAATATCACGCCCTTTGTTTTTCTTTAGGTTCATCCAGCTTTTATCGTCCTGCATCAGTGTGATCCTGATCGTAAAATCAGTATAACGCTGACACCGACAATTCCGGTCAGATCAGACAATAGACCAGAAAAAGTTAAAATTCAAGTTTACCATCCTGGAAACACAATCGCTGTTGCAGATGGATGCGAAACGGAAATGAATGACATGGATGAGAAACAAATTCGCATACTCGCAAAATGTGACAACCTCAAAGCTCATGCGAAAAAAACCGCTATGGTGTACTTAAAGGTTTCCAGCATCTTCAATCGATTTTGGCTGCATACTGACGAAGAGAGCATTTTCCCTTTGATAAAAGTAAGTAGTGTCTTCCAGAATGTTGGAATTTTCCAACATACAACTTAGGGCACTTTCCATTTACAAGGCTGGGATTTATATGATTGAGAGAACCGAGTTGTCTGATTGGCCAGTTCTCAAATGGAACCCGTCGATTCTAAGAACTGATTTTGGACAGACTGCATGGTCCTACTTAGGGAGGAGAGTAAAGCCAGTTCTACCAATTCTATCCCACCATGCACATAATTTGGCTGCTCAGTCATCTCCACGGCTGCCAAGTGCTGGCTTACTAGCGAACCTTTCCTTTTATACCAACCAGAGTCCACCCAGTGCAAACCGGCGGATAAATAAAATGGAAAGCGCCTTTAGTTTAGACCAGAAAAGACCGGGCTATATTATAGTATAGAGAGGGATATTAAGTTTTGAATCCGTGTTTAGAATTTGAATGATTATGATTTATTAGATAATTATCAATGGAATGATATCGGTATTTATATAATTCTAATTGTTAAATATACTTACTTTTAGGTAGTACATTGTCTAACCAATCATAACCGTTTTCATTGAAATGCGACTGTGAAAGTTGGACAATTGAATTCAGTCTAATGAGTTACGCCTTTGAAAGCTTTGTATGAGAGCAGACTCATTGACGGTCGGCTGAATGCAATAACTTTCGAAATGAGACTTAACTTTTCCAGTCGCAGTTCAATGAAAACGGCAATAATTTATATAAGTAACAGATACAAAGTGAGTGGCCGTGTTTCATCGGACTCTCGCCGAATATAAATCCGATAAAACACGGATACGAATTCTGTATATGATTTATCAAACGTGTAGATGTATAGAAGCATGTTTTTCAGTTGTTTTGGCGATACGACCTATGTTCGGCCGAGAAAATCGAAGCAAAAACTATGCAAATCAGGACGAATCTGTATCAGATTACAGATCACCTATCTTTTGTTTACCTTCATGAATTATTAATGAGTTTGATAAGTGACACAGAATGAGAGTCCGTGTTATTGTATCGCTAGATACAGATCCGAGCAGGAGGCGAGATACAACACGGACTGAATTTTGTAAAATACTTCTAAAACGAAAACATAACTATTCATACGCAATATAACCAAAATAAGTCCAGATTTACTGTACGTAAAAACATAATGACATTTCTATAAATTTATCGAAGTTTCTTGTGTTCTGGTTGAGTGCAATATTTATTTCACTGAATAATAATACGAAAGAATTCCTTTCTACTTTAAAACAACAATGCTATTATCTATGATTTCTAGCTCAAAACAAATTTGCATTTCAAATTTTACTAGTTCAATCAGTTGCGTGTTCTCAGTTGTATGTAGTTGGGTTTGAGAGGTGAGGTTCGTCTCTTCTAACCTGAGACGAAAGGCAAAAGTATCAAAGGAGAAACAAGAGTTGCCTGAATCTAGTATTCCAGCCATTATACTTCATTTACGACGATGAAATGGGGTGTAAACATGTTCCAAGGCGTTCCATGACTGGCAATCTACTCGAATGAAGGTGCAACTTTAGAATACCCAGCCACTAAAACTTGGGAGTCGTAACTACTGGCTACATGTACTGATGGTAAACAATAATATAGCTAGGTAAAAGGCCTTTTAGTAAATCAAATAATGAATGATTTTATAATTTGTTTATAATCTTTTTTTTACGTTTGACGGTTAAAAGTTTGGAGTTGGTTTTAATATTTCAGGAAGTGCGGGGCTAATTAGTGCCTACTAAACAGAACACTGATACCACTTGATTATTGAATTGGAACACTAATAACGCTAGGTTATCCAACTGGAACACTTAAAACACTAGGTTATTCAACTGGAACACTTACAACACTAGGTTATTTAACTGGAACACTTACAACACTAGGTTATTTAACTGGAACACTTACAACACTAGGTTATTTAACTGGAACACTTATATAACTAGTGACGTAATGTAGTTCTATAAGTGTTCCAGTTGAATAACCAAGAGTTCTGTAAGTGTTCGAGTTCGATAATCAAGAGTTTTGAATTGTCGTTTATAGAGGTCATCACGTGGTATAATCTACCGCACCAGATTCTCTCGCCCTAATTATAATAATAATAGAGCACAAGCTGTATCGAATTGAATATTGATGAGTTTGATAATTAATTTACAGGTTCAAATCATTGGTAAAACATTACAGACATGTACTGCTGTCACCGACCCTCACTACTGGACTTTTGACAGGTAAGACTATTTTTCTTTATTGATATTAATTAGAAAAAGCTCTATTCATCAAATGATCAAAAATTACTTTTTTAGATGTCGGGATGTTATCCAGGATCATATCAAGTATTCGAGTCGAGGAAATCGGTGTTTCAAAGTATAAATTACAAGTTGAAGAAGAGGAGTAAATAAATGTTGGAGGCATACGAAAATTAGACTGCTTCTTTGGGTGTCGCGAAATTGTATTATCTGGTAATTAAAATAGTACTGCAGTATTCAGTTAGTGCTCTTTGGCATATCCAAAAATGGATTTTGAATCCAAGAAATCCATCCGTTCTTGATCTTTTCCGTGGGCGCAGCGAACAGGTTTCTGGGATGACGTTGCGGGAAAAGTAAACGGCGAGGGTGTTACCACAGGCAGCCCAAGCTCTGTATTTGCACTGTGTGACTATTATTTCACAAAATTCTCAGATAAAGAAAATAAACTTACCTTAAGAGTTTGTTGTTGTCCTGTTGTTTCTCTGGGGTCTAGAAATGGCGGTTATGGGGCATTTCTCTCACTTTGGGTTTTTCTCTCTTCTCTGTCTTAAATAAAGGAAAGGCTGCACACTCCAATTCAAACCACGAGGCACTTGAGGCCGATTTTTCCCACGAAAACCCATCCGATAGGCGTAATTTCCTCCGTCAGGTGAAAGGTAGATAGTTTTTCTTACCCCAGAAGTTTACAGACTTGAGAAATCATTATCCTAACTCTTCCAAATGAACTCATTTCTTTGAAAAAGCCCTCTCATTCTTCGTAAGAAACTACGTGTTTGCTGCTGTTCGGTCATGACGTAATAAACTCGGCTTTGTAGCCTGGTCTGCTGACAAAATTCCTCTTTCCGGCAGAGGGACAGTCAATAAATTGCAAGGTACTGTACTCTCTCCCCACGGGGTCTAACGTGCCGCCTATTGTACTGAGTAGCCAGGCGAAGAACACAGGTCGCCAAAGGGGGTTTGGCACGGATTTTCCTTGGGAGCAGTTACGAAATAGTGCCGAAGAAATCCGACACCTCGTTTATTTCGCGGGGAGTTGGAGAAGAAAGTCATTAGAGAGCTTAAGCAACCACGACGGCAACGTCTAGGACGACGGCATGAAACAATAGCCTTAATTGCAAAATACAATAACTGCACGTGGGAATTTTGTCTGGAAAAACAGAACGTGAAAACCCCACATTTTACGTTTACAAGAGAACGCCAACGTTAAAGTAAGTCACTCCGTTTTTC
The DNA here is from genome assembly GCA_030867875.1 of Actinernus sp. WN-2022. Classification (NCBI taxonomy): domain Eukaryota; kingdom Metazoa; phylum Cnidaria; class Anthozoa; order Actiniaria; family Actinernidae; genus Actinernus; species Actinernus sp. WN-2022. The sequence continues at coordinate 51,552,153 of JAOWCC010001751.1, read as the reverse complement.
TTTCGGCGTGAACGGAACTCTATGCTTGTCATATTTTTCGAAGATATGAATGTGAAAAGTAATTAAAGGCGAACGAAGGAAATAGTAAGCATCACATTTCGGTAGAAAACATTTTTCTAGGTCCCGTCCTCGCTGCCGTCGCCGTCGTTGTGCTTAAGCTCTCTAATATTCACGGCTTATTGACCAATCGCTGAACGGTGGAATCTGCAGAGAAAACCCACGAAGTAAATTAACACACATGTGTAAATAAATATAATGTGGTCCATTCGTTAGACCCCGTGGGGAGAGAGTACAGTACCTTGCAATTTATTGACTGTCCCTCTGCCGGAAAGAGGAATTTTGTCAGCAGACCAGGCTACAAAGCCGAGTTTATTACGTCATGACCGAACAGCAGCAAACACGTAGTCTCTTACGAAGAATGAGAGGGCTTTTTCAAAGAAATGAGTTCATTTGGAAGAGTTAGGATAATGATTTCTCAAGTCTGTAAACTTCTGGGGTAAGAAAAACTATCTACCTTTCACCTGACGGAGGAAATTACGCCTATCGAATGGGTTTTCGTGGGAAAAATCGGCCTCAAGTGCCTCGTGGTTTGAATTTGAGTGTGCAGCCTTTCCTTTATTTAAGACAGAGAAGAGAGAAAAACCCAAAGTGAGAGAAATGCCCCATAACCGCCATTTCTAGACCCCAGAGAAACAACAGGACAACAACAAACTCTTAAGGTAAGTTTATTTTCTTTATCTGAGAATTTTGTGAAATAATAGTCACACAGTGCAAATACAGAGCTTGGGCTGCCTGTGGTGTTACACGAAACTTCGGGCAACATTTTTGCAGGTTTTTAAAGGTAATTAAAAAAAAAACTGATTGCGTTAAAAATCGTCAAGCGCGCCATGTTGACGAAAACTGTTGCGTCGTTAAAAATCGTCACGTGTAACATATTATTCACCTTTAGACAACCTTTTGGATGAGAGGCACTCAGAAAAGACGAAAATGGTGACTAACTTGCTAGTTTGAACATTGATTTTATTATAATTAAGGCAAAAGGGCAGCATTTTTGGCATTCAAAAATTTAAAGAAACTGCAATAAATTAAATGTTTTTCTGCTGAAACTATACTCCGGAAACCGGCGAAGTGGTATAGTGAATAAACTACTGACATACTTGGCGAGATCATTTTACAGCGAGTTGACTTAATAATGTCCATTTGATGGATATTCAAATGTCAATGTTAGGGAACAACAAACAAACTTACTTCGTTAAACTGCCATAAGCATTGGAGGATATTTGGCTGACAGTTCATTCAATAGAAAAAATGCAACGACGAATTCCAAACCTCTGGCTCAGAGCCTCAGACGACTACTCCGATTTTTAGTAATTGGGGTCAGCTTATGGTCAGTTTGTACATCTTGATGTTTTGAATTCAGTCAGTATATACGATGGAGGTACTCAGGTAGTGCTTTCTTTTTTTCAGGAAATACTACGATTTCTTTGGCCATGGTGACTTTGTGTTGTTTAAAAATACCGAATATGATTTCGAGGTAAGACATTTTTGTAAGATTTTTTGCCAGCTGTAGACAGTCTAGTTTTAGACTGATATATGATTACATACAAATCTTGCACTTGATTGTATCCTGGATCCTTTTGCAAGAGTATCGCAGCTAGCTAGCTAAGCCAGATGTTAGAAGATGTCCGGCTGATAATTACACTAATTAGAGTCACTAATTAGAGTTACTTAGTTAATCACAAACTATATTGTATTTCATCATAGGCTTATCACATGTTGATGACGAGTTCAAGTGTTTGACCGTGATATCAAAACATCGAGGGATACAGACCCGAGATATTTATTGCATATATGGAGGTGTTTTGATAGCACGAGCGAACAAACTGAACGAGATTTTGATATGACTGGCTCAAACAATACCGTGTATTCGCAGAGGACTAGAAGTCGGGGGCATTCATGAGGTCGATGGTTTGAGTCATACTCCATATGGCAAACACTCAACTCAATCTGGTCTTCGTGAATTGAATTTTTTTGGGGGGATTTATAAAAATATATATATATATATATATTCACAAAATATGGAAAGCTATATATTTTTATGAAGCCTGATGAATAGAGTTTCCAAATTGGTTTTCACTTTTTTAATCAGACATAATTTGATTAGCATATTTTAGCATAAATTATCATAAGTTAGTGAGGAATTACTACAACATTTGACAAAAACTGAACTGGATTCAACATAATGTGTAGTAAAATAAAAAGTTGAATGCAAAAAGTTACATTGATATATTGGCAACATGTCGAGCACATCTGGCTGAAGTAGGATGAAAGAAATTGAAACAATTATATTTACGGTCACGTGATTACTGCCCGAAAATGTCATAATATGGGAAAATATTAGAATAAACAAATAAATATGCATCAGGTAATTTGCATATTATAAAAATGTATATAATAAGTCACTTACTAATTACCTAAGTAAAATAATCAAAAGGCAAATTAGTATACATATTAAAACTAACATATAACGTATAGTTTCATTTATACTAGAGCAGGAGTCTTACCAACGCCAAAATAATTACTCAGCATAAATTATAAATTCACCAAAGTGATGCTTTAAGGTGAAATTTCATTCACTTCGTGGCATAAAATATCGGGTTGAAAATGTTTGCACTGTCCAAGAAAACAATTCTATCCTCCAGATATGTTCTCAATGATAATTTATATCGAGACAAGGTTTCAAACAGATATAACATGATTTCAATACCTTTCAAATCACTAAATCGTAGTCAATGAATTATCACCTCTGACAAGTCTTCAAATCGTATGTTTTAGAAGCCGTCGGGCTTTGCGGCCATTGCTGATAGACTGACTCTTCGGCACCTAAAATACAACGAAATACAAAATGACCAATCGCGAGTTTCGTTAGATCGATATAGTCAAGCTTTACTGCAAGTTTCAGGGCAATTGGATATAACGCTACGACGCTAGAATTGTTTTTACTTCCCGTCCTGAAAGATCGATATTTACAGGGCCGGACCCGAGTGAGTTCTGATATATTGGTCCTAACATCTGGAGCAAGTTACCAAAGCCAATGCACCATTTATCTTCTGCAGCTCCTGTTATATTTCCATATGATGGATTGGATTGAACACTAAACTCGAATTGAATCAACCGCATAAGTTTTAATGGCCGCCTTCTGCTTAACGATTTACACACGTGTTATCTAGCACTACCGCGCATGCGTAAGTAATAGTATATCGCTGAGATACAGAGACAACAATCCCTCCTCTTTTTGCTAAACTTCATCCTAGCAAATGTAAAGTTAACGGTTCCATAAGTATAACTAAAATTCAAAACAAGTTCTGTTTTTTTTTCTCTGGCAAGTCTTTGGCCACAAAGTTCTGTCCACTAAACTCAGTTGTTATGGACCAAACTAAAAGTACAATGTACGACTACTTGTGAGACATCTCGAAGTATTTGAATCTTGCTGGTAGTCTCGTCGTCCTCGTTGGTCTAACAACAAAATCTCTGCTAACTTCACCTGTAGAAAATCCTGTCTCATCCACCTTCTCTTGAGAAAGTTTCTCTTGGTTAGCAGTCTCTAGTGGGGTACAGGTGGGTGGGACGTATTCATCACCTGTAGTACAATCACCTAAAACATAAGGCTCCGTAGCTGGTTTGTTATTAGTCACAGTCTCTCTTTCTAGAAATTTCTTGATGTGAGTTGTGTTTCGCTTGTACATCACACCACTTGGTGACTCAATTACAATACTGTTTCCTGTCTTTGACACTACCTGGTATGGTTTTGGCTCAAAAGTTGGTGTCAACTTGTTTGTGGGCTTCTGCTTGAGTAGCACTGTGTCACCTGGTTTCACATCACTCTCACAATAATCTGCTCTTTGCCGAAGTCTTGTAATAAATTGATCAATACTTTCCGTAGATAATTGACTCATATTTCTGAACAAATGCCTTTCATATGGGACATTGACTTGTGGCGTGAAATACTGGTCTAACTGTTCCATCGCTACGCTAAATACAGTTTCGCCCTCACCTGGTTGTTGAGCTGGTGCCTAAAAGTGAAATATACATCTTGCATTTCCAAACCCCCGCAATGAAGTAACAGTGCTTTCTTCTGGTTTGCATTGGTGACTCCTTTTCCTACAATAAAAAGCTCAAAGGCGCGTCTCCATTTCTTCCAACGTACACCGACTGTTGTAGGATCGCCGTGACAATCAAATGATTGAATTCCTCCTAAATCTGTGTTTATCGCGGTAGCCATAACATTCAAGGTTCACAAATATCTAATATCCTCGTCGCCAGTTGTTATATTTCCATATGACGGATAGGATTGAACACTAAACTCGAATTGAATCAACTGCGCAAAAGTTTTAATGGCCGCCTTCTGCTCAACGATTTACACACGTGTTCTCTAGCACTACCGCGCATGCGTAAGTAATAGTATACCGCTGAGATACATAGCTTAGATCTCTCGGCTCTTATGGATGATAACTGTACTAATTGTATATTATGTAGAACATAAGGCATAATTTTTATATGATATTTTCATTAGTATATTAGATTAATTATTATAATTAAATTTATGGATATATTTTTATATGATGTAAATTTATGGATATATTTTTAATTGATGTAAATTTTACTGTTGAGACATATCTTAGGAATTTTAAACCAATTGCATTTTACATATTCTTAAACCATAAATTATTCACTCGTTATTTTGTAATTTTCCTTTTAAGTTATAGTGTCCCCACTTAGTGGTTGTAACTGCTATTCTTATCTGACACTGAAATAGAGTTATTATTATTATTATTATACGCTGGTTTTTATTTATATATTTCCCTTCAGTTCCTTTCATGTAAAGTCATACCTATTGACGTAATCCTTGTAACTTGTTAAAATGCAAGTGTTTGATCTAAGATCAAAATCCTAAAGATTCTTGATCTGGATTTCTACTACTCATTAATTATTCATGAGTAGTATAGAATACAGCGGTTCTGGCGCAGCACCCTCGTTTTTTGTTGTAAGTCCGCTTGATGATCCCCTCCCCCCAACATCCATTTTGGACATTGTCGAATTTTTTAACCACAATATGTATGTTTATTGTACCAAATCCCAACTTATTATCTCCGGGGTACCATAGATGTTGTGATTAGGTACAATAAACACACATATTGCGGTCGAAAAATTCAACAAAGTCCAAAAATGACGTTGGGGTTCGGGGGCCATCAAACGGGCTTACAACAAAAAACAAAGGTGCTGCACCATAACCCCATATTCTATACTACTATAGTAATCCACTCGTACCCCCACGAAATCCACACGTCAACATCTAGACAACACCAGTACCTCCGCCCCCCCTTGCTGATATTTCTATACCCATTTGTGGTCCACTTTATTGTATTTTGACGCCTATTTAGAGAAGGGCCGTTATAAAGTATTATACTATGGCTGAACATATGCTCACATTCGTTCGAGCACTCGGGACCATTGGGGATTATTTACGAGGATGGAAGATAGACGTTCCAGATGGTAATTATCTAGAAGCAGACCCAGCAGCTTTCCTTGCCGACGTGCGGAAGCAGACTGCCAAAAAGCTCGAGGAAGAGCTCCAAGACCTTAATAGTATTAAGTTTCAGCCAGCTTTGAACATCACACTCCGTTTCAACAAACCAGAGGGTTCAGTACATGAGATAGCTACCTTTCGGAGCTCGCAAGCCGTTTTGACCAACAGTGCTGAGATCCGTGGGGCGATAGTAGAAGCACATGCTCAGATACACAACTATATTGAGAAGTGGATCAGTCGAGGATCAAACTGGGTTATAGATAGAGTCAACATTTTATGGTTAAACATCGCTCGGTATCAGCCACTCCGTGGAGGTTCGTATATACAACTACCTACGGAAGTCACAAATAAGAAAGCCGTGATCAACGTAAAGAACAATGACGACCACTGCTTACGTTGGTCACTACGCGCAGTACTGTTTCCAGTTGCAAAAGACCCCCAGAGGACATCGAAGTACCGAGAAGACGATGGGTTGAACTTTGATGGGATAAGCTCACCAATCTCACAAATAAAACGCGTAGAGAAGCAAAACAAGATCTCCATTAATGTATATGGTTGGGATCCGAAGGAAAAGTGCTTGATCGTACATCACATCTCGAAGGAGACCTTTTCAAAGCATGTTAACTTCTTGCTTATAGAGCACCCAGAGAGCGGTTTGCAACACTACTGTTGGATCAAGGATTTCAACCGCCTTCTATTCGATCAAACAAAATATGAACATAGGAAACAGCTCCAAGTTCCCTACGTTATCTATGCCGACCTTGAGGCTTTAACCACTAAGATAGAAGGACCTGCCCAAGACCCTGAAAAGAGCAACACACTGAAAACAGAAGAACATATTCCCTGTGGATTTTCCTACATCGTTGTACGTTCTGATGGTGATAGCGAACCACCTGTACTATACCGAGGTACAGATACGATAGGACGCTTTCTACGATGTATACAAGAGGAAGAGGCGAAGGTCAAAGCCCAAGAGGCCAAGCCGCTATGTATGTCGCAGAAAAACCAGAGGGTTTATAATAGAGCAACGATTTGTCATATTTGCCAGAAGCCTTTAGTTGGTAGAGATAGAGTACGGGACCACTGCCATATCACAGGTGAGTTTCGAGGTGCCGCACATAGAGTCTGTAACCTCAAATTGCGTATCTCACCTACCATTCCAGTTGTATTCCACAACTTGCGTGGCTATGATTCTCACCTATTGATGCAATCCATAAGACAGAGGGCGATATCTCCTGCATCCCAAACAATATGGAGGTATGCGTTTGAAAACGATCCACAGAGCATTACGATTTGACCAATCCCCATGGATGGAGCCATACATACGAATGAACACAGAGCTACGAAAACAAGCAAAGAGCACTTTTGAGCAGGACCTCTACAAATTGATGAACAACTCCGTTTTTGGTAAAACAATGGAAAATCTACGCAAGCGTGTAGCTAGATATCCAACTAGTGCGCTCTTCAGAAGGAATCAGACTACAGCGTCTCTTGAATAAACCTAGCTATGCTCGCTCCACAATCTTTGACAATGATCTAGCCGCTGTACACAACTACAAAAGCAAGCTACTGCTGAACCGCCCGGTATATGTTGGAATGTCAATTCTAGATCTCTCAAAACACCTGATGTATGATGTATGTATGTATATACATAGCTTCAAATGGATGCAGAAAACCAACTTTACGCTATATCTAGTGGTTGCCAATTACGGCGTGACCCCTGGTCCGAACAATACCGAAGGAACCGTATACAGACAGCGTTTTCAGTATTTATTACTGATTAACAATCTGAAGCTGAAACAAAATGAGAATAATTACTACAATAAAAGTGTCTGAAATTAAAACTAAACAATAAACATGCAACTTACATTGTTACGCATTGTCTGCAGACTTAATGAGTCTTAAAAACTGTTAAATCCATCAACTGATATACTTTTCCCATAAGCTTCACGTAAAGCTGCTTCACATCCGCCCCATAAGTCAGTGCGCGGGCTCGCCCCAGTCCACACAGTCACGGTAACAACCCCAGAGGACCAGGCTCGTCTCTTTATACACGCCAAACTTCAACAAGCAGAAAAAAGCTCGTTTTTAAAAAGCATAGCTATAGCCAGCGACTAGCAGCATAGCCAGCGGCTAGCATTCCACCACCGACATAGACCAACTCACCTGTCTTCTGTGCGCTCGAGGGCCGATAGTAGTCTGAGAAATGAGGTTATTTCAGTGCTTTGAGTCGTTGTAGGCTTAAGCGTATCTTTTTAGATCGCACAAAAGCGCGGTTGGTGTCGTTTTGAATCTCGTAAGCAGAGTGCTTCAGACCTTCCTATTTGTAGGCCCTGTCGGCCAATCTTTCACGCTTCTCATTGTAAACCTTCATGTCATCTTCGTATTTCTCTAGGGCCCTGTTGTGTCTCTCTCGTTCTATAGCAAGTGTTTCGTCACCTCCTCCAGAATCAGCCTTAGCGATTAAGTTCCCACCAGTGAATGCTGTTGCGTTCAAAACAGCCCCAAAAATGGCCATTCCAACCCCCGCCAATGTCACCATACGTACTACAAAGTATCTGGGATGATATTTTGATCCTCCAGATATTGCTTGGCAGCTATGCTACCGGCCAATACGGCAGTCCACTTCACGTAATTCAAGATAGAAGCAGAAGGGTCGCTAAGCATAGATTCCTTGACCACCTTTTTTTGCAATGAACCCAATGCCTGTAGCAAGTCCAGTCACTATAGCAGCGTCGGTTACCGTTTTCATCAACTTGTTCTCTACCATTTCTAAATATGTTCTATGGGTTCTAGTCTTCAAATGTTGCACCACCCTACACCATGTCCGTCAACGCCACCGGTGTAGGCTCTATGCATTCGTTGGGACTCGTGGCTGGTGTAGTATTGATATTTCTAGGGGTGTCGGCTTTGTAGAGGCGGTATATATTGATAGTACAGCCCTATCAACGCAGCACCTACACCGATAGCTGCGAGAGAAGTGTTGGTAGACACGTTTTTGAACCAGCTTTCATCTTCAGTGGATTCCACATCAGCTACTTGGGACAATTCTTTTTCGCGCGCCAACTCCCGCTTTTGAGCATCTCTGGCAAGTTTGTTGCTTACTGCTAATGCTTTTCCAGCAGCAACACGCTTTGGATCTTTTACCTTCTCAGTTGGCCTAGTCTCCGGATGCTCCGCAGTGATTCGATCCGTCTGTTCCTCCGGTACTATCATCTTGTTGCTTCGATATAGTAGTACACGCTAAGACTTCAATAGGAGGATCGCTGGGTGTCTTAGGAACGCCTATATGTTCAACTATGTGGAACAAGACACTAGCTAGTGCTACAAAGCGACCTGCTTTAAGAGACAATAAGCCCGCTATAGAACTGATCTCATTGCGGACTAGGTGGTCTTCTTGTAGGTCTTGCAGAAGTGCTTCTTGAGAATCTATATATAGAGACTAGGTGTACAACTGCTCGAGTAGCTAGACTCATCACACCATTGACTAGACACCCTGTTATTTGCTGTGCTAGAACTGCCTGGTACCTTCTATGCAACCGCTCTATATCTTTCTCAGGTAGCCTAGAAACATCTCCTTGAGATACATTTTCCCCTCGATGTTCCTTTTTGTACCTGTTGCTGCCAAAATAGCAAGCGCTTCCCTATGTTCATCAACACATGATGTAGTTGTCTCTGGTGCGCTATTGCTTGCTTCGCAGGGGATACTTCTATCCTCGCTAAGTAGGGCAACTATATTTCTTTATCATCCATGGTATGCTATAGGTGCGGGTAACTCTAATACTACTGCAAAAGGGTATCGTAAACAAAAGCATATGCGAGCTTGTGGGCCCGAAGCTCTTCTCGCAACTCCCCAACTTCTTGTGATCCTCCGTAGTCCTCGAAGAGCCTTTCTCCATCTAGAGCCGACGCAGTATGGAATGCAACTACAACAGCTACGTTTTCACGGAAAGGTTTGCATATACTTGTTAATTGTTGGGAGAGCACCCAAACAGAAATCCCGATATGGCGAGCAGAGAATGCCAAATCCACGAGCTTGTCAGTTCTTCTTTTTACATCTTTTGAGGCAGCACAATCATCGAGAATCAGTAGGGTATTTGTTCCAGCCCAAACGGTGGCACAAATATGCAATGCGGCATCGATGGCATCCTGTGGGGGTGATACAACATAGAAGTGTGGATCGCTATGGGCAAATCCCAGATAGGTTTTGTTGCGGGCATACGTGTGGCATACTAGTACTATATAGTCGAACTTACCATGAAACGCTCCACGAAGCTGCTCCATGAGAAATGCTGTTTTTCCGCAGTTTGTGGGGCCTACTACAAGTGCGTTGAATGGTATGTGTTCTACCAGGGCATCCATTAGTATGTTATATTCTGTTGGGCTCCGTTCAATATAGTAAGCTGAGCATCTGCCAGAACATAGATGTGCATGTTCACATTTCCACTACCTCCTATAATCCTATGTATACGAACGTCGATGTCTTTTCCGCTACCTGTTTGTGCCATACCATCACCATGAACGGCTTGATCTTTTGCTGTGCGACAATCAACGAGAATGGCGAATCTGTTGTTGTGAAACTTGGTAGGGATCATAGAAGTCGTGGATGTGGCAAACCACCCTTTGCAGCCTCCCAGAAATCTGGTGGTAGCATACCTCCTGGGAAGAATCTGTTTGGAATTCCATTGACATCTACCTCAATCTTCGAAATACCTGGATTTGAGAATGCCTCACAATCCCGGGTACCAGCGGTGTGTGGATCCACGAATAGTAGAAGTAGCCCAGCAAAGGATCATCGGGGAACATTGATGTTTTGAGATACCAAAGTATCTGATGCCTTGGCGATAGGTACGGTCTTGAAGTGGACAGCGTGGTTGAATAGGAAAGCAGTGCCTGTGGTATATGCATTTTGTGCATGCCTGGCGAGAGTTTCATTCTTAATGGCTTCATACTCCAGCTGGATGTTGTTAAGCTTGTATGTACCTATCTTTGTGCTGTCTGTTCCAACCACTATGTCAACAGCAGTCGCTAGAGTCAACTCGAATAAAATATATAGTGTCTTGTAGGGCGTGGGGATACAGAGCTCCATGTTGTGTAAGAATATCAACATCTAGCGGGATTCTATATTTCGAACCATATGCGGTTAGGAACGCGTTTTCTCCATCATTAGAAGTATTCTTGTCACCAGCCCCAGAGCGTAGCTTGTTTGTGTTCTCTGATTGGATACCTTGTTGGGTCCGAGCTTCTCGCTCCTGGGTAGAGTGGTATAGATCGGAATATGTCTGTAGGAGATCTGCCCGAGCAATGTCTTCTACCACCTCAGCTCCCATTTTACAAACTCGATGTACTACAAGGCATCGCCCTACATTGGCCACCACACGATTGTTGCCGTGTCCACCAGACAAAGCGATGTCAACCAAGAGTGCTAGGCTACCTGGTACTAGTACGATGTTTTCTCCTAGTGTGGGTACTTCCACATAGTGTCACTCCTGGGTTGGCAGATGATGGGGTGAAAGTTTTTCTATATAAGGTTCGTGGAGCTTTGAGTGCGCGAGGCTCTCTGCGTGCTTGTGCGGGAACTACCTTCGACGATATCATATTGAATATAACAAGCTATATAGTTAAATTCAATATGGCTGTTGAGGGTGAGGTGCTTGACTTTGATCCTTTGACCACAGAAGGTGAAGCTGACGTTAATGATCCTATCGATGACGACGAATGGAAGGAGCTGGCACTCCGCGGCAAGGAGACCAAAGAGATTTGGACAAAAAGAGTGTGGCGCAAATTAGGTCAAAAGATCAAAACACTCGTGAAATAGGTTCTGGGATAATCGGTCTAGATGGGGAACCAACCAAAATGAGTATATTCGATTGAATGATCTAGGGGAAGAAGGGCCGTCCGCGATTTTCAAAAAGTACGGTTTTGGTATAGCTAGCTTGCTAGCTGTAGCAAGTACCGCGATTGGAATCATAGTTACCATGCTGATGAAGAAACTGGCTAGCGTAGCCAAGGGGGTTGGCAAGGGTTTAAAAGAAATAGGAAGAAAGTTGGGACAGATACTACCAGGGCTGGTTGGGCCGATTGTTAGCTTTCTCTTCCGGACTGCGGGTGAAGTTGTTGGATTCTTAGCAAAGAATGCCTGGCTGTTAATCGTAGCTGTAGTGGTGTTTGTAGTAGAGCAATACAAACGGCGTTAGCGAAACAACAACCACGCGGTTCCAGCTGCAGCAATAGCTACCACTGCTAGATTAATCTCGTGTTGTGGAGTAGGCTTTGGTACGGGCTCTACTGCAGTGGTACTATGAGTATCTTTGGTACGTGTTGGGTGCGAAACTTGTTGCTTCGCACTGTGTGGTAATTGTTTCTTTTGGGAGGGTCCTTCCATAGATTGTGGTGGGGATTCGTTACGCTCCTTGTTGACATCATTTTGCACCAAATCGCATATCTTTTGTGGCACTCGCAAGCACGTTTTTATAACCATCCTTCTTGCCGAGATAGTATATCAGATTGCTTGGCAATAACCACACCCCTATAGCTATGGCTAGATCGAGCCTCTTATTTGTGTTAGTATTAACACTATCACATGTTTGTAAGTTACCTGAAAGGTTTTCATGAATGAATGAAGTAAAGTGTTCAAAAGTCGGAGCAAGCCGTAGCGGGTGCTTAAGCGCTTTTTTCTCTGGAAAACGAAAAACTTGGTTTATCGTGTGAAAGAAAATAATACTTGAGAAGAAACTCAATCCGATAATTTCGAAGAAATCGTTCAGGACTCAAAAGGCGCCTAACTGTACTTGAACCTAGAGAAAGGGAAATAATTAATAATTTGTACCGAGCAAAAAAGTAACGGCAAGCGTACGGCGCCGCCAGTGATGAGTGCAAGCCGATGAATGGGAAAGCAAACTTGTTATATTGGACTCTCAGATGTAGCCGAGCTCTTCCCGCTGTTGATAGATTGAAAGAACATCTAGTAAATATAGTATCTATTGTTGTCAAAGACATAGAAGCTGAAATGGCTGCTTCCAGCGAGAACATGGCTTCTAAAAACACGAAGAAATGTACGGCCACTCAAGAAGTCAAGTGATTTTCAAGTGATCGAACCTCAGTGCAACTAATTAAAATACAGGTCAGTTTTCATCCTCAAAAAAGTATTTTTGATGTCGGAAAACAAACTGTTGTGAGCGCCACGAGATTCAACTTCAAGTGAAAGTTGTCGAATCTCGGTCTAATGTTAGCTTGATTTCTATTGGCTCTTCGGTTTGCCGCGAAATGGGTTCCTGGCATGTGCTCCACTACCTCCACACAGTCCGAAGCTCATTGCAGACAATCAAGCTAGCAAGAAGGTGCAAAATGCGAAACTACAAGAATACGCAGAGTTGTGAATACCCCACCTTCTCGCTGGTATTTATGAATGTTTAACTTCAGAATGAGGCTAAGCCTGAGTACATGCGTCTGTAGTCATTGCATTCAGCGGTAATTTTCGAATAGGAAACTGGAGTATTGCAGACTGGAGTCAGCCAAGTCCCAAAACTGGCCATTCTCGGAGGAAATAGGAGAAAATGCACATCCTGTTCGACCAATTATTGTAGACTTTACTGCAACAACAGTTCTGCAACTATTTCACGACCACAAAACAGGCACTTTTGCGCATGCGTTAATTTCTTCACTTCCGGTTTCTAAAAATCCTAAACATTTTGCGCGCTTTCACTAAACACCAAACATTTTCCATTAAAATGTTGTTGACAACGTTCTCCACAAATTCGAGCATGGATTTTGGAAACCGACAATAAATGCCAAAGTTATGGCTTTTCATTCACCAAAAAAGCTTAAAATTAGACTGAAAAGTGTTGTAAAATCTTCATTTTTTGTCGTAATGGCAAACGCACGGTCGGTTTTATGCGCCTTAATTAGTAGGTTTGGAAAATATTCATAATTTACTAGTAGATCAAAAAATCTTGGAGAGTTTAGAAATTTTCTGATTTTGATGACGTCATCATGACGTCACTTGATGACGGCATCAGACTACAAGACTTGACCCTAGGAGTCACCTTGACAATAATTATTGCCCACTCTTTAATTTTCCGGGTTTTACGAGGCTTGAGGATTAGTGGGAGGACTGCCCTAGCCTGCTCCACTTCTTTTTCCTTTCCCTCCCTTTCCCTTGAACTGCTACGCAGGCTAGCTTTTATACTTTAAAACTAGATTATTACAAAAATAGACATGTAATTGTAATCTTACAGAATTAACTTGTTTCATGTAGTAAACTTATTGGCCCTTCAAGACTCCACAAAATCAAACCAAACACAAAATATGACCTCTTCCCCGATGGTCTTTAATTGTATAGTCAAAACAATTAAACCTCATGGGCCATTGACCTGTATGTTGAATATAAAACTACAGTTTGTTTATTTATTGGTATTTTACAGAATTCACAAGAAAAAAATGATGTAGAGACGGTAAATGTTCCCATCTTCATATATTGGGATATCTTTTTACCACCTTTCTCAAACTTACTCCAATCATTTCTAGTTATTACGCAATTATAATCCAAATTTGGTAAACTACAGTGTTCAGTTCCAGTGATTTATATCATAGTTAATAGAGTGGATTCTATTGTATTTTGTGCACGGTAGTGGTTATAAAAAGCTAACCAGGGTACTTCACCTTAGTCTTCAAAAAAGACAAAGGTCTTTGTATTACTCGCCATTTTTTATCAACTGCAAGCTCAGTACACTGAGCACTTATTCCTTTCAGTTTTGCTTTCAACACTTGCCGCGGTAAGCTATGATTGACACAGTTTCAGCCAATCATATTCTCCGTCCGCTGGTGGACGGGATATAACTGTTGTACTCAGAAACCAGGTTTTCGGGCAGACGGTCTTTCCTTTCTGCTTCTCCCCTCCCCCCTCCATTTGTCATTCGATTCCAGGTCTCAATCACGCTCGGCCAAACACCATCTACCGCCTGAAAGCAGGCTACTGCAACACTGCAATGGAGGCTTTCTGTGTAGATGGGAGGAATGATGAGGAGATTGTTGGACTGACAGAGTATCTTGGAAGATAATTTTTAAGTGAGGATTGCATTTTTTTAAATAATACTGCAGAGATCTAGAATGATGAGTTTGAGAATTGAGGTGATGGCGAGTCGACACTTTGAGTCGGATTATGAAAGGAAGCCAAGGGGAAGTTTTCACAATCTAGAGTAGTTTTCCAAGCACTTAACTCGAAAACAAAGTTTAACATTTTCCTTTACTATAAATTAGAAAGCTACACAACAACTCATGAAGAGATAAGCTGGCGAGATCGCAATACATGATATTGCATCTACAGATAGTGACAAAAGTCCTTCACCGTATCAATGTTGGGTGCAAAGTCAGAGTTGTCATTACGATATTGTAACCAACATTTCACAGGGGGAATGGGGGCGCTATGGAAGCAAACTGTTTCAAGACTTTTGTTCCAGCTGCAGCTAGGGCCAAAAGTCCTTAAAACACCCCCTTCCCCGTATCAATGTTGGGTGCAAAGTCAGAGTTGCAAGCGCGAGGTACTCATTGCGTACTTGGAACCAACATTGCACAGGGGGAATGGGGGCGATCAACTGAACTGGATTCGGCCGGCTGGTTGGCCGATTAATAACCTTAATTTATCTATAAAATCAATTATGCAGAGCTAAGCATTTCTATGAAACACAGGACAGTATTTCATAGTTTTTGTAAAAACAATACACATGGTTTTCTAGTTATAGAATTTGAGATAAAATTGTACTCGCCGAATTCATATTATTACCTAATGGCTCGTTGTATACCAAAATAGTTTAATTTAAATTCCTCGTGAAATATTCCCCCGAAATCCATAGAAAACCATGAAATAACCAGTATATAAGAATAACTCCAACACATCGGTCCCACTGGCGCGAAAATAGTAGTTTGGTCTAGCTACTTGTACTACTGAAAGGATTATATGAGGTGATCAACCCAACCCTTCGGGACCATGTAACTAGACCTGAAGTTCGCAATCTAAAGCGGAAACACATAACTAACTAACAAAATTGCAAAGAAATCCGAATCCTCTGTTCTCTTTAATGACAGTGTATTGGCAACAGCACTCACCGAGTGTACTGGCTTGTTCAGTAAGATAACACGTAGAAATCCTCTGTTCTCTTTAATGACAGTGTATTGGCAACAGCACTTGTACTGGCTTGTTATTAAGATAACACGTAGAAATCCTTCTCTTTAATGACAGTGTATATATTGGCAACAGCACTTGCCTTACTGGCTTGTTATTAAGATAACACGTAGAAATCCTCTGTTCTCTTTAATGACAGTGTATTGGCAACATCACTTGTACTGGTTTGTTATTAAGATAACAAGTAGAAATCCTTCTCTTTAATGACAGTGTATTGGCAACAGCACTTGTACTGGCTTGTTATTAAGATAACACGTAGAAATCCTCTGTTCTCTTTAATGACAGTGTATTGGCAACAGCACTCACCGAGTGTACTGGCTTGTTCAGTAAGATAACACGTAGAAATCCTCTGTTCTCTTTAAAGAATCCAAGTCATCCAAAAGGCATTGCGCGCTCATGTTATTGTTTACATACGGGACATGGACCTTTCAACGGACTCGACTCGATCGAGCAATGGAGGTTAGAGACCCGGGAATTGATATTGTTCACTTCAAGTATTGTAGATAAAAGCAGGTGAAGATGAAAGTCGTCCTGTTCCTTCACACAATTGCTACGGCTCTCCAACTGCAGTTGCTTGTGCTCAGCCTGAGCGAAATGTTAACGAGCCATCACCAAACGCATTGGGAGAAATTATCTGACTCTCACTTCTGACCGAGTGGTAAGCAGGTTTTTATTTGGAATATCGTACTTTAAATTTGAGTTAGTTATTATCTATTTTAAAAATGAACTTTTATACGAATAAACATTTGTAGGTTTGCTCCTGCAAGAACACCTGCAGCAGGAAGAAAGGTGCCAAAACAAAGGGTTGTTCATCGTGCAAAAGTGTTTCCCTAAAATGCTGTTACTGCAAATGCGGTACCAAAAGGCGGGATGCAAGAATAAAGTTAGCCTTATAGTTATAAATCGTAATCCAAATGCCTTTGCTCGACACCAGGAGCAAGTCGCAAATGCTGAGAGAAATAAAGGTGAGAAATGAAATGTGCTAATACTTTTTCTTCTGTTGTTTCGCGCGAGACTAGCTGCAACCAAAAATCGGAAACTTTGCGACGATGATCAGAAATGGGGTCAGTGAATAGTCACTTGCATCGATTTTGCTTTAACTGTAAATAAATTCTAGAATGATATTTTTGAATCCACTCAAAATCTAATATTAAATGAACTTATTGGTATACGTTTTCCCCTTTATTTATACGTGTTTCTCTTCTATCTCACGGCATATAATTGTAGTTTTGTTTAATAGAAACTAGACTCGATAACCCCTTGGTTTATTCAGGTCCTGCCTACTCAGTAATTGTTGTTTTTGTTTTGAGTGAAATAAACGTATATTGAATGTTGTACCTTTTACGAATGAAAACTACTGTCGAAAACTACTTCTGTTAATGCACCTATCAATGTTAAGCCCAGGGGGTGGGGTACGTGGGGTGGGGATTTGACAGGCAGGGCTACCCCGAGGGTGGGGATTTTGACATACGCTGCCTGCCCAGGGTGGGGTTATTTATAGGAAACATAAGGAAGACGGGGCAGATATTTGATATTTTTTACCAAACATGTTCTCCCGAGGTTGGAGAATTTGACATTTTTTTGGGCAAAAATGTCAAATCCCCACCCCTTGCCAAACCCCCCTCCCCCGGGCTTAACATTGATAGGTGCATAGCAGGATTTCATTGTGCTGTAGTTTGCCCCACTCATACAAAATCTGTTCTAGGTCTATACAGACCCCATGGCACAAGTACACCATCCAGGTCGCTGGGGATTTATCATCTGGTTGACCGTGTGGTTCAAGCGAACTCTAGACTTCCATGACCTTAAGTTAATAGCCTTCAGAAGCAGTATATCTTTATCACCTTCTGGTAGTTCCCCACGGCATGCCGTGACATGACATTGAAATAATTTCCCATTGTTTTTGTCCTGCTGATCCAATCAAATCGGTTATGGACATGCCATAGTTTGTCCCACTCATCTGAAATCTGCTCTATCTTGTAACTGATCTGCCTAGATCGAGAAGTTCTAACATTAGTTTTTCGGACTAGATGTGGCATAAGGGAGAAGAACCAGATTATTCAAGTAACTCATTTCGAAAGGCAGCCTACAGGCAATATTGCCTGTGGAAATATGGAAAACTGGGTTGAGCAAACCGCAGAGTTCTACCATCCAGTGTGGTGCTCATGATCCGATAAGACTATCCACAACCAGGCAGGGCATACATTGGATACAACAATTACTTATCTACTTATTTTTTAAAGGGGCTATATCACTAGGATTATTGGTCCACCATTATCATTGCTCCAGTTGGAAACATTTCAGGACATTTAAAGTGCAAGTAACATTTTAACACAGCATGAATTCTTTATGCTGAAATTCTATATTTTGTTATAGTTGAGTCTAAATTATTTTTCTTCAAAAGGCAGTCACAGTAATTAAACTAGGATAAAAGCTACCTGAATTGCAGGACTGTGTTGTCTCAGTGTCATAATTCAATCCTATGGGATGTTATTGTACCAGTTCTCTTGGGAGTCGATTCAACTGATGACATCACAGGATCCACCAAAAGTAATCACAATTAGTGATTATATGCCAAAAATATACCTTTTTGTTAGAAAACCATAACAGTACAATAATAATTATACATGTTTTATTTTTTAATAAGATGCTTTCATGATACCAAAATATTTTGAAACTAGTTACTTTTTTTGTGGGGGATATACTCAAATGTGTTGATTATTGTAGACTGTTAAGGTATCTATTAATTCCAAGCCTATCCCTCCCTCCCTCAGGCATTGATATTTTTGAATGAACCACCACCTTTGGTGTCAGCTAAGTTATGCAAATGCCCCACCATGTATAAAAATTGATGTAATTAAATACTCTGACAAACAGGACATTTTCATGATGCCATCACATACTACAACTACTTCGAATTTGTATCAGTCTTGGAACTCTCAAAGGAATTGATAAATTTGAAAGAGAAAAATAAATAAATGATGCCATAATGAAAATGTGCTATTCTCCACCCTCTCTGACAAATGCCCCTGGGACAGGTGCCTACATGTAGGTATGTTGGGGTGGGGGGGGGGGGGGGGGGGGGGGGGGGGGCGAGGGGAGGACAGTACTGGTAACTCATGCATTGTATTTATTAGGCAAGTTTAGTATTCGCAGACGAGCTGGATGAGGAGTCAATGTGATGAACTTTTCTAAAAGCTATTCAGCAGAGCCTCCATTTATTGCTAGTTCCAGCTCATCTGTGAGAATACAAAACTAGTTTATTGAAACCACAGTAGATCTCAGATTCCTTATCCTTGTATTAGAATTAGTTGAACATCAAAAGGCATGCTAGTATGAATGGAAATTGAGTATAGCACAAAATATTTCAATGTATTATTGTAATCTCTCAAAACTTTTGTATATAGACAATGATGGTGGTCCTAGCACTAGGGACAACCTCTCTACTATACCAGGCCCATACATGTATTATGTTCATTTAAGGTATCTGCACTGGCAAAAATTGGTTGTTTTTGAAAAAAAATTGTGACCTCCATAGACCAAGTCAGTCCATTTACACTTTCCAGGTTTAATCTACCATGTTCAAGAAATAATATGACACACCCAATTTTCCCATTTTCCCAATATAAGGTGTTAATTGAATTAAATTATTGACATAACATTTTGAGAGTTATTTCATTTTTATAGCTAAACTGTTCTAGTTATGCCAAAAAATAAAACTGAATCTGTTTTTTATTGACTCAATGAATAAATCTGTGTTTAAGTAACGCTGGATTTTAAATACTTTCCAAGTTACAGCAGTTGAAATATTTGTTTACATTGCTTAAACGTCACAGATTAGTTACTGATTAGTTCTCGTTACTTAAACACAGATTTCTTCGTTATCATCTAATCGTACCTTGTGCCAAGTTTCATAGAGAAGCAATGCCTACTTTTCTAAGAAAAGTAGATTTATTACACCTTGTCGATATGGTAAAGTGCTATTTACTGTAAAAACATCTCAAGATTCACTCAAATTGAGTAAAAATGTCCAAAATCGACTCCCAAGGTGAAGTTTACATCGATATCCGCCATTTTGTTTTGTTTGCCGCTGTACGAAACGACAGTAGACAAGAAAATACATATTTGTACGCTCCCTACCCCGGCCAGGTTCATTCTGTTTACTAGTTGCTAGGTGTGACCTTGTGACGCAGTTGACAATAGCCATGCGCATGCACCGACTTTACTTCCGTTTATTTATAGAATATAGACATATAGTTCCTAAATATGCCACCGATTGAAGAGAAACTGGATGTTGAAGAGAGAAAAAACTAGCTAAAGCAAAAGAGAGAAGTTCGAAGTCTAGACTGGCATAGTAGTTGGTAGAAGAAAGAGATTCGTCCTTCCTGCACGCCAGACAGAAGAGCCCAGACCAAAGAGAGATTCGTAACCCCAAGGGAAGACAGTTTGAGTTTACCGTGCAAAGAAAAGTGTGGAAGCCGTTCTTGTGTCAAAGAACCTCAGAGACTGCTTTCCTGATCAATCGGCTAGTTCAGCAGAAGACAACACGGATGAAGATCCTAATTTTAGTCTAACTTATTAGTCTGATTGTGAAGTAAAGTCGCTGACTAGAAAGTACATGTACAGTCGATGAAGTCGATAAACAAAGAGATGTTTATGTGCGAGTCTTCACAACTGGTCGACTTCATTCAGCAAATAAATGCCACTTCTAAGTGCTCTATGCCGGATTGTAATGGTTGATTCTGAAGTTAGATGTTTCATTCATAATTATTATGATAATTCTAAACGGCCAGTTTCGTGTTGTTTAATACACACAGTTTCTTGTTTCACAGCATGTTACTTCTTAGGAATTGTGCTTATGTTAAACTCTCAATCTAAACCAAAAGACACTATAATTTTAAATTGTAACCCGGCTTGGTTCATAATGTTTTGACTTTGTAGATGGCCGTATATTTGTCATTTTTATATACATGTCATGTTATACGCCATTTACCATACAGACGTGAAGATAACATGGTTCTCAAATTTCAGACTTCCTTGGAAACGAAATGTAGCCAGTTATATCCGGTTCCGGTTAAACCAGCGATTTTTAACCCACCGTTACGCTGCTTTGAAAAAGGAAAACTCTGGGGAAAAAGCTATTTCTCAAAATTAGGACACTTATTCTAATATTATGTTAAATATAAAATGTTTCTAAGTTGGTCAAATTTTGCCAGTGCAGATACCTTAACCTTGTCTGTAAATGCAATTGGACAATTATTTACTGTTACTCTGTTTAACACTAGTTTCCCCCTTTTATTAACCACACAATAATTATTAGGCCTTCAGTCTCAGTCCATACTCAATACCTCTTGCAGTCAATTTTGTTATCAGTACCAACCAACAAACTTGGACAAAATAGGTTGGCACATCCATTTGAGATTAAAACACAAGAAAATTATTACCCTTTTCCTTATATACCCATCCCCTGGCTCAATGTTGATGTTTTCTAGTTATACACAATAAGCTGAATATAAAAATTTCCCTTTCAACATTGAATGAACAGGGAGGTCCAGAATACAAAACACATTTGTCCAAGATAGTACACATAGCTTATTCCTTGTAATTTTTATTTTAGTTTTTAAATTCTGTTGCATAATCTAAAAAGCAATTACTCAAGTTATGTAGTTCATGGCCTTGTTTGGAGGCTTCCAATAAAAACAAAAAATGTATTAGGAACACAGTGTTAAATGAAAAGTTACATTTATGTAAAAATATTGTCAAAAGCTGTAATTTTGAAAAGCATTGGGATTAGCTACAGTCACCCAGATGAGAAACAAAATATGGACTGCCAACCAGTGTGCAATTCCAGTGGATTCTCAGTGGACCAGTATAAGAAATATATATCATTCAAAAACACATTAATGACATTTTGACCAATCAGATGAAGCAACTAAGCCATGTAGTGTTTTATTGGGTATAAAGGAGGATGCACTAGGGCCTTTATATACCACTAGGGTCTCTATGTATACACAGATACATGGTCAAATGCATGAGCAATACAGTGAAATTGAAAGACCTTTCAATCTTCCCTTTCTGAAACTGCCACCAGAGAAATATCACGCTGGGATCCTTTTGCATCACTCTTCAATGGTGTGGACTGAAAGTGTTGGCGTTTACCTAAATTTAAATAGCAACCATTTAAAGTTTAGTAATATGGCATGTATTTAAAAAAGAAACAATGCAATTTATCAAAGCGGAGAGGGTCAGTCCATATATGCCAGGGAGACGGAAAGATGTCCAGAAAAAAAACTAGGGAGGAGGAAGAAAAATTATGGGATTACATTCATGTTCTTGGGCTTGGGAGAAATGTTTAAAACTCACTAGGGACGAGGGAGAAAAAATCGAAAACTAGGTCTAGGGATGAGTTATCACACCCGAAATTTTAGCTGAGAATGAGATACAAGACTTTCAGACTTTAGCAAATATATCTTTCCCACTGAATAAGCTTATAAAATCAAAAGAAACGTTACAACAAGCAATTGAATTCAACACTTACTTGATGTACATGTATTGTAGGCTGTTGGTGTTGCTCGAGCTAGGGTTCCTTGTTGAAACCTTTCGCATCGGCAACTCGGCGATACTCTGGAGGAGTAAAATTTCATCATATTCGCTATTTGAAAGGCCTTTTATCCCAAAACTTTCCTTTCTTTGGTTCTATAGCACATACGTGGAGCGATTCCTTTCTCCTCCTTGCACTTTTTCGGCCTCGGGGATGGCGACTAAAGTGCCTGCCGTTCTTCACGTACTAACTACGACTAAAACTTTAAAATAATAACACACACACGAAGACTGATAATTCTGAAAAACAACTTGATGATACAATTGACTTTAACGTAAACACTTAGGCCGATGGAAACAGATTTTCCTCTTATACTGCTAAACTCCCTATATGGCCGCCATTTATCCTGGCATACAAAATGGCGGATTCGCACTTGTGAGCGCGCAATGCCTTTTGGATGACTTGGATTCTTTAATGACAGTGTATTGGCAACAGCACTTGTACTGGCTTGTTATTAAGATAACACGTAGAAATCCTTCTCTTTAATGACAGTGTATATATTGGCAACAGCACTTGTACTGGCTTGTTATTAAGATAACACGTAGAAATCCTCTGTTCTCTTTAATGACAGTGTATTGGCAACATCACTTGTACTGGTTTGTTATTAAGATAACAAGTAGAAATCCTTCTCTTTAATGACAGTGTATTGGCAACAGCACTTGTACTGGCTTGTTATTAAGATAACACGTAGAAATCCTCTGTTCTCTTAAGTGACAGTGTATTGGCAACACCGCTTGTACTGGTTTATTTTTAAGATTTAAAAACTCTCCGACCACAAATCTATAAGTAATTAACAGATGTAAAGTTTTTTACGCGCAAAGAATTGTGGATAAAATTGTGGATTAAAGCCACCATCTTTTTCTGTACGTTAATAACAGTAATAATAATAATACTAATAACAATAACAATAATAATAATAATAATAATAATAATAATAATAATAATAATAATAGTAATATTAGTTCCTAACGATAATCATAGAAATAATACAATCATTTAATAAATAATTAATTAATGTTTGGTATGTAGCGAATAGTTAAAGACGTAAAAACCAGCCTATCCTATGTAGTTTCGCCCAACTAGATTTTTGATGTATTACTCGCGGAAATAAAGTTCAGGGGGGGGGGGGGGGGGTTAAGGCGGTTTTTGTAGCTTTTTTGCTTGGACGAGCGGAGCCTGGGCAACGGTTTAACGTCAATTGTGTCGTTCGGTATCGAACATTAAAACTTAGGAACCCATCAGTTTTGTCATGAATGATATTCCCGAGACATGTTGCCAAATCAAATTTGTATACCATTTCCAGGGGGGTGGGGTAGGGAATATTTGAAATTCATGGTTTAATGTTTGGTATGTTGCACATAATTAGGAGAAATAAACACCAGGCTATCTGATGTAATTTCGCAGAGCGAGATGTATTACTCGCGCAAATGAAGTTCAGGGGGGGGGGGGGGGTTAAGTCATTTTGAATTTTTATTTTGGCTGTCATTTCCCCCCTGAACTTTAATGTCAACCAAATTAAGAAGACCCCCTGCAGTTTTCTATCGGTAACATTTTGGTGAAAACCCCATGTCTCTACGATGTTCCTTTCTACCCGTAAAAATCCATCGCCCTTTCCGTTTTGGCCGCAAAGCATGCTGGGACAGTTTCATTTGCTATTTCCGAGTCCAGAACTGGCTTGAATGAAGTTGCAGCTTAAAAATCATCGTGTTGGTAGTAAACACGACGAACACAACATATTGGTTGCAAATGTGGGGTAAGAAATGCGAACCTTGTAAACCTGAGGGGGGAGGGGTGGAAA
The DNA here is from genome assembly GCA_030867875.1 of Actinernus sp. WN-2022. Taxonomy (NCBI): domain Eukaryota; kingdom Metazoa; phylum Cnidaria; class Anthozoa; order Actiniaria; family Actinernidae; genus Actinernus; species Actinernus sp. WN-2022. The sequence continues at coordinate 51,527,987 of JAOWCC010001751.1, read as the reverse complement.
ATCCTATGCATTTCCTGTTAATAACGGTGCCCTCCCCATTAGAATTGGCTTGAATGAAGTTGCAGCGCTAAAATCATAGTGTTGGTAGCAAACACGACGAACCCAGCATATTGGTTGCAAATTTGGGGTAAGAAATGCGAACCTTGCAAAACTGAGGGGGGAGGGGTGGAACATCCTATGCCTTTCCTGTTAATAATGGAACCCTCCCCCATTTAGAAATGGCTAGAATGAGGTTGTAGCTTAGAATCACAATGGATTAAGTGATGAGACTGTGTAGAGGATTGTTCGGGTTATTGATAACCTTTTTCCACAGCTTTAGGTCTTTCTGATGGAGATTTTCCTTAATTGGTGTATAATCTTTTATGTATGCAAATCTAAGTTAAGGTAAGTTAACCGATGGGTTAACCAATGCCTGAGGTCTTATTTCCAGTGCTAACCGAAATCCGATTGAGCACAATAACTCTCAGCTTATGCTGTGCATGACACGTGATTGAAAAAGGATATGGAAAGCGAGGTGCAGTTGGTGAATACAATGAACGATATTTAATGCAAAATCCAAATGATTTAATAACTTCTCATCTTAGTTCTTGTAGACTTCTTCGATGGAAGTTTGAAACGCTTTCCAAATTTTTGGTACTGTTTAAAAATATTTTCTGTCTGATTAGAATCACTGAGACGTAGGTAAAGTACCAAAAACCTAAGTTATAACTAATATTCTTGTTTGCAGGTTCAGACACGAGAATGGACTTGCGGTACTCCGGCTACTTGTAACTGTGCTGCCGTCATACGGGATCATAATGACGTCATAGAGTTCAGCATCTGTAATCCAAACCTGCGGACTGGGGACGCTACTCCAATGAGAAAACGAACTCTAAGTAAGGGGATACTCTCGCCAGGCTTGAAAGAAACACAAATAATAAATGGAATCAATGTGGACTATGAGGTAAATGAAGGAAAAGTTCATAGACGGATCCAGGGGGTGGGTTCTGGGGTTGCAATCCCTCTATGACTCCTGGAGATCACTGTAAATAGCAGTTCAGAGTCTCTAGGTTAAAACAAGGATTTTGCAACCCTTCCCGCATGCCTCGCTCAACACCCCTTTCACAAAATCTTGGATCAGGCCCTGAAGCTTAATCTACAGTATGCCATAATTAAGGAATAGAGACTGGACATGTGTGGTTGCTGTTGATAAATACATATACACGCGCTGACTGTACAATGAACGGAAAATAAGGAATAAGGCCGAAGTTAATTGTACAGTTTATAGAAAGTGCCTGTATTTACGTATACCATCAATGCACAAACATAAAGTGCGCCGTCCAGTGCTTCAGCTAACACTGTTTCAATCGACGTCAGTTGTAGATAACTGAAAAGCAATCAGGGATTCGCGATAAAACAGTGAGAACTTCACTGGTTAGCTCAGTTGGTTGAGCACGGTGAAGAGTGCAGGAGGTTGGAGATTCGAATCCCGGCCACGTCCTTAAGTTTGGGCAGGGACGTATTGAAGCCGTTGGCCTTGTCTCCTTCCTCTTCTAATCTATACAAGGGGACGTAAAAGAACCTGTTTTGCCTGTTAGTTTAATTTCGAGAAAGAGTATGGGATTGTCTCCACAACAATCACTCGTGATCGTAAACTGTACGGCATTATGCATTGCGCCACAATGATAGCAGCCGTATCACAAACATAACCTCGTGAAGCGCATTTGAATATATCCATTTAGAATTGACGTTACATAAATGAATGCCTTTACCTTTACTTTTTAAACAATATATTTAAACAGAAGCCTGTTGAAAAGATTGCTAAGGCGGGACTTGGTACTCTTTGAGGTCACGAGTGGTGCCTTGTTACTTGCTGTTGCAACCACCTCTTTGAATAAATCAATTATGTACTAGATCATATCTTCAACTGGGGTTCGTGTACTCATCCAAAGGAACTATTGGGGATTAGACATTACCGTCAATGCGCCTAGAAGTAAAGCTGGGACAACTACAGGACTATGTGGCAACAACAACGACAATGCTGGCGATGACACGTTTGGGAACATTTGGAGGTAACCAAATTATTTTTATTATTTTTATTAAGCACTTGGCAGAATTGGTTTAGGATGGTTTCCGAGAAGATTAAATTCCAGTATACGTAGACGTATATGCATTAAACTGCATACATTAAACTTCACCTTCTTGTACCGTGGTTGTGACTACTACGTGATTGCTTCGTTTTATTTGCATTATTTAATTCAACTTAAGAGTCGCATAATCCTCGTAGTAACACATTGATAGTTAGGCATTTTAGAGCTATTGCAGGAGATGACCTAACTTATATAGCATATAGACTCGAGATAGAGTTTATATATTTAACTGATTTTTTTTTTTTGCTTACATCAGTATCGGTGATTATGCAACCTATTTTATTACTCCGGCGCTGCTAGGCAGCCGCCGGACTCTTAAAATGCAGTATATCTTTGAAATGTTTTTGTTTTTTTCGACGACAGAAGAATGATCAAATACTGACCGTCATTGCTAACCATGTGGGTCGGAGACGCTTCGATCGAGCGATAAACTAGTAGGCATGCGCATCAACGTTATATATTTATTCACACTGTTGCCATCACATACTGATTACAAAAGAGGGAATATGAAATTGGCAACGGGTGAGACTTCGAGGCGCTATTAGTTCTTTTTAACTACTTTCTAACCTTATAATTATTTTAAAGGAACTGTTATTGACCAAAACATATGATGAATTCGAACAGTGACGACATTCGAACCATGGCGTGCCCAAACATATCTAATGATACAATCTCGGGTTAGATTTTTTCAGGCACGTTCAGGTAACGAAGGTTTTAGTGTCAGTTTAATTATTTTATTTGCCACAAATATAAATAGTAATCTTACAAAGAATAAAATAAGTGGCGGGGTAGCCACTAATATTGGTTAATGAATTGATTGAGACGGCAAGAGCAACACGCTAACAAAACTAAACAAATACGTTAGAATGCAAACATGAAAGATAATACAATTAATATTGGTTAATGAATTGATTGAGGCGGCAAGAGCAACACGCTAACAAAACTAAACAAATACATAAAAATTCACACATTTTCTTAAGTTTGAATTGGAAAGAAGAAAATGATATTGCGTTACGTATATTTGAACTCAAAGTATTGTAAAATTTAGGACCTTGGAAACTAACAGAGAACGGTCTTATATTTGTTCTACACAAAGGAACATGAAATAAATGAGAACTTCGGGTATTGCAACTGTGAATTTGATCATTCCTCAACAATAAGTTGTCTAAACCTCGGGGAAGTAAATTGTTTTGATACGAATACATAAATTTTCCCACACTGAGTAAATAAATATATCCTTTGTTGTTTTAATATTTGGTCAGTATGGGCGTCAAATGCTACCTTATCTATAATTCTAATTGCACGTTTTTGGAGCAAAATAATACGGTGTAAGTTGAATGGATACGTTGAGCCCCAAACAGTAACGCAATAATGGAGGTACGGGTACAATAGGGAAAAGTATAGTGTTCGTAGGGCAGGCCTAGAAAGGCAAAAACTTGATTTATATATTATTCCTACTGATTTGGATATTTTGCTTGCAACTTGAGAAATATGAGCCAGTTTCCAGGACATGTGTTCGTCTAAAACATAGTTAATAGAGTGGAATGGTTATGAAACCCAGCGACCTTCTTTGTTATATTTCTTTGTTAGCTTTTTTCAACCGTGACCCTGCACAAAACACAATAGAGATTTCAATGTGTTAATCAATCAGCCAATAGAAACGTGTGAGTTCAGTCGTTCAGGGGACGCTAATGAACTATGACCCTGCACAATCTTTTGTCTTGCCCCCTTCCAACATAAATCCGACCCGACCAACTGCCTAGTGTTGTTTTAAAGGAATGTGCGGCTTCTTTAGCTCCTTCAATAACTTACATCAATTTTGGATTAGCACGCGGCTCCATTTATCTCAATGGAAGTATGCTAACATTCCTCCAATTCACAAGAAAGATAACTGAGAGGAGGTTATAAATTACCGACCAGTTTCATTGCGGTCAATTGTATCAAAAGTCCAGCAACAATGCGTTGCTGTACAATTAGTTCCGCACGTATCGAACGTTCTGTATAAATTACAGCATGGATTCCAGAAAGGAAAGTCCTGTGTTTCACAGTTATCACATGTGCTTCATGGAATCGGAGCTGAGCTGGACAAAGGTTTATAAACAGACATTATATATCTTGACTTTGCAAAGGCATTTGATTCCGTATGTCATAAGAAACTTCTTACAAAACTGAAGTATTTCGGCATAGAAGGTAAACTGTTGAAATGGTTCGAATGCTATTTAATTGGCAGGAAGCAAAGAGTCGTCATTAATGTACTTTCTCAACATGGTCTGATGTCAACTCAGGAGTTGCTTACCGATCAATCTTGGGTCCGATCTTATTTCTGATTTATGTGAACGACATGCCAACTGTGATAAGATCTTCCAAACTTGCAATGTTTGCAGATGACTCTAAATGTTATCAGACTATCCACACCATGAAGGACTGTAATGCTCTACAAGAAGATTTGAACTCCCTCTGTGATTGGTCATTGGTCAACGAACTTTACTTTCGACCCTCGAAATGTGTAAACTTACGCATTAGCCGAAAACGTGCTAGCACTGAAAGAAAGTACGGCTTCCAAGGGAGTCAGCTAAAAATTGTCACCAAAGAACGAGATCTCGGCATTATAATTTCCAAAGACTTGAAATGGAATGACCACATTATGGTAATTACTGCCAAAGCCAATAAAATGTTAGGATTTATCAAGCGAAACTGTGCGGGAAACTTAAATCAAGACGCCTTGAAACTGTTATATATTTCTCTGGTGCGCTCAAATCTGTGCTTTTGTTCTCAAGTCTGGGCATCACAGTCTTTGATTTATAATGTAATCGTAATAGAAAAAATCCAGAGAAGAGCTACTAGGTTTATATGTAAAAACTTTGGCCTTAACTATACTGAACGTTTACTGAGATTGAACCTGTTACCCATTAATTAATGGCTAGAATACCTTGATCTTGTTTTTTTCCTTTAAGTGTAAATCTGGCGATGTCAAGTTAGATATACACAGTTACTTATCTTTTTGTAATACTCAGTACTCGCCGCTCTGAATCAGGCCTCAACCTTAATGTACAGAAATCAAGAACTTCTCTTTTCAGATACTCATTTTGTAACAGAATTGTGCACTCATGGAACGCTTTGCCAGTTGATGTTAAATCTAACACTTCTCTCGGAGTTTTCAAAAAAGATCTTAAATCTTTTTTCTTTGAAAGACTCAACACAATTTTTGATCCTGAAAATATTCGTACGTACAAGTTATTATGTCCTAAGTGTCGTCGAATTAATGCTATGTCGGTTTGTAGCTGTTAGTTAACATTCTTGATTATTTATTTGTTTATTATCTTTACACATTTACCTATATATATTTGAATATGTCTAAGTTTTTTTTTCTTTTTTTCTTTACTGCCATATAGCAGTTATTTTCATTAATTTCTCTACACACATTCTTGGCTTGCACGCACGTCACTTCCGCCTTGACACGTGATGCCGTCGGCCATATTGGTGTACCATAATTGTCAACAAACACAGAGTGTGAGCACGAGTTTTCAATATTTCGGCGAGGTTCATGGCTATTAGAAATGGTTTTGTGCTTGATTGTTGGCTGTTCCACCAAAAGTGGTCTGAGTAGGGGTAGGCTAAACTCAGGGCAACAGGTTTTACTTTACAGTTGTTCAAATTTTGCATCAAAATTTTCATTTCATCTTCCGTTGGTGAAAAGCCTGGCACGTTTTTATCAGTGTTATTATTTGTCATCTTGGGTTTGAGAATGTTTGCCACATAGCTTGGGTTGCTGTTGATAGTATTATTTAGATCATCCTTAATTTTGCTGGCGGATTTGAAATTGATCTCGCTCACAGGAGCGTAAGGCACTTCGCTACGGTAAGTGGGGAGAAGCCAGGAACATTTAACTTGTGTATACGCGAGTTTGCTGTTAATGATCCAAGCTTCCACGTAGAAGAGAACGCTCGCGACATGAGAACATGCATCAGCAAGTCCAGCTTTGCATCCTAAGCAATGTTCTGACAAAACAGTGCCCTCCTTGCTCGTAATAATCCAAATTGGCAACGGAGTGTCATTCATTCTCTGGCTGTGCCTGACCTTTGCAATCACAACATACTTGTCTGATGTTTGTAGGCCTTGTACGGTGGTGATAAAACCAGACACCATTTGGTTGTACGATTCTAAGCTTTTAAAGGTTTTAAACTGTTGCTTGATGTAGTAGCTCCGCTCTAGCACTAGATAATTTACGAGATCTGTAGCTTCAACAGGCGGTAAACATTCAGGGTCAAGCTTCACGCCTGATCAAGTCCGATCACTAAAATTTTCTCCAAATATCGCCGCCTAACATGGGGTTCGAGACTCTTAAAATAACTGAAATAATCTGAGAGCACCGGAATAGATTCGTCAATATCGCTTGAGGAGATTTTTGATCCCTCTTTCGCAGAATCCATCGAAATTCAAAAGAAAAGTGTGCTAACTGACAGCTTCGGCATATATTTCAAGGAACACTTAGCGTCAAGTGGTACACCAATATGGCGGACGTCCAAATATGGAACATGCTGTGACGTCACGTGCAAGCCAAGAATACATATGTTTTTAACTGGGTAGCGTAAGGGTGGGGCTAGAGTAACAATGTTCACGGTGGGCATAAATGACCCCAAAATCGCCAGGGTTGGTTTATTTGTCTATATCTTCAAGACTTTCAACAGTACAATAATGATTTTTTTATGGAGAGGTTTAAAGCGCTAAACAAAATAAAATGTTGTGTTTTGTGTTAACGCCAACATCTTAATGACGTCACAATGACGTCATTTATCCATTTATAATAGGTTTCTTCATATTTTCAAGTAGCCGTAAGATACTAAAATGTTAAATTTTTCAATTCTCCTCTTGTTGGGAACAAAGTAATCGAAAAACCTATTTCGATTGGTTAAGAGGGAGAAAAGTGATTTAATTTTGAATTTTCGTAATTTTCCCGCCAAATTTTGGCGGGAAATAAACAGCATAAAACCATTTATGAAACATATTTCTTCAAATAACTTTTGGAGTCTTAAATATTATTACATGACAATCTAGAAACTTTAAGAAGACCTTAGTACCTAAAATCGTATGTTTTTTGAATTGTAATTTTTAATGGATAAATGCTTTCAAGGTTACATTGAAAAAAACGTAAACGTCACTATGACGTCATGAGTATTTGGAAACGCCCTCTAAATATAGGCGAGTGAGCATTGTATCTATATTTTGACCAATGCACTTCTAACGCACTAAGTAGTTGTAATATCGAGTTTTTGTTTTTCTTTTACAGTGGAAAGCCCCATTTATGTAAAACACATTACGTCACAGATATGCCGTCATGAAAATATTAAATCCTTAATAACTTCGGGAATATTTATCATAGAGACTTCAAAATTGTGCCAAATAAAAACGCATCGCCATATCTTCGTCATAGCGTACTGTACTTTAAACGACTATTTAAAAAGAATACGAAGTCCAAGGACTACGGCAAAGCTGACACAACGTAGGATTTATATTGAATATTACAATATTTTGGCTGGCCAAACCAGCCTTCTTCAGGTACTAGATGTCAGCTTTGCCGTAGTCCTTGGACTTCGTATTCATTTTCATTTTGGCTGATTAGATCTGACTTAGATCCAACGTAGCAACCAGCAGGATTTTCGTCCACGGTTCTTTGCAATTTTCAAGTTTATTTAAAAAGGAATTTGAACAAAAAAGGAGCTTACTCTTATGACGTCACAATAATGTCATTATCTAAAACTAATTTAACCAGAACCTTAAATTTTACTTGCATAGTAAACTGTGAAAGTTTTATTGAATTTCAGAGAGAATTTAGGAAATTGTGCCATTTGATCTAATTTTGGTCACGCTCAACCCTGGCGATTTCGGGGTCATTTATGCCCACCGTGGTTCTTATAGAGGTGGGGGTTGCGGTGTTCTGTATCTAGTAGGGGACCACGTGTCCTATTATACAAAACCTGCCCTTTGGGCAAATCTTGATATAAAAAAATAAATATATATATATATATATAGGATGGAGAGTTGACTTATAAGTGTTACCCCAGATATGAATACCATAGGTTAAATAGGGATAAATCAAGGAGTAATACAGTTGAGTCAAAATACTAATATTGACAAAGTATCGGATTTTTGAAAGAACACCTATGCTCCGTTTATTTTTTTTACAGATTTCACGAGTGTGACATTTCCAGTTTAATTTGGAATCTATTAACACTCCAAGGTATCTAACTGAGCACTCCTGTTTAATAGGTTTATTATTATTGATAGTTAATTTACCTAGGAAGTGATCTTTATTTGATGGGGATGAAATAGGACAAAATTTGTTTTATCAATATTTAGAGAAAGTCATAAACAAGTTTTAGTTCATTATTGAAGGTCCTTTCTAATTGAAGCAGATTATTGTCTGTGTAAAAAATATTAGAGTCGTCAGCAAATATATTAAAATTGAGGAACAGTTGCCTAAGTCATTGATATAAAGAAAATGACTGGCCCAAGCACGAACCCTTGTGGAACTACACAAGAAATGCTGTTCTGATCAGATGAAGTGCTGCCGATGATTGTATATTGCTTTCTGTTGCTAAGATATGACTTGAACCAATTAAGAGCAATTTCCCGGATACCATAGTACTCACGTTTTTTCAGTAAAATTGCGTGGTTGACAGTATCAAAAGCTTTGCTACCAATTGCTACCAATTAAAGTGAATGACAGGGGAGATCGATTGCGTCCCTGTAGCTATGCCTGTATAATTTTCAAGACAACCACTAGGAATTCTTGGATCCTCCTACTGGACGTTCATCGTTTGGTAACACCACAATTTTTATACTTCTCTCTCTCTCTCTATATATATATATATTTAGTATAAACCAACTAGTGGACTATTACAAATCCTGCATTCTGATTGGCTATCCTACTATTGGTATATTTGTGGTAGCCTATGGTAGAGAAAAACCGCACGCATTTTTACGAAATAATAACATTTTTTCAACGTCAATTTGTTTCCTTGTATTATTTTCTACTGTCAGATTGGTTAGTTTAAAATAATCAGACCTCTCGCCCTCATGGGCTACGAGTTAAATAGCCCATTCAGCTGCGCCTCATGGGCTATTGACTCATAGTCCATTCGGGCTGCAGGTCTAATTGTTAAATATCCAATTGAGTTATGCATTTACCATCCCTATAGTCAACACATGTACAGGCCAAACACGCACATGTATGAAATCGTCCGCGTTACATCTTTCCAAAAGAAACGCCGGAGTTATGGCTGCATGCAACCTCTTGTTTATTTTATTTTTTACTGCTTTGGTAACAAATTCTTAGATTTCATTATTATCATTATATTTAAAATTATGTATCCCGATTAGTAGAGCCTCTGGGTCCCTCACTTGTTTATATAGCTGTTCTAGGTTTTACGCTCTAATAGATTGTATTGTAGCTTCTTTATCCCTTATCGTTTCCGTTCATTCTTTCATTATTTGTCTATATTACTTTTCATATATATATATATATATATATTGCTACATTTTCCACCATCATTGACCGCTGCTCACGTGGAGGCAAACCTTGTAAGGGACTTCGAGTCCTATTGTTTCTTCTTGCGTGACCTTGTGTCCGAATGTCATAAATAGTATCTATTTATTCACATACATAACCCTCCCCAATGCACACCGCTGATATTTATTTTATTTTATAGTGTTCGCGATTAGTAGACCACTTGTGGTCAGCTCTGAGACGTTTTAGACACTTAAATAAAGTTGTTTATTTATTTATTTATTGTACCACAGAAAAGAAGCTGGAAAGGGACTTATGGATCAGCTACCACCCAGAAAACCTGATGACAATGTTCGATTTACAGCTTGCTCCTGCCTTGTACCCAACCAGCCGGACCTATGCGTTCCGGTCAACATAGCAAACTACATACGCTTGAGACGCGGACCAAACGGCGGAGGAAATAACAAAAGAAGACGTCGACGTTCAATCTCCGAATTCACCGATGTAATGACCGATGACGATTACAACTATTTTATGGAGCCAGCCGAAGAAGCCATTAAAGTTAATCATATCTATCACAAGAGAGCAAAGCGGTCTGCAGATTATGAACGCGTCAGTGCTGAAAATGCCACTGCTTACTGCAACAAGATATTGACAGGGTCGAAAGCAGCCAGATTATGTTCCGAAGTAGCTACAGTGAACATGACAACGTTATTAAACTTGTGCTCCATGGACATTGAAGTAAGTAGCACCTCCCAGGTATTGATACACTCGCCAGCGGATATTACTACGTACTAGTACTACAGTACAAAGTAAGCCGAAACAAATGTGAGTAACACATATGTAAAGGTCCCCTGGCAAGAACCTATACTTGCTGTCCACATTAACGTAATCACTCTGCATTACCGAGCTCACTTTGATCCTTTATTTTCTCAGTTACATATACTAGACATTTTTAAAGTCAACTCATTTCATGTAGCAAAGTTTATGTTTTGTTATCATAATCAGTTGTTGCCTTCGACTTTCCTCAATTTATTCGTAACTAGCAGTCAAGTACATAACTACAACGCTAGATCAGTATCCAATTATCGACGGATCTCATGCCTGTCGTGCTAATCTTAAAGTGCCTATGAACCTTATTTGTTTATTTTAGATATCAATTGAATAGTAGAATGGTACAATATATCTTGCTTTGAATGCTCTGCCGCTGAGTTAAGGAGGTTTTTCCTATTTCAGTAGAAACGCCCATTCACAACCACTATAAGAAGTGATTGCAGATACCTCCCCTGACGTCATGTAATTATCATTTTGGATATTAAAACCTCCTTAACTCAGCGGCACAGCATTCAAAGCAAAATATATTTTACCATTCTACTATTTACTTGATTTAGAATTTATATCTAAAATAAAAATGTATTGTTCATAGGCACTTTAAACAGTTTACGATTCTATATCAAGGTCTCAAGTTTATTTCACACTATTTACACAGATACACAGTTACTAACATTACATTAAAAAGAGAAGAGGAAAAAAGGAAAAATGTGTTGATTATATGTTCGTGCGCAGTGATCAAAGGAGCAAAAGCTTTCGAGTTGATCACTGCCTACGTTTGTTTAGGAGTACATAATATTAGACTAAGCTGAAATAGTTGGTCAGTTGCTTGTTAAATTTGATTTTCTAAAAGGATAGTTTTATAACGTTTTTTGAATACATTAATAGAGCTAGAACGTTAAATATTCAATTCAATTGTTTCCCAAATTTTTGATGATATAAATTTGAATGTATAAATTCCATAATTAGTTCTCGCTTTTGGTCTAACAAAATTTAAATTAGCAGCAAATCTGGTATTGTATGTATGGTGTTTTGCAGCTAGTGTGAGGACTTCAGAAAAGACCGATGGTATTTTCGTTTTCTTATTTATAATTTTGTAACTAAATGTTGCAATTCTTAGTTTGAAGATATTATCAAGTTTTAAAATTCCAAGAATATTAAAGTATGGTGTAGCACTTTCTCTGCTGTGTGCAAAAAAATATGTTTCTAATGCACTTATTTTGTTTAGTCCGGAGTTTTGTCAGTTTGGATGTATAGGTGTTACCCCAGCTCATGAGACCGTAATTTAAATATGGATATACTAGTGTATAATATAGTTGCTTCAACATGTTTAAATCAAGATAATACCGGAGTTTATTGATTATTCCAATATTTTTTGCCATTTTACTATTTATATGTTTTATTTGTTGCTCCCAGTTAATATGTTCATCTAAGTATATTCCTTAGTATTTTATATAGCTTTTTTGTTCAATATTAGCAATATTAATTTTAGAGGTTTTTTTATTTGGTGAGCTTATTATCATGTAATGTGTTTTTTGAAGATTAACTGATAGTTTGTTAATAGCACAGTAATGGAGGATTAGTTTAAATTCTTCATTCATTATCGTTTCTAGATCTGTTATGTTATTACACGAATAGAAAACATTTGTATCATCTGCAAATATTCGAAAGGAAAGTTTCTTAGAGCAATTAGGCATATCATTTATATAAAGCAGAAAAAGTAACGGCCCCAATGTTGAGCCTTGTGGTACTCCGCACGTCATTTCAAGCATACTAGATTCAGTATGTCCTAATTTTACGTATTGTTTTCGATTATTTAAGTAATTAGTAAACCATGACAATGGATTTCCTCTAATTCCATATTTACTTAATTTGGATATTAGGATCTGGTGATTAACTGTATCGAAAGCTTTGGAAAAGTCGAGAAATAATCCACATGTTAATTGTTTATTATCTATAGCCGTTTTTAAATTATCTGTTATATCAAGGATTGCCTGTTCGGAGGAATGCCCTTTTCTAAATCCAAATTGATGATCAAATAAGATATTGTTTTTATCCAAAAATGATATGAGTTGATCATACACAAGTCGTTCTAAGATTTTGCTAAAAGGTGACAATGTTGCTATAGGTCTGTAGTTATAGGCATCAGTAGCTATACCACTTTTATAAATTGGAGTGACTCTAGATATTTTAAGAATATCTGGTACAACACCTGTTTTGATTGATTCATTGTAGATATAAGTAAAGGGCAGTGAAAGAGCTTCACTTGCTATTTTTATTAATTTATTGGGAACATCTATTGAAGCCTTATTTTCCTTTAAGTTTGAAAATAGTTCACAAATCTTTGATGAGTAAACTGGAGACATCACAAAGCTAGACACTGGAGAATTGTGAATATAGTTCGTTGGATTTTCATTGGAATCCTCAATTAAACTAGCCAAACTTGGTCCAACATTAACGAAATGATGATTGAATTGGTTCGCTATATCTAATGTGTCAGTGTATGTCTTGTTATTTCTTACAAGTCTTGTTGGGTATAACTGGCCTTTTGTTTTTCGTTTAATTAGTGTTCCAATCAATTTCCAAGTAGCTTTTAAATTGTCTTTACACCTTTCGAAGTTGATACTATAATACTGTCTTTTACTCTGTGTTCTTATTTGATTAAGTTTGTTAGCGTACTTCTTATATTTATTTACTTTTTCCATATCATTAGAATGAAAGTCCTAAAATTTGGAATTCCCTGCCAACGTATATCACAGGTTCAACCAGTTTTCCTAGTGTCAAGAAATAAATGAATGATTTCTTACTCAAATAGATGATTACCGAATCGATCATGCCGCACATATGCATCACTCTTACTATAAGCCTGATGGTTTCTCGAGGTCTCCTCGCCATACATTACATTCTACTGTATCTGTAATTCCTATTTCTGTGGCAAATAAACAAAGGTAATATTGTTGGTGTGCATATTACGTCATCCCTTTAACAAATGATTCCTCGTTAACCTTCTCTTGTTAGTTCATCCAACATGGTGGCCACGTGCACACCAGCAATAGTGACGAGAGTCTTTCCCTGTAGACTCATTGCATAAATGGCGTCCAATTTTGTCCTTGAGACTTTAGCCTCGTGCTCATGTTGCCACACAAAAGCGTTTTCACATGAATGTGACACTAAAGATTCCTAAACAATGGTTATTCAAATTGGATGCCATTTATGCAATGGGCCGTCTATGCATGGAATATAGAGATTAGAATATTTTAGTGATTTAGTAATTAGTAGGACTTTAGTAAACTTGTAATTAGTAGACAATTGTATACTTGTATCTGTATAACTGAAGATTAGTAGACTTAGGGCTATTGTCAATTGTTTACCTGAATTTCTTTATATCTATATATGATCTATATATGATATATTTCTGATTATCAGGATTAGCAGAGAAGAACCACCTTCTTGATCTGTTAATTAAACAATTAGATGTTGTTTGTTACTTACCGCCTCACGGCTCTGTGACCTGTCTATTGATGCAACTATCTATTAAAGAGAATTTATTATGAAGAAGGCTACTCCGCTCTTACGTTTTTCTTTTCTTTATTTCATTTTTCTTCTGGCTTGGAAAAAGGAAGGAGAGGAGATTGTTTGCTTTGGGAAAGTGGGATTACATACGGAACCTCCCCTGTATTGAGTATATACAAAGCGCATACTTACATCCAGAGAAACATTTTCGAGGTTTTTTAAACAAATATACCGATCTTACCCAATTTTCTTTTTCACATTAATCTCCATTTACTCCCTTTCAATTCCTCAAATAAACACTTCTGAACTCTTTATTAGTGCTATATATAAGTTCGCATCTCCCAGACTGATTTGTATTTGTCGACTCTCTGGATATTATCATTGATTAATTCATTTATTTTCCTACTCACCTTAGTCGCAAACATTTAATTAGTTTCATTGATATATTCTTAAAGCATTGTATTTTGTTCTATACTTTTAGTTGAGTGGTGACTACTCATTCGCGTTGGGATCTCTTTCAACCTTGATGTTGAACTGTGAAGAAGCTGCTCTTTCAAATATCACATTAGCCGAGAACGAGACGAAACTTGAATTACCCCCAAAACTCAAGGAGATTGCTGAGAGCATGTGTCCTAACAACTGCAACCAAAACGGTGAATGTGTTAGTGGAACCTGCATCTGCAAAGATGATTACATTACTGATGATTGCTCAATTTCTGTCCATGACCCACCTGAGATATTAAAGTAAGTGAAAACGAGACAGACTCAGCCAGCCTCAAGATCATTTCATAACCATAGAAATTTCGTTACAACACTTCCGTATACTAACACAAGTTAAAGCGCATTCTGATATCAATCTAGTTATAACTTGGGATAAAATGAAAAATGAATAGCGAAGTTTCCAGATGCAAAATTGAACCCCCCCTCTGCTCCCTCACGGGCACCGTAGGATACGGAGCAGTCTCTTCGCAGAGTCCTACCCATACCGGTCTACCCATGCGAGGTTCCAGTATGCGTTATCACATTCAACTGCGCTTTTATAGCTGAAATGGGAGGCTTCAATCTTCCACTATGGGAGGCATTTAATAGATGGATCTCAAGTGGATATCGATATATTCTCAAGTGGATATCGAAGAATCGAAAAGAAGAACTGATGAAAATGATTGTTTTAAAGTATCTATGAAACGAAATTTTATTTTACAGGTTTAAGGGAAACTTATTTAAAATTACATAACTATACAAGAAAAAGAAAAGTTCAAATAGAAAAACAATTTTTCCTGACCCAAATGAATAACCACCTTTTGTGCGACAGCTTCTAAGGGGCCTGGAACACAACGCTTTTGTTTAGAGTTTGAAAACAAAAGGCGTGCTTGCAAAGGTATTTACGTCACAGGCCTGATTTACATGCTTCTGACCGAGCGGAATTTGTCGCATGAATTTTGCTATGTTCGACTGAACTTTTGCAGTTTTGGAGGGTAGGATATTAAGTTACGTTATAACAACAGAAGCCGATAACTTAAACCTTGTTTCATAAAATTGAGTGAAAACAATTTTCGTTTCATAGACACTTTAAGTTAATAAGTAATAGATGGACATCCAATTTGTTTCCTATCAATCCGATGTGATCTCAAGTGGATATCGAACAAATTTGGTGCGTCATTATTAAGGGCTCATTGACATATTCCGTTGCTACGCAGCACCGTTGCTATGCTCGCGGGAGCAGATACGATTTTGACTTCCGGTTTATGCTAGCCTGAGAAAACAGCCGACTTGGGCGATATGAGTCGGCTGTTTTCTCAGGTTAGTTTTATGCGTGTCCACCGGCCACCCGATAGTTTTAATACTTATACATGTTTGTAAGTTTTATTCGTGGTTTACCTGAAAGGTGTTCATGAATGAATGAAGTATAAAAGTGTTCAAAAGTCGGAGCAAGCCGTACACGTAGCGGGTGCTAGCGCTTTTGTTGCTGGAAAATGAAAGCTTGGTTTATCCTGTGAAAGACAATAATACTTGACAAGAAACTTAATCCGATAATTTTGAAGGAATCGTTCAGGACTCGAAAGGCGCCTAACTGTACTTGAACCTAGAGAAAGGGAAATAATTAATAATTCATACCGAGCAAAAAAGTAACGGCAAGCGTACGGCGCCGCCAACACAGTGATGAGTGAAAGCCGATGAATGGGAATGCAAACTTGCAAGAAAGACGAGAAACTATGCAAGAAAGTCGAGAAACTATCCTGGTTAACTAATCTCAAGTCATCCAAACAGCCAGAAAGACTGAGCTACCGAATTCCAGAGTGCGAACGAGCTTGTAGGCTCGGTAGCCTGCTTGCCGGCTCTCCTGTAAATTTTTTTCGGTCGTTTCTTTCTGATTGGGTCACCTGTGGCACGCGGTCAAAATGGGGCGAGGACAAAAATGAAGAGAGGGGGAGTGGAAAGGAGGGGAAGAAAGGAGAGCCTGCACGAATGTCATTGTTTTGAGAATTACGCCCCTCCACGCTTGACAGCCCGTCACGCTCCAAGTGTAAAAAAATGGCCAATGAAAATCGCGCTTAATGTCAACACGATCCAAAATGACAGCGCTCCGGTCAGCGCTCCACGTTCAAAATTTTGCGGTATTAATCAGAACACAAATGGTGCATATGGACCAAGAAGAAACCCCAAAGAAAGTAATTACCAGTAAGAGAGGTCGAAACATCCGTGGATGATTTTTGTCGCCTTTGCAAGTGTTGATTCAAGGTTAGGTACGGAAATCCAGGTTGTTCTGGAGTTATTTCTACGGATAATCTTTTTATTCCTTCCAAATGCAAACGTGAAGGAAGCCGTGTTGTCAATTCTCCTGGTTTATCGAGTCGAGTTTGTAATCCCTGTGGGAGGAAGATTAGAATTCTCAATGATTTGTACTTTTACGTGAAAAACTTTGTAAGTGGAGCTGGATAAAGCTGCAGTAGTCCTAGTCCTGAAGCCATTCGAAGCAAACGCCAGCTACCAACAACAGTTTTGACACCCGATCGAAGCCCGTTGGCAAAAAAACAACCACGGTCTGAATATTTACCAATAAAAACGACTTCTTCGCGGTCGTCGAGAAAGTATTTGTTTCAAGTTCAACAGGAGTAAAGTGCCGATGAAGTGCTCACTCAACATTTAAATATTGATGTTGTTACAGAAACGAAGGAGACCAGTGTGAAAGTAGTAATACTTCAGCCGAATGGAAATGTCTCCGTTTGTGTTACGACCGATGTAACTACATATGTCACGCGTGATTCGGTTTCGTGTGTGCTTAATTTTAAACTTGACACCTGTCACATTCTAGCCAATGGGAATTTCCCGTTCGTGGACGAACGGTAAATACTCCGAAAACAATGGCATTCGTGCAGGCTCTCCTTTCTTCCCCTCCTTTCCCCTCCCTTCATTTTTGTCCTCGCCCCATTTTGACCGCGTGCCACAGGTGACCCAATCCGAAAGAAACGACCGACAAAAATTACAGGAGAGCCGGCAAGCAGGCTATAGGCTCGGTTTCCAGCCGTGGGGGTTTCGGTGAGCCCGCAATCCTCTCAGTCCCCACTGGGAGGCTTTGGAGAAACGACACCCCAACGGCTGAAACCGAGCCTAACGAGCTTGCCGATGTCAATCAAAGTCCATGGAGTGAAATTTTAGAACGTGTTCCCGACGGGACCCCTGTACTGTTTCCCGCCTCAATATCACATGACTGAAAAGCCAAGCCTCCGTTCGAGATACATGTGCTTCGTCGTCTCGAGCGGTAGCTTGGTAAGTTCTTTGTTACTGGCTGTGGTCACACGAGAGGGTTAAACAAGATTTAGCGACCTAAATCACGATTTTAAAAAGTGTAAAAACTAATCACGATTTACGAAACTCGAGAGGTATGTTTGTTTTGGAATGTTAATTAAAACGAAAAGTACATGTAGCTGTCATTAAACAGACAAGGCGGTCATGCTTGTCTACAGTTTAATTTTCCGAGTGCTTCGTGATGCCGATCTTGGCCAACGTTATTGTTGCAGGATTTGCTATTTTTCTGCTCAGACGATTCATAAGTAAATCCCACTCAAGTCGCATGAAAAGGATGAAGATACTCCTACTGCAAAGAAGGCGGAGAAACCGCTTAGCTGCTGTTGTTTCAAATGCCGCCAGAGGCCGGGCACTGACATGTCACACGGTGAAGCGGTGACGGGCGGGCATTGTTGACGAATAACTCGCAAAATTATTTACCGGTAAACTTATTTTTCAGAAAAAATTACGCAAATTTTTGGACCCTCGACATTTTACCCTCGACCCTCGACTTTTTACACTCGACCCTCGACTTTTTACACTCGACCCTCGACTTTTTACCCTCGACCCTCTACTTTTTACCCTCGACCCTCGACTTTTTACACTCGACCCTCGACTTTTTACACTCGACCCTCGACAAAAACCTACACTCGAAGAAAAGTACGGCCACTCAAGAAATCGAGTGATTTCAACCGGCAGGTTTTCAAACTCAAATCGTCCACAAACATGCTCACTTTTGTCTCCAGATAATGCTTCCGGGTTCCTGGTAAAGTTGTGATTGAACCTTGGTGCCACAAATTAAAATACAGGTCAGTTTTCATCCTTAAAAAAGTATTTTTGATGTCGGAAAACAAACTGTTGTGAACGCCATGAGATTCAACTTCAAGTGAAAGTTGTCGAAACTCGGTCTAATTTTAGCTCGATTTCTATTGGCTCTTCGGTTTGCCGCGAAATGAGTTCCTGGCATGTGCCACACAGTCCAAAGCTTATTGCAGACAATCAAGCTAGCTCATTGCAGACTGGAGTATTCAGCCAACTCCCAAAACTGGCCATTGTCGGAGGAAATAGGAGAAAATGCACATCCTGTTCGACCAATTATTGTAGACTTTACTGTAACAATAGTTCTGCGACTATTTCACGTCCACAAAATAGGCACTTTTGCGCATGCGTTAATTTCTTAACTTCCGGTTTCTAAAAATCCTAAACATTTTGCGCGCTTTCACTAAACACCAAACTTTTTCCCGTTAAAATCGAGCATGGCTTTTCATTCGCCAAAAATGCTTAAAATTGGACTGAAAAGCATGCTCGGTTTTATGCGCCTTTATCCGTAGGTTCGGAAAATATTCATAAATTACTAGTAGATCAAAAATCCTTTGAGAGTTTAGAAATTTTCTGATTTTGATGACGTCATCATGACGTCACTTGATGACGTCATCAGACTACAAGACTTTACCCTAGGAGTCATCTTGACAATAATCATTGCCCACTCTTCAATTTTCCGGGTTTTACGAGGCTTCAAACTTTCCCTAGCAACGGCCGATTTAAATATGTCAATAGGCCCTTAAATGAAGCACGTTGCATGGCACTACCCAACACACGCTATGACGTAACTAACGTCTAAACCCTATTTTTCCTATTTTATTCCATCTTCAATTCTAACTCTTCCTCTCAATTTAAATGTAATCACCTTAACCTCCCTGAATGTCATTTGTGCGAGAAATAAGGGAAGCGTCACATATTGATTTTTCCACGAGAAACGTCCAGCGAAGTTTATTTTTCAACCCCCCCTAAGAAACGTCAGAAATTTATCGATTTTTTTTCAAAAGTCATACACTACCTCTTTCCATTCATGTCCACCTTTTTATTCCAACTGCTTAACACCGCTATCTATGTCGGTCAGTTAGGAACATAGGAAATTACTGAGATACGATACACGCATTGTCCCAGCTATCGCTGGTCACCCTGGCGGCCGCGGTTGTTCTAACAGGGTCATTCATTTTTCTGGCTTTTTGAAAAAATGAAAGCACTCAAGTAACTTAAGGCCTGGATTTTCTGCCTTAACAGACCCCCAGCAGAGATTTTAAAGATCTTCAATTCTCTGTCGATATATTTATATGTAATGTGTCCAAAATATGGAAATACCTAATATTTGACTTTCTTAATCAGATGGAAGTCTCCTTTAGTGTCACGTGGCATTCCCTAGTTGATGACGTCATAAAATGAGTTCTTTGAAATGGGGGAAGTTTACACAGGAAAATTTGGATTTGTTTTGCTATCACACTGCTTAAAATGACAATTGCATTGCATTTGCGCCTTTTAAGGTGGTATCGGTCACTTATATTATGATATATTTTACTATTTACTATGTCACGTGACCTGTTTCCTTTAATCAAGTACTTCCGTTATGATCTGGACATGATTAAAAGGCGCATCGTTCAAGCCCTTATTATGAGTCAAAGAAGAATGAAGAAAAAAGATTAATTTAAGTTCACTTTCCGTACCCCGTTTTTGCCCCAAGGTTGTGACCGTTAACGGTCGTTTTCAAGTCACGTGACACCACTTTGAAAGATACAAGTAGTTTATATTGTTACAAATACCGATAACAAACAGCCTACCGAGTTTCACAAATATTGGATGGAAGCCTCCCTTTAAATAAAAATATGTCAAATTAACAGGTGAGTCAGGCCTTAATATGCTTGAGCAGTTGAAAAAATAAATTTCATTTTACAAAAAAATGAAAAACGAATTTTGGGACAGTCAATCGGGGAGGGCCATACATTTGTTTCGCTTAACGAAGGATGCGCAAAAAAGATTGTATTCTTCGTGGTCGTAAACTGTTCGTTTATTACGTCGCAGGGGGGCTGGTGGTTTGATGGGGGTAAAATTTAAAATTCTAAAGAAATAGAGGGGGTAAAATATTATAGAGAAGATTTTTAGAGATTTTGGAAAAAATACTTAAGAACAACTATAAAGAAAAGACGAAGGACGTCCCACAGGAAGTCCGATCGAGTAACAACGATTTAAGCGGAGGAGTAATGGGCATGAGCATGGCAATAAACGGTCAGCGGTAATAATGATCGGTTTGAGAAACGGCAAAGAACCGTGGACGAATATCCTACTGGTTGCTACGTTCGATCTAAGTCAGATCTAATCAGCCAAAATGAAAATGAGTACGAAGTCCAAGGACTACGGCAAAGCTGACCGCACAACGTAGGATTTTATATTGAATATTACAATATTTCGGCTGGCCAAACCAGCCTTCTTCAGGAGATTTATAAATGTGGTAAATTTCGCAATAGAAATTGCGGAAACGGGAAGTGACTTGAAGTAGCAAAATAGTATAAGAGATAAGCACTATGTTTCATCAGGTATATTCATACCATATGGTTCTAGAGTTTGGAAGACCGCTCCATATCACCTGACTTATATATTTTAAAAAGAGTATGAAAGTTAAAATTCAATCTTAAGTAAGTTAAGCTATTTCTATTCAAACGATTATAAATCAGCTGTATCACCATCCCGGAAATAAATCGTTCTCTTTGATTGTCGACCTAGTGATCAACATTTGAAAAGTATTCCAATAATGTTTTTTGCCCTTCAAAGATTTCTCATAATCTATAAGCTTCCAGCAAAATGGAGACTTAGAATACGTCAATGCCCATTCACGTGTTTGTTGCTCAAGAAGTTTTATTAACTTGCCGTTACATCAAACATAAGCGACGGCCGTTCTGCATTTATCTGGCCTTTCTTCAACTTCCTGTTAACCCTCGAGTCTCCCAGCTGCACTTTGGACAGAATGAGGAAGTCGGCGTCCCCACGATGTTCCTCTATTTTCGATCGAGTTTCCCGCGAAAAGACCCTCATGTGACTACATGATTAGCTAAATTGTCCCCACGCAGTGAGACTTGAAAATCGACATTCGCAATATTTATTGTTAATGAAAATTGACTGTCGCAACGTTTCTTTTTCATATGTTGTAGCTTTTGAAAAATGAAATTGTCTGTCCCAAGATTCATTTTTTTCTAAAATGAAATTTGATTTCTTTCAACTGCTTTCATTTTTTCAAATAGCCAAAAAAATTAATGACCCTAAGATACACGCATTTGGGACAACGACAATCTGCCATTGCTCTTCAGGAGTTTTTACATATCGTCGCAGAGATATGTGATGTGATGTTTCCGAAAACTATCGATTTTTCCACGGAGAAACGTCACAAGTCAAAACCCCCCCACCCCCAAACTTCGCTGGACGTTTCTCGTGGAAAAATCGATATGTGACGCTTCCCTAACTCGGAAATTTTGGAAGGTTCGCAGATGTTACCATAAATTTGCAAACAAAACGTTGTGTACGTCGTGTTTAGTACCTAAACTATTATTTCAACTATTTAACTTTATTTAATCCAGTTCTGGTCTGGGAAATAGAAAATGAAACTGTCCCAGCATGCATTGAAGCCAAAACGAAAAGGGCGATGGATTTTTACGTGTTAAACGTTACGTCGTAGAGACATGGGGTTTTCACCAAAATCTGGTTGGACGAAATTACATAAGATAGGCTGGATTGTATTCTCTTTAGCTATGTGATACATACCAAACATTAACACCTCTAGTCCATGAATTACAAATATTCCCTACCCCACCCCCTTGAAATTAGTATACCCATTTGTGTTAGCAAAATATCTTCGTAATATCATTCATGACGAAGCTGATCTGTTTCTAAGATTTCAAATTATAAAAGGAACTACAGAATTAAAAGTGAAACGGTTACCCAGTCCCCGCTCGGCCAAGCAAAAAGCGAGGAAAACGCCTTAACCCCCCCGACTGAACTTCACTTGTGCGAGTAGTAACTCAAACATTTAATTTGGTTGGGGGAAATTACATAAGAACATATGAACATATGAACAAAAACGATCCAAGGAAAATATGGAAACTAATTAACGAACTCCAGAGTCGATAAAGTTCCTGAACTGAAAGTAGATGACCAAGTCCTTACGTTATCTGCTGATATTGGAGAGGCTTTCAACAAGCATTTTACAAATATAGTTCCTAATCTAGCTCGAGAAATACCAAAAACTGACGTCGACCCATAAACGTTTATACCTCCAACCGAGCATTCATTCACTTTTAAAGAAATAGAGGTCAATAACGTCGGTAGACTATTGAATAGAATTGACGGTAAAAAGGCGACGGGTCTGGATAAAATACCCTGCAAACTCTTGAAAATTGCTGCAGACGTCATTGCAATCATTTTTAACTAATCGCTGTCATTAGGGGTCTTCCCAAGCGAGTGGAAACTAGCAACAGTTCCCCCGTGCACAAAAAGGGCCAAAAAGCAGACCTATATAATTAACGCCCTATAACAATTATTCCGGCTGTCGCGAAAATCTTTGAAAAGATTGTATCTGACCAAATCTATAAATACCTTGATGACAATAAACTCGTAACTAAAAAAAACAATCAGAGTTAATTTCGGTCTCTCCACAGCACGCTCACTGCGATGCTTGAAGCCACAAATAGCTGGTGTATTAACACTGATAAGGATTTTTATTGATTAAAAAAAGCGTTCGACACCATAGACCATAATATTATCTTGTCAAAACTGGCTAAATACGGATTAGACCGAAATGTCCTGATATGGATTCAATCCTATGTAATGTAAATGGTCATCACTCCAGTGCTAGCCTGCTATGCAGACGTATTTTTTCACTCTCATAAATTCGAAGAAAAAAGTAACGTCTGCTTACCCGAGCGCTTAATTAGTTTCAATATGCACACCTCATTGTGTTATGGACCAATCAGATTTTACCTTCCATATCCTGGAAAGTGACGTATGTTGCATTTAAAAGGAATCCAGACAATACATTTGCCATTGGCCAATCATGGGAGAGTGTTACTGGCGCGCCAATTCACTATAATTCTAACATTGGCTTGGATTGGGCAGAAAAATAAAACAAACGTGCTGACGTCTGCTTGCATATTGGAAACTAATTAAGCGCACGGGTAAGCAGGCGTTACTTTTTTCTTCGAATTTATGCACTAGTCAATTGAAACTCCGGCCCCCCGACCCCCGGGACATAGCGGGGAATGTAACATTTATACAGTGTTACATTTTGACCTTTTCCCGGCCCATCGGGGGCAGTTGGCTGTTACAATACCCGCCCCTATGGCCCCGACATGTGCTTCAGAATTTGCAATTAGGAGGAGGAATTGAGAAATTGAATATACATCAGCTTCAGTATCATATGACCCGTACGGCCCGCGCGCGCTTGCCTTTCAAAACCATTTACAAAAGTCACGTGATGAGGGCCGGTCGTGTATGGTGTGAGCGGGCCGGAAAAGCCGCCGAGGTCCGTACGTCATCATGACCTCGAGCCAAATATTTTCCCATCCGGCCCTCCCACTCAGTCAATAAGTACCTCATCCGTTGTTCCATTATTTGAAAAAAACACATTTTCTGAAGCACACTTTCTATTACTATATGTTCTTATTACTATCGTCGACATCAACCCGTTCGCCCCAGTCTTCGTCAAGTCTTTGCAAAAACACCGCATGGGGGGGGGGGGGGGGGGGGGTACTCCTGTTTGTGACGTATTATGTATGTGCCGCCGGGGTGGGTCAGGGTTTTGGGCTCAGTTTGGGCAGGTAGGGTCAGGGTTTTGACCTGATTTGGGCAGATCAGGGTCAGGATTTGAGTATAATTTGGGAGCAGTCAGGGTCGGGGTTCAGTATATTTTAGGCAGTTAGGGTTCAGTTCTTTTTAGCTACTATGCTAAAAAAAGACATGCTGTTGCCGCATTGTGATCGCCTGCCCACATGCAAGCACTGAGGTTCCCATACATCATGACGTCGCTAATTCGTGCTTCAGTACTTATGTATGTACTTAATCTGCTGATTTGTTTACCCAATGCCACGTCCCAACTTGAAATGTTCCGTATTTTGCATGCAATCCCGGTACGCGGGATATATATCCGACCGTGTTTTGAAAACAATTTTAAGAAGGGGCAATCAGGGTTTTTTTCCCCCAAAAAGGGGGCAATCAGGGTTTTGGAGCTCGGATTGGGTCAAACAGGGTCAGGGTTTGAGCCTCTTGGCCTCACATATACATACCCATTTTTCATGTAATTACCCCCCCCCCCCCCCCCACCCACCCCTCCCGGGACACCAAACGCTTGGCTTGCTTGGGACAAAAACTCACTTATAGCGGAATTTCGTATGATTATTGTAATGAAGAAGCACCTGATATGAGAAGTAAATACATGCATTCCAACCGAAGTTCGTGAATAATGGCGACAGAGATCTCATAAGTTTGAATATGTATGATGATTGAATATTTATAAACTGATCACTACATGAATAATTCATGTCGAAAACGAATTGCTTACGGAAATAGAGAGCAAAAAATCGGGAAAATACAGTCTTTAAGCATTTAATAAACCAAGCGTTTAGGACTAAAAATAGCGATGGGTAAAAAAAGGGATGATTTCAAAGGATGCAACTTGCCTTTTCCAGCGTTGTTGATGCTCGGGCCCAGTCTCGCTCTGTCGTGGCTGGCGTTACAACTACCGCTGAAATCCACGCAAATTTTGCAAATCGTTACTTTCCCCGTTCCACCGGAGAAATGCTGCGTTAAATGTGCGTTATTCCACGGCCATGTCCCGTTAATGCCCCGCTATGTCCCGGGGGTCAGGGGGCCGGGGTTTCAATTGACTAGTGCATTATGAGAGTGAAAAAATACGTCTGCAAAGCAGGCTACTCCAGTGCAGGCTCTTTAACATGTGGTGTACCTCTAGTCTATGATTGGCCCACTCCTCTTCCTAATCTACATAAATGATTTGCCAAATTGTCTTGATGAAGGGATCCCGAGAATGTATGCAGATGACACAAGTGTAAGTTTCACCGCTCCATGCCAAACTGACCTTCGATCGAGGATTAATTATACGAACTCGACAAAAGGCTAAGAAGCTCAGCCGCAATATAGCAAAACAGAGTTCATGGGAATAGGCTCTAGACAAAAACTGCATACCCAAAACGACGAGCAAATTAATATTCTCATTGAAGGAAAATAAATAAACAAAGTAGACCACACTAAATCTTTGGGCCTGCACATCGACGAAACCTAGGCCTTATCCTGGAAACACCACATATCAATGGCATTTCAAGAAAGATTTCCTCTGGAATTGGCGCACTGAAAAGAATCAGATAAAAACACAGCAGAAAAATATATATGAAGCCCTAATCGAGCCCCATTTTGATTATTGCAGCTCAGTATGGGACGGACTAGGCCGATACAGTTACCTGACAAACTTCAAAAACTTCAGAATCGCGCCTCCAGAGTCGTATCCTGTTCAGAATATGACACCAGAATGACCGTTTTTGATATGCTGGGATGGGATAAGCTCCACTCTCGCAGAGCCAAACACAAAGCGACTATGATGTTTAAAATTACCCACAATCTAGCACCTGGGTACCTTCAAGATATCTTTGCTCCACGGAAATCAAGCTACAAAACTAGAAACTCGGAAAACACTTTGACTCTTCCGAAACCCCGTACCAATTACATGAAGAAATCATTCGGTTACAGTGGGGCATTGCTATGGAATAGCCTACCTAAAGAGCTAAGAACGACTGACAGATCTTCCAACTTAAAAAAAAAGGTATCCAAAGGCAATATTCCACATCAAACTCCCACACGGCAAACATGTAAAACAGTTTTTTTTATTACAGTACATTGTAAATATTTTTAAGTGTTAGATAAAGAATGAGCGGCCGCTTTCAGCTCGAGTTTGTAAATCGGATAAAGATCGGACGCGAATTCTTTATCTTACTTATCAAACGTCTAGATGTAGAGAGTCATGTTTTCAGTTATTTTGGCGATACGACTTATTTTGGCCGAGAAAATCGAAGCCAAAGTTTATGTAAATCAGGACGAAATCTGTATCAGATTTACAGATCCCTCTACGCTCGTTGATTTCCTTTGTTACTCGGGCTGCCTGTGGCAGCGACGAGTCTTAAAATGCAAGTCGTTTTTTATTTTTATTATTTCATGTAGCACGCGGTCTGCGCATGCGTTAAAGGTCAAATTCAAACCAATCAGATTGCACTGTGCTGGTCACACAACAATCGCCAGGTTAATGTATTTACATAATTGAATACAGTAAATCAAGATGGCGGAGACCCGCGAGGAACTTTCTCTCTAGGAGTGTAAGCACTTTAATGTTTTATTTAACTTCACTCGTGCGAAAGCCTTCCAACAGGCTCAGGATACTTGTTATTTATTTATGCTGAACCCGAGTGAATGTGCGATCGAAAAATATGCTTGGCTAATGCTCGCTGCATAATTTTGAATTGTGCTGTTCGGTTTGCCGATACCAAAACTGCAATTGGTCAAGATGCTATAAATCATACCTGAAGGCTGAAGAGAAATACATGGATATGAATATTTCAGTGTGAGTTGTGAAGAAGCTTTTTAAATACTACACGTGTACATCGTGGTGGTTTAAGTCAAACATGGTCTGTTTTGTCGGCGCGGTGACGACACCAGCGAAGTTGAACAGTCAAATCAACTCACCATAATTTGTAAACAACCGAGTGAATTCTGTTGGCTTGCTCGCTGTACTGGATTCTGCTTTTCGCTGTACATACAGATACCGAAACTACAAACAGTAAGATGACCTGGCTGAAGAGAAACAAGGTCTGAGTTTTCTAGATACCCGTAATCGGCGTATCTTGTGTGTCGAGTTGCGACACTGTGTACATCTTGTTTAATTTTGCTTCATGAATTATTATTGAGTTTGATAATGTATATATATATAGTCCCTTAATGTAAATTGACTGATGTTTTACCGTGTTTAAATAAATCAATATGTCTGTCTGTCTTGCTTTTTATGCCTTTAACTATTCGCTACATACCAAACATTAATTGATTAACTAATTAATGTATTATTAACTTGTGTTATTTATTTGAGTATCATTAGAAATTATGGTAAATAGTGCCGATTGTAGAGTACATATAACCCTGTTATTTTCAATTCACACACTGATTATACCGTATTTGTGACAGTTAAATATTTTATGGTTCCCGTTATTACACTTTCTAAGGATTCAAGGACGTGGACTCTGCGACATGAGAGAGAGGCCATGCAGAAAATCAACAATACAAGGACTTCGATTTGTGGACTCCAAGAACTTGACGTGTCACATCAAGGAGATAGAAGTAAGTTTTGAAAGACGAAGAGTGTCAGTTGAATTTCACATATTTCACATGTCAGCCAGTTCTTATATTTACGCATACACTAAATTATTAGTTAATTTAAGTAAAACAAATTATATTATTATGGCCTCATCAAAGAAGAAAGTCTCTAAAATTGAAATTACTAATATTGAGCAAAAATTACTTATCTCAAATACTTACATCAAATTTAACATGTAAATAGCAAAATGGCAAAAAAATATTGGAATAATAAATAACTTAAGATATTACCTTGATTTAAATATGTTAAAGAAACTCTATGGCCGTGGTCACACTTGCGCTAGTCATACGTACCTAGTATGCAATTAGCCGTGTTTATTTAGCCTCGCGCTTGAGTGAACAGGGGTGAAGCACATTTGTGTTAATTAATTATTGTCACTTCATGCCAGGGGCAATCAGTCGAGAGCAGTGGCCAGCTTAAGATGAATTTGTGCCTTTTCTTGCTTCTTTTCTTTATTCTGAGTCGACATCAAGCAAGCTGACTGCGACGGAGAATTTCTATGAGACGCCGTGTTCGATTTTTCATGATCAGGAGTCTTCAAAATAGAAGACAAATGCTCCTGTCTGTTTTGCCGGCATTAACGGTTTTGGCGGGCAATGAAATGGGACAGGCGGGAATACGGTTTTGGTCAATCCCGAGACCACAAATGTGGTTTGAAGCCTTGTTAAACCACAATGGAATGGAGGTATATTGGAAACGACATTTCCGCATGACGAAGGAGACTTTTCTGCGGATTGTACGAAACAGCGCGGCATGAAGTTCAATTCTAACTGAAATCTGCATAAGGAGTCTGACAACCTGACAATCATTATGACAGCTCTGTCAAATTTTGTTTGCATAGCTCGCTTCTAGAGTGGTTGTACTGGAGTTGCTAGCATACGTCGGCGCATTAGAAGTTTTGCATTAAGTAGCGTCAAGTTACAGAAAGCGACGTTTGCTTCATTTTGAAGGTCACACATGCTAGCGCGGGCAGAGTACGCTATTTCTATAGTAAGGGAAGCGTCACATATTGATTTTTCCACGAGAAACGTCCAGCGAAGTTTCTTTTTCAACCCCCCCCCCCCCTAAGAAACGTCAGAAATTTATCGATTTTTTTTCAAAAGTCATACACTACCTCTTTCCATTCATGTCCACCTTTTTATTCCAACTGCTTAACACCGCTATCTATGTCGGTCAGTTAGGAACATAGGAAATTACTGAGATACGATACACGCATTGTCCCACAGCTATCGCTGGTCACCCTGGAGGCCGCGGTTGTTCTAACAGGGTCATTCATTTTTCTGGCTTTTTGAAAAAAATGAAAGCAGTTGAAAAAATAAATTTCATTTTACAAAAAAAAAAAAAAAAAAAAATTGGGACAGTCAATCGGGGAGGGCCATACATTTGTTTCACTTAACGAAGGATGCGCAAAAAAGATTGTATTCTTCGAGGTCGTAAACTGTTCGTTTATTACGTCGCAGGGGGGCTGGTGGTTTGATGGGGGAGGTAAAATTTTTGAACATGCAAAATTTATGGAGGGGGTAACATTTTATAGAGAAGATTTTTAGAGATTTTGGAAAAAATACTAATAAGAACAACTATAAAGAAAAGACGAAGGACGTCCCACAGGAAGTCCGATCGAGTAACAACGATTTAAGCGGAGGAGTAATGGGCATGAGCATGGCAATAAACGGTCAGCGGTAATAATGATCGGTTTGAGAAACGGCAAAGAACCGTGGACGAATATCCTGCTAGTTGCTACGTTCAATCTAAGTCAGATCTAATCAGCCAAAATGAAAATGAATACGAAGTCCAAGGACTACGGCAAAGCTGACACAACGTAGGATTTTATATTGAATATTACAATATTTCGGCTGGCCAAACCAGCCTTCTTCAGGAGATTTATAAATGTGGTAAATTTCGCAATAGAAATTGCGGAAACGGGAAGTGACTTGAAGTAGCAAAATAGTATAAGAGATAAGCACTATGTTTCATCAGGTATATTCATAC
The DNA here is from genome assembly GCA_030867875.1 of Actinernus sp. WN-2022. Classification (NCBI taxonomy): domain Eukaryota; kingdom Metazoa; phylum Cnidaria; class Anthozoa; order Actiniaria; family Actinernidae; genus Actinernus; species Actinernus sp. WN-2022. Next base: position 51,497,986 of record JAOWCC010001751.1, on the reverse strand, counting down.
CATATGGTTCTAGAGTTTGGAAGACCGCTCCATATCACCTGACTTATATATTTTAAAAAGAGTATGAAAGTTAAAATTCAATCTTAAGTAAGTTAAGCTATTTCTATTCAAACGATCATAAATCAGCTGTATCACCATCCCGGAAATAAATCGTTCTCTTTGATTGTCGACCTAGTGATCAACATTTGAAAAGTATTCCAATAATGTTTTTTGCTCTTCAAAGTTTTCTCATAATCTATAAGCTTCCAGCAAAATGGAGACTTAGAATACGTCAATGCCCATTCACGTGTTTGTTGCTCAAGAAGTTTTATTAACTTGCGTTACATCAAACATAAGCGACGGCCGTTCTGCATTTATCTGGCCTTTCTTCAACTTCCTGTTAACCCTCGAGTCTCCCAGCTGTCCTTTGGACAGAATGAGGAAGTCGGCGTCCCCACGATGTTCCTCTATTTTCGATCGAGTTTCCCGCGAAAAGACCCTCATGTGACTACCTGATTAGCTAAAATGTCCCCACGCAGTGAGACTTGAAAATCGACATTCGCAATATTTATTGTTAATGAAAATTGACTGTCGCAACATTTGTTTTTCATGTGATAGCTTTTGAAAAATGAAAATTGTCTGTCCCAAGATTCATTTTTTTCTAAAATGAAATTTGATTTCTTTCAACTGCTTTCATTTTTCCAAATAGCCAAAACAATTAATGACCCTAAGATACACGCATTTGGGACAACGGCAATCTGCCATTTCTCTTCAGGAGTTTTTACATATCGTCGCAGAGATATGTGATGTGATGTTTCTGAAAACTATCGATTTTTCCACGGAAAAACGTCACAAGTCAAAACCCCCCCACCCCCAAACTTCGCTGGACGTTTCTCGTGGAAAACTCGATATGTGACGCTTCCCTAACAACGAACGTATTACTTTGCGTAGCGCAAGTGTGACCACGGCCTATTATACATTGGTATACCCATATTTAAATTACGGTCTTATGAGCTGGGGGAATACTTATACAAGTAAGTTAGCAAAGCTCCGCACTAAACAAAATAAATGTATTAGAAATATATTTTTTGCTTATAGCAGAGAAAGTGCTACCCCATATTTCAATATTCTAGGTGTATTGGAACTCGATTACCGCCTCACTGGTTAGCTCAGTTGGTAGAGCACGGTCTAGAGTGCGGGAGGTCAGGGGTTCAAATCCCGGCCGCGTCCTTGGGCAGGGACGTTTATAAGCCGTTGGCCTTGTCTCCTTCTACTTCTAATCAGTATTTGAAGGGGACGTGAAAGAACCTGTTGTACTACTCGAAAAAGAGCAGGGGATTGTCACCCGGTACAGCAGCCTGGCCATTGCACTAACCACACTCAACATTGTAAACTGCGTGGCAGCTATTAGCGCCGTGAAGCAGTCCGAAATAATTCACTGACGGGATATGTCAGTCATATGTAAAGCGCCATGAAACTGTGGTTGATATGGCGCTATATAAATGTGGCCATTATTATTATTATTATTATAACGCATTTAAATTAAGAATTGTGGAATTTAGTTTTGAAATTTCGAATGGTAAAGATATTACAACAATATTTTCTGAATTTGTCAGACCAGCAACAAAACGGCACAAATATAATACAAGATTTGCTGCAAAGTTAAATTTTGTTAGACCGAAAGCGAGAACGAATTATGGAATTCATACATTTAAATATATTTCTTCAAAAATTTGGGAAACAGTTGATGTAGATATCAAACGATCAAGCTCTATTAATATATTTATTAAAACGATATAAAGCCGTTCTTCTCGAACAACAAAAATAAGTGACTATACCTTTTTCAAATATTTATCAGCTTAATCATTAACTTTAGTCTATTCAAACGTTGCAGTGATCAACTCGAAAGGTTTTGCTCCTTCGGTCACTGCGCACCACCAACTATTTGAAATGTAATCTGTATTTATTTCTTCTTTTTTCTTCTTCTTCAAAATGTACTGTTGTGTTTATTTATGTAAATAGTGCGAAATAAAACTTGAAACTTGAAACATGATCATTACACGCATCAAACACTTTTGTGAAATACTGAAACGTCAATACATTTATATGCATATATTTCTCCCATAGATTGTGAACAGTTCATGGACGCCAAATACTACACTAGTACTGAAGTACCGAGGAAAGATGACAGATCTCGTATTGGTGGACTGCAATCTTCCCAAACCTCCAGTAAAGCCTGGCCATTTTGACGAAGATATCGAGGGAGTGCCTGTTTCGGGAAATCTGATTTCCGTCTCTAACAACGGCATCCACCCAAGTACAAAGCAGCTGAAACTGATAACGTACGACTCAGTGTGTCAGCGGTGTAACCTTACACATGGGTGCTCTCTCAGGGTAAGTTACTAATATAAAACAGGAACTGTTTAGCTGTCCACGGTACTCTTTCCTACGCTTCAGTCGGTTGATCCAATTCCTCGATATAATAATAGCGGTCATCCCCAATTAAGCGCCCCTTCGAATAAGCGCCGCCGCCTCCTCCACAGTAAATGGAATGTATAAATTAACAGTATATTGATACACATCAAAGTGCAAAAGCTTTGACCCCCTCACCAACTATATCGGGTGCATTATCGGTAAATTGCTAAACAGTTAAACTGCTATATTCTAGATGATTTCATGAACATCGAATATACTTCACGGCAACACAAATCTTCTCCATGTATTTTCAAATCGCACGATCACGGCTAACACTTCTAATTGCAATTTAAAGAACTTACCCATGATGCACCCGATATAGTTATATAGTTGGTGAGAGGGGTCAAAGTTTTTGCACTTTGCTGTATATATCGAGAGAAATATGCAGTATAAACAATGCAGCACTACGCACAACTATATGTGATAAAGAACTATACCACGCACTGTAATCTATGAGAAAGTGTGAAACCTAAATATTACAGTATTGTATCTTGCGTATATTAATTAAACATACCGCACTAAGAAATCTATGAAAAGTAGGAAAACCTAGGTGCTATTGTATTTTATGTTATATATGTATACAATCAATTCCATTGACAAACATAATAAATATAATAAATATAAGTATAAACTTTACGTACCTTTTCATGGAATAATGCTAATATCAATACTTAACAATTATGGGACGTTATCCAAAATATATATTCTGTTTGGCCTGATCCCCAAGAGATCAGAAAAATATGTTTTAACCAGAATGGCATATCATAAAATATATATTAAAGACCCTGTGTCCGAGCCCATGGTGCTTTGCGCCAATGTTATGATTAGTTTGTTTATCAACGGCCGCATAAATTAAAGGCCAGCTTATAGGCGAACTAAAATGCTCTCGAAGTTTCATAAAAGAAGTACACATACACTTTTGGATAACGAATTTCATAATTTCTACCGGATTAAAAACCCAATCGAGCTCACGAATTTTCCTCGGATGCTTCGAATATGATTTTAACAGTACTCGGCAGGAAGCCAGACTTGTTGTCTTTAGATTCTAATTCGATTTACGAGTGCGACTTTTCACAACTCTACAAGCAAACACATACTCTTGTTACCTTGTTTTTATGTCTCTAGTATTGCTTAGCTGTATTTGAAGATCTCTACTTTCCTTGCCAATGACATATTTTGAGTGCAAAATGAAATGTCGTACTCGCACTCGAGTCAAACTCACAGCGAAGTAACAGCTGAACTCGGCAGATTGGAGTTTGACCCGCGATCGTAGTTTTGGTAGCAAGACTTTCTGGACGTACTGGAGGATGGAAAAAAAGGTTAAGGACATTGCTTTCTCTGCTAATAAAAATGCAAAACATATACAGATAAGTCGTAACACCTCAGTGGAGCTTAGCCGTGCGAAATCCCCGGGAAACTCACGTAGTAGTCCTTTTGAACCACAAGTGTTCTCTTGTAGACCTAGAGAAAGTAAAATGTGGACTGCTGAAGGATTATTTGTCGAGTCACTTCGCCTCGCTGTCTCGGTCCTTTCTCCGGCATTCCTCTACTCGCCACTCTAGACCGGGATTCGAAGAAATATTCGAACTAAAGTTTCATTTAAAAAAGTATATATACAAAAGTTAAGATAAAAGAAAGTTAGTTAAGCATATATACCTATCAATAATTACACGATGGCCCAAACTAGGGATGGATTTCGAAAGATTCGGGAGTCACATAACAACAACAACGATCTTTCTGATTTTCGTAGCCTACGAAAATGATTTGCGCGCGCAAAGCACCATGGTCTCGGACACAGGGTCTTTAACTCTGAATTTCTAACGAGACCTTAAAGATATTAAATATATACTTGTTCATTACCGTCCTAAGATAGACAAATATATACTTAAGATATATTTCTTATCATAAATAGAAAATATGCATATTTGCTTAATCCCCCTCAGGAGAAATCGTGTATCATAAATGGATACTGTTTTGCCCACAACGAATCCAACCCACGTGACTGGTGTCACCAGTGTCTTCCACCTGTTAACATACGGAAATGGACAAGACGACAAGGTATTGTGTTTTGACCACTGTTATGGTCCTTAAACATAATTATTGAGGTGAAATTAGGTTTTGAAAAGAAGCTTAGATTCACAAATAAAGGCACAAAAGAGATTTTTAAAATCAATCAGTCCTTACGAATGATAGGAAAGTGTTCATTTTCGTGGAAAACAGTTCTCGACAAATATGAATAGAATGTTTTAAAATATAGGTATCTTTATCGAGCCATTCCCTCGCTAGTTCGCGCGTACATCGATTAGAAAAGTAGAGGAGACGCTGCAAGCAGGAAAATAAGTTATTATATTGCGATTTCCCAGGTAATCCCATAGCTCTACAGAAACTCGCGCGCTGATTGCAACAAAGCGTGGTTATTGTATTTTATAGTAGTTAGACCAGTAGTGATAGGAAGCTAAAATGATACCACTGTGCCGAACAAGATTTTAGGGGTATGCCGATTTGCCCGTCGCGATGAAATTTCGAAGTCGCCCGTCGCCGTGTTATTTCAAAGTCGCCCGTCGCGGAGATCTCGAGAAAAGTGAGATCGGTAATGATGAAGTAAGTTTTCGTTACCATTACTTAAATATGTGAGGTTCCTTATGTGAAAGATGTCATGAGCCGCGGAGCGACGGTAGAGGAGATGATTAGGTACATGCCCGTCGAGGAGCGTGAGAGGCTTCAGAGTATCCTCATATCCGCCAAGGTCCAGGACCGCAACACCATGGGATGGAGGATGGTACATGAGGTCATGACGCGTGCACCTAAGTACCTGCGTGACCAGATGATTGCTTGGGGAGCGGAGCCTAGTGCGGAGCCTAGTTTGGGGTGCCGAGACTATTGGGCACCTTGGGGACGAGGAGGGTGGAGAGCAGGTGATTACGGAGACCATAAGATCCTTAGCAAGTATTTGCGCTGCAATAGACAGGTCCATCCACCCGAAGCGATTTAGGGATTCTTCTTCCTTAATAGGTATACGAGATGAAGCTGCCTGAGATCAAAGCGATGTTTTAGGAGCATGGGATCAAGAAGTGTCACAACCGAAACAAGCCAGAGTTGATAAAGATCCTCGAAGAGCATGGGATAACAACCCAAAGCAGGAGGTCAAGGTTAAGCCTCCGATTGATCCAAAATACGAGCTTTAGGAGGATTCGATTCAATCCAAGTAGAGTGTCGGTACATACCTTTCATGACGATGAGACGCAGGAGTATCCAGGTATTTACCGGTGCAGACGTCGAGCGCTTGACATAAAAGGGGCAATCATTCATAGGTACGGTACGAGTGGGAAGGTCTATAAGGGGACTTAACTTGTTCAAGTGCATTTGATGTGCTTAAATATTCGACGTTATGTAAGAATTAAAAAACGAGCAGGAGTGTTACTGCGCCCTCGAGTTTATATCACATGATAAAACACGATATGCGAATGTTTTACCTGACTTCTAAAACCTGAAACCTTTCCGAAGACAATGTTCTGAAATCGTGTTATAAGACGGTAAAAAATACTTTAGATTTTAAAAGAACATTTCAGGTTCGCTTTCGCAAAAGCGCTCAGTGGAACAAAATTATGCATTTTAAGACAAACACAGAATCTCAAAGGTTTAAAACCGATGTTTGATTGTCAAATGGATTTGAATATGAATTGCTCAGCAATCAGCAGCTGTTGTTTGTTAATGCCGGGTTTGGAATGTTGAGTGGTGTGAACAAAATTGCACAGCTGCTATTAAGCTTTGTACGTCATGTTATGACCTGCGCTGTTGAACGACTGCCCCAAAATTTACGTCCCATGCATAATGGTGTAACAGCCATGGGTTATGAGTACGGTGCTGAAATAATATTTTTCATTCTCAGCTCTAGTCATTGCATTCCCGATTGGCTTGGAAGGTCTGTGTGTTTACAGACACTGATACAGCACTGATAAAATATCAGTCCTACATGAGATATATACAATGGTGTTTCATCCGAGCCACAGTGTGTATAAGTCGGATATAGAACTAATGAATAATAACATTAGTTTATATCCGATTTATAGACACTGTGGCCCGGATGAAACACCATTGTCTATATCTCATATAGACACTGATGTTTTATTCATCAGTGTTGTATCGGGAGTATATATATAGGCCCATCATGTGATGCTTATTGGCATAGCATCAAGTCATAGACGTGTAGAAAAGTGATATTGGTAACAATATACTTTGTCTTTTACTGTCACTTGAAGACAACAGTATATCTAAGTAGTCGCGCGAGATGCCTACTGTAAAGGAATTTCGTCAACAAGTGCGCCAAAACGTCCTGAACGTCAAAGGGATGGCCATCATCAGAAAGGAGGAGCTCCTCAAGCTTATAGTCAATGCTCCAACGAATGACTACCATGCGAGGCTTGCGTAGAAGGCTACCATAAATGAACTGCGTCATCAAGTGAAGCATTACGACCTGAAGGTAAGGGGCAAGATTACCAAGCAAAAGAAGGACAAGCTTGTTCAGCTTGTTGCAAACGCCCGCAACGCCGAGTAACAACATCAGATGGAGAGGGCCTTAAAACAGGACGCTTCTCCACACTTCGGAGTGCTACACCCGAGTCCGGACAGCAACATCGACTGTCCGAAGAGGTCACAGCAAGCCTAAGAGCAAAAGCCGTTGGGAGAAGGATGCAAAAGCAACGTCTCACTAGACCAGACAAATTACGGTAGTGCTTGCCGTGCGCTGCAGGAGCTCACCACCACCAAGTCCGTGGCCAAAAGGTTAGTAGCCCACCCTCGGACGCCTGAGTTTCACGATACAGACTGGACGTCAAAGGGCTGGCTCGCCTTAAAAAGGCAAACCTCATTAAGATCGTAGCCGACGTCCGGGCACCCGAGTACCGTTGGCGGATGGAGAGGGCCTTAAGGACCGGACGATACGCGGCACTCTGGAGTGACCCAGCAGATCCGCATAAACGAGGACGACGCCAACGGGAAAATCGTCAGCTTGCCGAAGAAGTCACGTTGAGTCTGAAGGCAAAGTTCGTCGCAGAGAAGATGCAAAAAATACAACCCCTTGATCTCCTACGTCAGTCACGACTTTGCATTAATTATGCAAAGTGGTCACTTCGCAAAGATCGGTTTGGAAGGAAGTCGCCCCACACTACCCACCCGTCTTGCTGTCGACTTTAACACTTCGTGCTCCTTGTCGCATTGGTCGACTTTAGGGACATTATGCACCAGGCAAAGTAAACCCCGAATCCCCCACCACGGGACATAGGTGATGATCAGCAGGGTTTAATTGAGGAATTGGATTTTGAGTGCCGGGCTGGCCCCTATCTGAAATTTAGACGGCCACGTTTTAGGATAAGGGGCCAATATACACTTGAAAGCCAGGTAATTCTTGGAAGCACCCAATCTAATATAATACTTAAACGTTTTTTAAATTTAGTTCATTAATACGTTTACTTTAAGGAAGATAAATCACAAAGAAACATGATGAAAACGTCGGCGTCTGTACATAGCCAACCCAAACAAGCTCGTTCTCATCGTCCAAACCTGGTCTCCAGGCCCTCTCTTCAATCTCCTCATGACAAAATGGCGGACTGTCACGAGTTTAGCATTATAGATGTCTAGCAGGGACCCCGCGGAAGTTACATGAAATCAACAAATATGATATAGTGACATAGTCTAGCCGGCTGACCGACTCCTGGCACAATGCAATGGCGCCAGATTGTGTACTGGAAGTTTTAGCGTGTTGATGTATGTTTTCAAAGTTGTATTTTGATAAAAAAAAGGCAATAATATCTTACGGATATCAGTTAATTTCTCAAACCGATGAACAGAATTATACCTATTGTCGTAAACGTGCCAAAACTGATGGTCACAGGCAACTCGAGCTAGTCATGAATTCGAGTGACGAAAACAAATATGGTCACCGAAAGAGCATAGATCGAAACAGGAAAACGGAATAAAAACAATAATCAAAAGCCAAGCTATTTGATTGCCTGGTTGTAGTGAGTTTATGGTCTGAAGAGCCTACGATAGTTGGGCGAGGAAACAGTTGATTTTTATATCTAAGAACACAGGAAACTACTGAGAACAGATATGGACAAAATATCTTGCTCTTAGACACATCATAGAGTTGTAAGATAAAAAAAATAACAGCCTTTTCCACGGACAACATTTCTAACTGTGTTTGAATACCTGGTCTTACCTCGTTCAGTCGTTTGACTTCGGCCGCTTTGCCTGGCGATAGGTTTTCCCTAAAACATTCCCGTAAACTCGGTGGCTTGCTCGCCTAGGTTTTCCCTAAAACATTCCCGTAAACTCGATGGCTTGCTCGCCCAGGTTTTCCCTAAAATAGATTCCCGTAAACTCGATGGCTTGCTCGCCTAGGTTTTCCCTAAAACAGATTCCCGTAAACTCGATGGCTTGCTCGCCCAACTAAGTGTAGAACTTGAGAAAACTCATTTCTTTTTAACATTCTTTTCTCAGATGCAACCAAGACCAAGACAGAAAGCAACTTTTCGCATGATTCGTCGTCTTCGTTGGGATACCTTGGCCGTCACTTTTTGCCGCCATTTTCGGACGCTCGCGCGCGTCCTCCATATTAAGATATCGAACGAGGGAGCCTGGGAAAGAGCGTTACACACACACACACTTAGCATATTATTATATAAGATGATCAAGGCAAAATTGAATTCTTTGAATAATATTCGCATATTTTCAAGTTCTTTATTTAAAAAAATTAAAAGGAAGGCAGCGTTGATGAAGTGTAATTTAGGCTGCACCACTTTTAACGCACCAATATAAATCGTTTGCGCTAATATGTTTGGAATCGCAGGAATTCTGAGATGGCGCGCTCTAGATTAAACCATGGATTAGTTCTGGATAGCTTGCAAATACTGACAAATGCCCCACGATGTGGGGGAATAAAATCTCACAAAATAAAAGCAATTGCTCCGCAATTCGGTGACTCAAACACTATTTGATTAAGATTTGCTCTGTATCTCCTTTATATAAAAAACATATAACTGAAAACTACCTGAAACTGTATTAAAAACCTCATACTAGATAAAACATATTTTGTTATCTAGAAACTAAGGTATATCAAAATCTATAAAAAACAGTGTGTATTATTTAAAAGGTATAAAATGTAAAGGTATTCATTTATATAGCGCAAATCCAATATGGTATATTCTAATGCGCCTCACAATGTTATTTTTGTGACAATGACTGCTATTGTGGCGCAATGTGTTGTTGTGCAGTTTACAATCATGAGTGATTGTTTAATAGTACCTCGGAATACCAGGCTGTTGTGTCGGGAGACAAACCCATACTCTTTCTCGAAATAACAGGTTATTTCCCGTTCCCTTTGTATATATCTATGCGCGTAATAACCGCCGCCAAATCAGTATCCGTAACTATTCCAGTCCCCATGCACCTACTTGCCCCACATACTACGGACAGGGGTTACAAAACCAATGAATCTCTGACTTAGTTGGAACACAAGTTGCTGCCAATGATATACTGAATCCAACAAAAGCCCCACACAACCGGGGGATTGGGGGGAGGGGAGGGGGAGGGGTCAGGGTTTACTTTGACTGGGGTATTAAATTAAAGAAGCTACCGGCTTTCACAAGTTCAAGAAATCGATTTGCCGAGTTAATTCCTGTTGTACTAACACACACAGAAACTTAAATGGTCGCCTTAAAGAGGAAATGACTTCTCCAAGAAAAGCACAGCTACCTCACTACGCGACTTAAATTGTGGTACAAGGAAAATTACGGAAATGAGTGAACTTAACACAGTTTCAAGGAAAGAAGCTTTTTTGTTTTGCGACTGAGAAATTTAGCATTCACATTTGGTACTTTGCATATAGAGAGTAAGAGCACGTAATACTTACAAGATTGCTCGTATACTTGTACAGCTCTTTTTGTCAGGTTCTGCACCTTTAACTTATGGCCATACACCATTACACTAATAAATGATTTCAACTCAAATAATTAATGTTTCACAAACATTCACAATTTTGTCTCCAGTAATAATTAATGCACTTTCGATTTCTTAGTAAAGAAGTTAAGTGCTCCATCTAAAAATACAGGCATTTTTGAAGTCGAAAACAAATTAAATGTTTGAAAACACCACAAGGTTCAACTTTAAGTGAAAGTTGTCTAGTCTCAGTACGTTTAGCTACCTTCATTCCTAGTCGCTCTTCAGTCACTACCGCGCAAACTAATACGATTATATATTTATTTCGTAAATGCTATGAGATTCAAAGACAATTCATTGCCCGAAAACCGAAATCGTACACTTACCCATCGATTTGATATTAAATGCGTTGCAGGTTACAGGCGGGTAGGAAAGAAAAGGACGGCGGACGCGCCCGCGCCTCAAACGCAGTCGGCGGCTTTTTGATACAAATTCTCACGGAAGTAAAGTATATATTATTTTTTCTTTATTTCCAGTTAACTCTCCTCCTTCGATCACGACCCCGTCCAAACGCTACATACTGCTGCGAGAAAATCTAACGCTCCAGCTGGAGGCCAGAGACCCTGAAGGCCGCCGTTACGTGATCTCAATGCTACCAGGAAACCCATCAAGTGCAGTACTGACAAAACAACATGTCCTCCAGTGGACTGCTACCACCAATATAACCTCTTCATTCCGATTCCAAGTCACAGATGAGTGTAACGCGTCCTCCACACTAGACATGAGTATCCACGTGGTCACGTGCCAGTGTATTAATGGAGGAAGCTGTAGACCTCAACCTGGTCAGCCGAGAGGGGCTGGGTACTACATATGTGTGTGTATGCCAGGCTTTACTGGACAAAGATGTGAGGTTGATATTGATGAATGTCAGTCCTCCCCGTGCATCCATGGTAAGTCTGAATAACATAAGTACTACTGACATTTATAGATCACGTTCTGTTTCTCAGTCTATTCACTCTCTTCACCTGGTGGCCATCTTGGATTGAAAGCGAGGGAATCTTTTGTTTTTGCCAGGTTAGCCTCGTTTTGACTACCCCTCAGTTCGAGGCTAACCTGGCAAAAAACAAGGGATTACCTCGCTTTGAATCCAGGATGGCCGCTAGGTAAAAAGAGTGAATTGTGTCAGGGTTTTACTGCATTGGATTTACCTGCAGTACGCAAGGGGATTAACTGGCTATTTTGACTCTTCTGTTGCGTATTGCTCTTAGCAACAAGAGTACTGTTATCCCTTTAATTGCAGGAACATGTGTTGATCTCGTGAATCGCTACACATGTACATGTGAGCCAGGGTATTCTGGCAGCAGATGTGAAGTGAATGTTGATGAATGTCAATCTTCTCCCTGCATCCACGGTGAGCATTTTGTTAGCAAATGCAGAAATAGTTTGAACAATATTAACTTGAATTGTTGAAATTCGTTTTCTAAAATTACTCTTTATGCAGTAAGGACAGGTACATTTTTTTCAAAATGAATATATGTGTAATGCAAAAAAAGGAAAGAAACTATCTGAACAAATCACTATGAACTATATGCATGTATCTGATAATTCACAGTGTATATTTGCGTATTTAAGGTCTGAATTACGTATGTAACCTCGTAGAATATAACTATTAAGAGTACATTCCAGGGAAAACATCAGTTTGTTGTTAGCTTTAATTTCTATTTTTTGTCAAGACGCGGGATTTTGTTCTTTCAGTAGGACATTAGAATCCCTAGCTCACACATCAGTTATATAAATATTTTCTCTCATTCTTCAGGCACATGCAATGACGTCATCAACGGTTACACGTGTACGTGCCAAGCTGGCTTCACTGGATTTCGATGTGAGATCAATATCAACGAATGCCAATCATCACCCTGTGTGAACGGTGAGACATCATGCTTGTGATAACATAAGTAGAAAATAGTCTTTAATTCTAAAGATTTGAGTAATCAGTGTTCAGATTAACGATGACATCATACTATCTAAGGTACCTGTGTGAACGGTGAGACATCATGCCTGTGATAAGATAAGTAGAAAATAGTGTTTATTTCTAAAGATTTGATGAATCAGTGTTCAGACTAATGATGACATCATACTATCTAGGTACCTGTGTGAACGGTGAGACATCATGCTTGTGATACCATAAGCAGAAAATAGTGTTTATTTCTAAAGATTTGACGAATCAGTGTTCAGACTAATGATGACATCATACTATCTAGGTACCTGTGTGGATGGTGTCAATCAGTACAGCTGCATGTGTAACGTAGGGTTCAAAGGCGTGCGATGTGATATTCTGATCAAATCCTGTGCAAACGACTCCTGTTTCCCTGGTGTGACGTGTACTAATATTCCAAACGGGATTTCCTGTGGACCATGTCCTGTTGGGTATAGCGGAAATGGCAAAAGCTGTGAAGGTAAAAACAAGTACCTTAATAATTCGATTTAGCGTCCGGGATGCTAATTTAATTTTTGGACCTGGAGAGGGGGCGCCTATCGGAGAGGGGCGCTTAATATAATAATTCCTAACGATAAGCATAGAAATAATACAATCATTACATAAATAATTAATGTTTGGTATGTAGCGATTAGTTAAAGCTAGGAGCGTCCATCTATCCCATTGGGTCTATACGACGGCACAGACTCGTTGTGTGCTAAAAATAGACAGAATTTCGCGGGAGCAAATTGAGCAGCCAATGAACACTATACTTGAGACAAAGCGAAAGTGACGTCAGATGTTGCACATTCTCAGTTCAGTAATGGCGAAGTAAATTCGATCGAGAGCGGTGATGTCGGCTATTCCATAACTCGGTGTTCAGACAAGTTATTTATTAGAATATGGCATTATTTATTAACAGGAACCAGTCTCTCTCGTTCTTTCTCATTGGAAAACGTGTATGGGGTCGAGTAATGACGGGTGATTGTGGACATTGGGTCTCTCGCTCCGCTTTGGCCGCCATTGTTGTCAACTTTGAACTCGACAATTTGCGGACCTCTTAGGAAACACACCATTCGCGGGGAAAATCAATCTATTTATAGAACAAACCGAGTTTGTGCCGTCGTACTTATATAGTACTGGTTGGACGCTCCTAGTAATGGGCTCCTGGTTAAAGGCATAAAAACAGCCTATCTTATGTAATTTCGTCCAACTAGATGAATTATTTGGTGTGATAATCGCGCAAAAGATGTTCATGGGGTTAAGCCGTTTTGAAATTTAGTTTTCGCTCATTTCTCCCTCTGAACTTTAATTTCAACCAAATTAAGAAGACCCCCTGCAGTTTTATATGGGTATTACTTTTGTTGGAAACCCCATGCCTCTCCGACGTTGCTTTGTACCCGTAAAAATACCCGTTTCGTTTTGGCCGCAAAGGATGCTGGGACAGTTTCATTTTATACTTCCCAGTCCAGAACTGGATTAAATAAAGTTGCAACGTTAAAATCATGGTTTTTGGTACTAAACACAACGAATACAAAATATTGTTGGCAAATTTGAGGGGAGTGGTGGACAATCATGTGCATTTCCTGTTAAAGTGCCAGACCTATGAACCTTATTATTTTATTTTGATATCAATTCTTCATCAAGTGAATAGTAGAATGGTACAATATATCTTGCTTTGAATGCTGTGCCGCTGAGTTAAGGAGGTTTTAATATCCAAAATGCTAATTACATGACTTCAGGGGAAGCATCAATTATTATACAAAATATTTTGTTACAATTAAACAAATTTGTCAAATTATCAGTGTTATACCCATGGTTGAAATAAAATGATGTTAGAAATTTGTTTTCCTATATCAGTAGAAACGCCCATTCACAACCACTAATTGTGATTGCAGATACCTCCCCTGACGTCATGTAATTATAATTTTGGATATTAAAACCTCCTTAACTCAGTGGCACAGCATCAGCAGCATTGAAAGCAAAATATATTTTACCATTGTACTATTCACTTGATTTAGAATTGATATCTAAGATAAAAATATATTGTTCATAGGCACTTTAACAACGGTCCCCCCTCCCCCCCACCCACCCCCCACGTTAGAATTGCCTTGAATGAAGTTGCAGCTTTAAAATCATAGTTTTGGTACTAAATATGAGGAACACAACATATTGTACCAATGCAACGCATTGTAAGAACCTCAATATATGTAGCATGAACTTTGAAAGGGCGCCAGTTAACGTTCGCGAGGTTGTGATGAAATTCAATGCATTTTGATGGACTTTCAACCACTTATTTAGACGAGAAATGGCTGAAATTTTTTCCTGAGTAGGTGGAAAATGACGATATACTTATGACCAATATCATTTCTGATTATCGTTAGCGGTATCAACTAGCGATAACCATAGAAATAATACAATCATTAAATTAACTAATGTTTGGTATGTAGCGAATAGTTAAAGGCATAAAAACCAGCCTATCTTATGTCATTTCGTCCAACTAGTTTTGGTGTGATATTCGCGCAAATGAAGTTCAGGGGGGTTAAGCCGTTTTGAAAGCTCTTGATTGGGGTCACTGCTTGTTAAGGTTCTTTTTTGCCGACTTCCGAAACGGGTGTGACCTTATTGACCATGGTATTTTACTAGACAAGCTTTCTAAGTTTAATTTTCAAAATTGTTTATTAAGATGGATAGCCTCGTTTTTACAGGGTAGATCTCAATTTGTACGTATTACCTTGACATGCTCAAGATCGCATGTTCTTAATGGTGGAATACCCCAGGGAACAAAGCTAGGCCCTATCTTGTTCGCAGTTATGGGGCCCACGTGCTAAGTTCGTAGATGACTTTGGAAATTATTCCTAGAACTCATATGTTCCTCCAGCCTGAAGGTACAATCACTTTGCTGGAGTTGCTATAAGCATCACTCAACAGTTCTTGTTGGAATTACCCATAATGGCACTTTCAGTTATATGTGTCTGAGGCGTATGGTGGCAGGGCAAGTGACAAATTTATTGTAAAGACTTCTTAACTACTTACAGCCAGGAGACCAAGTCATGGCAGACAGAGGATTTACAATAGAAGATATCCTTGCTTTCCACCAGTGTTCATTAGCAATACCACCATCATCACACACTACTCTGCAGATGATAGCTGAGGATGTCCGTGAAGCGTCAATAATATACGTAGAAATTGCCATCAGAAGAATGAAGGAATTTCATATTTCGAAAAATGAAATCCCTATTACATTATTACCAGTAGTGGATGACATTATTATTACTTGTGCTGCCCTTTCTAATATTCAGAAACCAAACTGTATACTATTGATGTTAAATGCATCTGATTTCTCCTGGGCTAGTATGCCAGGGGTTCAAGATTCAATATCATCATTGGCAGCAGTCAAACACTCTGCACACACCCACATAATTTGGGAGGCAGCACTTATGTCAGCACATGGCCATTGATACTTCAACTGGCAACTGCTGCAACAAACATGATTATGCTTTTTACGATCTTTAGCTGGAATTTCCTGTGTTTCTAGCATACATTTCCCACACTCGTGACAAAAAGCTAAATCTCTTAGCCCTAAGAGCACCTTGGCTTAGTATAGCTTTAAAAAAAATAATTAGTAAACAGTTGACTCCATGGCCAGTACTGACTGTCGAAGTCAATTTCTTGGATTAAGGGATGATTCCCAGTTGTTGTCCACACAACAAAATAAGCCATTTTAAGCTTGTGTGCAGCCATCTGCCCTTTAACCTGTGCATAGTACTTGTGTGACTGGCCATTCCAATGTTATGGCCATTCTTACCCAATACAAAAAAAAGACTTCAAGTCATCGTCACGTATTTAGCTACCTCATCCACAGCAATCACCGCCAAAATTTGCCTGGTATCCTATAACTGTTTGACAAATATGTGGAACTGTTCCAACAAAAGGCAACATTAGCACCAAATAGTCAATAGCAATGTGCTCCCAAGAAAAATTATGTGGTGGATGGAGGCCTACGTTGAAGCTCTTGTGAGAATCTATCCTACAGTTTATCTTCGTGAACTGCAAAAGCTACAGGCAAACGATTACCAGCTGGCCCCACACGAGGTCCCGTCTATAGCAGCACTGAATCGCCAGGCCAAGCTATATATACGAAGCTGCGAATCATGATCACCCGAAAGAAATGCGTTCATGTCGCAACAGAACGAATGGCGTCACATAATCTTTACTGTCGTCAAATTTATTTTCAGTGGAGGAGAACTATTGACCCTAGGTGCGTTTATTTTTTCGACTAAACTCACTTCAACTTTGCAACTGATGAGCGGAAATATGGGCGAACAGATTCAGGATTTGCATGTCCATCATTTCGGCAGAAGTGCAGAGCTCGGGATGGCAAATTTTCCACGGGCTGTTTGCGGGTTCACCGAGGGAGTGATTCAAGCCATCCCGTTCGCGGAATCTTAACGGCTGAATTAATAAATGAAATAATTGAAAAGCAAGTTCTACTACGTTTGCGGCACAATAGCTTTTTGGTTGCGGATAATGCGAGTGTACACAACGAGATTGCATTGTGCGGAATCGTAGCCAGAATAAAAACATTACCCTCGTCAAGCTACCTGTCTATGGCTATATGACTTAAATCCTATCGAAATGGTCTTTCGCACCATTTAACACACTAACTAATAGTTTCTGTTTCACCGGTTAAGTAAAATCACTCTAATATTTCTTGTAGCTCGAACAACAACCAGACAACCAACGACAACTAAGTTGATGACGACTACGACAGAGCAGACAACAACCACAGGTTACTGAGTAATGTAATACAATGTGCAATTTATCTACTTAACTTCTAGTACTTCTTAAAGGACCTATAAACCAGAAATTTAAAGGTTGGCCCTTACTGAAACGGAAATGAAAGCTAGCATTATGTTGTTTCCAGCACAAACTACAACAAGAGAGCCGTCTACAATCAAGCCAATTGTCAAGCTGTCCACCACAACAGAAGCTAAGTTGATGACGACTACGACAGAGCAGACAACAACCACAGGTTACTGAGTAATGTAATACAATGTGCAATTTATCTACTTAACTTCTAGTACTTCTTAAAGGGCCTATAAACCAGAAATTTAAAGGTTGGCCCTTACTGAAACGGAAATGAAAGCCAGCATTATGTTGTTTCCAGCACAAACTACAACAAGAGAGCCGACTACAATCAAGCCAATTGTCAAGCTGTCCACCACAACAGAAGCTAAGTTGATGACGACTACGACAGAGCAGACAACAACCACAGGTTACTGAGTAATGTAATACAATGTGCAATTTATCTACTTAACTTCTAGTACTTCTTAAAGGACCTATAAACCAGAAATTTAAAGGTTGGCCCTTACTGAAACGGAAATGAAAGCCAGCATTATGTTGTTTCCAGCACAAACTACAACAAGAGAGCCGACTACAATCAAGCCAATTGTCAAGCTGTCCACCACAACAGAAGCTAAGTTGATGACGACTACGACAGAGCAGACAACAACCACAGGTTACTGAGTAATGTAATACAATGTGCAATTTATCTACTTAACTTCTAGTACTTCTTAAAGGACCTATAAACCAGAAATTTAAAGGTTGGCCCTTACTGAAACGGAAATGAAAGCCAGCATTATGTTGTTTCCAGCACAAACTACAACAAGAGAGCCGACTACAATCAAGCTGTCCACCACAACATTATCTGTCGTGTTAAAAAAACTGTTATTCTTCTAACGGTAAATAATAACAACTTAATGACTGGCCCCGAGGGAAACAGTGAGTTTTGTTTCCCCGAGATCTATCCTCGATGTTCCCCGGGACGGAGTCGAGGGGAAGATCGAGGATCGAGGGGAAACGAAACTCACTGATTCCCGAGGGGACAGTCATTAAGTGATTTGTTATATAGACATAAGTTTTACTAGAGGCAAAGTTGTGCATAAATACAGGACCTACTTGATACGAGCGAGGTTTGTCGTCAACCGCGCGGGAAACATTGGATTTTGATGACTGACACGTGACCCTGAATCAGCCAATGAGAGCATGCGTTGTGTCTGGAAAACTTATGGCTATGTAACAAAGCTCGTTATTTACCTTATTGTAGGGCGACATTTCGCAATACTTAAGATGCGTTCGATGGACTGTATTCCGGAATAAGAATGAACAGAATGATCACTACAAATCGCTTATACTGGATTTTTTTAGGCACTGGAATACTAATTGTATCTGAATATCATATGTCAGCAAGCATTTGTAGCTTACAGTGATTTCCAGAGACTATTCCATCTACCTTATTATAGAAAATTAACGAAGTATTTTATTAACGCGAATAAAAAAAAAATTGCGTTAATTAAAATCACACTATTTTTTAGCATCGCTATTTTAAGGCACCTTTATATTTTATATAGACTTCTGAACGAGTTCAGTTGATGGACGTTGTTGTTTTCTATTGTGAAACGCACAGTTTGTCTTAGATTATTTTGCCGGCATAGAGCGGTTTTCATATGACTGTCGTGAGTAATTCGCAATTACCGTGTAGCATGTTTTTGCGGGAGTTAATTTTTTACACTCATATGAAAAGCGTTCGCGTTAATTAAGTGCATGTAAACATGCCTTACACGGAAACTCGCGTTAATTTCAGGACGCGTTGATTTAAGTCGCGTACATTTACAGCTTCGTTAATTTTCTATAATAAGGTATTCCTATTCCGGAATACGGTCAATCGAACGCACCCTTAATTTTCGCGATTTTGGAGAATTTGTTTGGATCGAGACACTTAATTTTCGCGAAATCTTGGAACCTCCTATCATAGGTCAAGAGAGCTGAATTAATAATTAATGAATGTCCACATGTGTTGTACTTACTTTTTCGCGCACACAATCAGTTTTAATTCGCGACTTTATTTTTTCACGTCACTCGTTTCCTCGATTTTTTTTTATCGCGAAAAACGCAAATATCTGGTGTCACGAAAATGTTCTACAATAAGGTCCCCGAAGTGAACACGATTATTAACCTGTATTTGTATGCAAACTTGTAACCCTCGCCAGACGTACGTTTGTAAAATTTACGGAGTTGGCATGGCAATATATTTGCTCCTTTACAAGGTACAACCCAGCCCCGAAGTTGGCATTCCTTACTAACTTCAGTGTGCTCTTTCCACTAGTCCAATTTTTTTCAGTCCAAAGCATAATAAAAAAAGTAGAAAAACCTCGAGGTGAACTATTGGATTTAGTAAGACAGTTAGCATTATGTTCTTCCAGTTCAAACTCTTGGGGACACAAAACTTTTACAGGTTTAACCAGAGACGTAGCTAGGGGTGTCCTAGGGTGTCCGTGGCCCCCCTTGGGTTCGAAAAAAACTATGTATAGGACAGGTGTATATTACACAGGAGTGTTCCTGTGCCCTTGTGTGCCCCTTACACAGTAGATGGTGTGTCTATTTATACACCTCATTGTTGCTAGTAGAATATTGCTTATTTGTGGACATTGTTTAGCTTTTGCTACAATTATTTCCTGTACTCAATGTACTCTATATTACATGTATCTCTTTGTCTATATATGCATATTATCTTAATTTTTTTATCTTAAACCTACTTTTGTATTATTTTAGCTGTGTGCAAAAAGGGCGTAAGTGGCTCTTGATCAAATTCTCCTTCAATTTCTTGTTTTCAAAGGGAGAATTTAGAATGTGATTAAGAATCACTTACACCCTTTTTACACACAGCCCTTCATTTACAGTACATGTACATTGAGTCGAATACACTAACCTTGAAACTTACATGTAGATTAGACAGTGTTGCTAGTAAATATCAGTGACAATGAGCAACAGCCTGTACAGTACCCTTGATTTTATTAAAACCACTATACTCCCAACTTTAATTAAATGTTTCTCTTACCAATTAGATGCTGGGACTTAGAATCACTTGTTCTGCTTTGTTTATAAAAAAAACCTAATTTATAGGTTTTTGTTTTAGCATTATAAACACTCAAATTGTTCCAATTTGCCACTCCCTAGTTAGAATCAAATTTTTTTATAAAATTACTTTGCTATAATGTGAAGTTTCTAATATTGTCCCTCTCAGCAGATCACTGAAATGCATACATGTATACGGTAGTGGTAGCCAAGTGTAAATGTGTCTCAAAATGTTTGGGCTATATTCTTGCAAAATACTTCCAGCGCCCTACAATATTTTTACTATATATGTATATTTTTTTTTTTTGCACAGCAGTACCAGTATGTTTCAACTTAATAATTAATTTAGTTTTTAATTCAGAAAAAGTCTCTGGTAAATTGCTTTAATGAACGTAACAGTATTCTGTCATTTTACCTTTATAGTTGTTCAGACTGTTTGTTGTGGGTTCACATAAATTTTCACAAACTGAAACTCCCAAATCATGCCCATCGGCTCATCAAAAACTACGGCTTATAAAATCCATTGCACTTCTATAGCATCAACTTGAAACTTGTCATGATAGTAAAATGATTCCTTTCCTCTTTGACCACTCCAGCCATGCCAGTGGAATCGATATCTCTTGCGGTGAATAACTCGCCAATTGGCAATTTATAATATCACTGAAGACTGCTTACCGTTGATGGAGAACAGTAGCATTGCACAACGCAAAAACACTGACTCTTTTTCCTGCAAAACCCATATGGCGGCCAGTGGCTTCCTCTCATTCCGGCCGTAAAATACAGAAGAACAAAGTCCTATTTTCCGAACAGAACCAGGCTATTAAACGTGGTCTTCCTACCGACGGTTCCGCCATGATGCCTTCCCCATAAACATACATCGCATTGCTCGTAACAAAAAAATCACCTACATTACAACCTAAATGTCTTTAAAATGCTATAGAAATGATGCCTTGCAATTTGGCAACATGTGAAAATAAATATACTGAAAGTGATATTAGAAAAACGGCCGATGGAAGTGGATTGCATACTGCGGTTGAAAAGAGAGCAATTTTCGACTGTGACAAAAGATGGCGGCCAGTGTCTAAGCGCGCAAAGCATCAAGGTCCGTACTGGGCCTTTAAGGGATTGGGGAAGCCCATTCCAAATTACGGGTCCAATTCTCGCAAAAGATTTTCTTACTATTTCAGTTCTAGAAGTTCAATATAGAAACAATGTTGCAGAGAAGATCTAGTATTAATTATAATTATGTTTTTCGCTAGTTAAACTAAACATGCTGGTTAAGTTAGGGGGAACGACTTGGTGGAAAACATCGTGCATCATCAGGCAGACTCGTTCGAAGTAAAAATGTCAGCGGCAAAGATCTAGTCTCGAGGTTTCGCGAAAAATATAAGTCTAAGCGATCGTTTTTGGAGAATCAACAATTTATTCCAGTGCACTTTCGCAGTTTGGCTCCATGTACAAATACCATAAGTAGAGAGAGATTAGTGATTGGGGGAGAGATTAGTGATTGAAACACACTCAATAATGGTTGGCGGGGGATAAAATGTCTCAGTTTAGCAATGATATACCGACACATTTGCTGACCTTTTGGGAAATGTACATGTATTTAGTGTGATTTTTCGATGATAAATTGGAATCTATAAGCAGCCCTAAATATTTCACACATTCCTTCATTTCTAGTGGTTTATAAGTTTGTATTAGTAATATTATCGTAGACATTTTCACGTGGAATAAATGTTAAAGATTTTTGTCGCTGGCGAAATTTATTGGCCTTTAGCCACTCACAGAGTTTTACAATTTCCGAATTTACTTTGATTTCCAATTGGCGCAGGTTCTTATTAGCATATAATATACTAGAGTCCTCAGCAAAGAGGTAAAAGGTAAACAAATTGGCAGATTTATGGATATCATTGATATAAAGGAGGAACAGCAGAGGTCCTAGCACAAAGCCTGTGGGACGCCACAGAGAGTTTCTTCTTGTTCAGATATATGATCATTGACTAAAGTGGTTTGTTTACGATTACTGAATTAGGTATGAACTGAACCAGTCATGAACAATGCCTCTGATACCATAATTATAGAGTTTACTTAAAAGGATATTGTGATTAACTGTGTCAAAAACATTTTTGAGATCTATGAATATTCTACAGGTATATTTGCCTTGATCCATATTATTCTGAATACTACTGATAATATCAAGGATTGCATGTTCAGTGCTATGTTTCTCACAGAACTCAACTGGGAACTGAAAAGTATGTTGTATTTACTGATAAATTTGGTTAGTCTGGTGAACATTATTTTTTTCCAGGATTCTGTTATAAACAGATAGTAGGGAAATATGTCGATAATTTTCCGTCTCAGTAGCGTCATCAGACTTGAATACTGGAATTATTTTTGCAAGTTTTAGTTTGTTTGGATATTAACACCAGTTGATATTGAGCGATTAAAAATATTTGCTAATGGAATACTAAGATCTGACTTACTTAATTTTAGAAGTTTCACAGGACACGAATAGAGGCCATAGGCTTTATTACTGGGTAGCATATTTATTTCTATTTCAATGTCATTAGGAATAATAGGGTCAAAGCAAAATGCATTAGGAAGGGGTGGGTCAAGAAAATCTCGAAATGTTTTTTCTGTAGCAGGAATTTCATTAGCTAATTTATGGCCAATTGTGGGAAAGTGTTTATTCAATGTGTTACTAATATGACTAGGGTCATTAGTTAACTTGTTATTTGTTCCAGTTTTAAGGCATTTTATTTTATTTTGTTTACTCTTTCTTGAAATTAGTGAATTTATGCCATTCCATGTTTGTCTAATGTCGTTTAGATTAGATTGAAAATAATGGTGGTAATAGTTCTTTTTACTAAATAATTAATAAGACGGATGAGTGAAGTCAATTTATTCCTATAGATTCTATATTTGTCAAGATCACGATTTAAGTAGAGATTATTTTTTACCATAATCGAGGCACGCAGTCCTTTGCATGGTTATTCAGGGTTTCGAGAAGATTTTAAATTTTCGTTTTGAAAGCTGTTTCATCCGTGCATGTTTATTAACATGTTTATTGGTTGTTTTATAAAAAGAAGAAAATGCCTGATTTACATCTGGTCGTTCCAATTGATTTCAGATACCTCGGTCATAAATTTATTTGGGTCAAATTTAGAATAATCTCTTATTTTAGTTGTTGACTGTTTTTTGTAAGTCTGACGATGTGTCGATG
This sequence comes from Actinernus sp. WN-2022, assembly GCA_030867875.1. Classification (NCBI taxonomy): domain Eukaryota; kingdom Metazoa; phylum Cnidaria; class Anthozoa; order Actiniaria; family Actinernidae; genus Actinernus; species Actinernus sp. WN-2022. The sequence continues at coordinate 51,474,482 of JAOWCC010001751.1, read as the reverse complement.
TAATACACACGTATATAATGATCGCTAACATCGGAAACGATGCTACCGCCAATCAAAACGTTTTCAAGGTTATTAGTAAATATATTATCTGTCTTCAATTAGGGTCGCAGAGTTTCCATAAACTCGTGTAGGTTTGCTAAACTTTGGGTGGTTTGAAGAAGATTTTGGCTAAAAGAACAAGTTTCATATTTCAACAGGTCTATATTGAAGTCGCCCATGAGGTAAATATTTTTGTTGCTACGATTAACCTGTTTTATTAAGTAGGTGATAAACATTCAAGAAAAGCTTCTGGATTGTTATGCTGTCTATAAATAATTCCACAAATGGCATTTTTTAGCGCTGGTTCCTGAATTTCGATCCAAAGCGCTTGAAAAGAAGAGTTTGAAGTATGCTCAATTACCCTATAGTTTAACTCAGGCCACGTATATAGAAGCCAACACCAGCTCCAGCCGATAGAGGCACATACTCAAAAGAATAGCCCGGTAGGTGAGGGATGAAATCAGTCGAGTCTGAATTACAAATTCTAATTTCCGTTAGACCGATTCAGTAAATACAGTATTAAACTCCGTCAGCACCTGGTTTTGTAGCTCTTCGAATTTTTCTTAGGCTTCTAATGTTATTATGAAGAACACTAAAATTTGAGTCCCCACTGTCCGTTACTTTTAAAGTATCACTCAGTTCCTTAAAGCCATGAGGAGAATAATATCTTGATCTCGGACACTTGTTTACGTAATTACAATCGGGGTCGATATTGCGATCAGTAGGATTCAACTGGAAGAGATTTAGATCGTATAGGCTACATCATTAATCTAACGATTTTCTAGTCTTAGCATTCAGGTCTTACTAATAAACTATTACATGATGGATGGGCTATAGATAAATATTTACAATTATAAAAAGCCTAACTGATTGGGAAAGCAAAAATTTGTTCTTCTTAGCTTCGAGTTTACTCTCACAACGAGAGATTTTTCTCAACACACTACTGAGGAATTCATTTTAATATATTTTAAAACGGCGATTTATGAAGTCGAACCAGACATGTGCTTCAGGTAATCGGAAACTATCGTATGCAATATATGCTAGGTTCACGAAAATGTTTAAAAAGTGCCTTTCATCGTTAGGGTATAACGAGAGACTGTATATATGGTTTACACAGTTTGAGGTCGGGGGAAGCATCGGCCATTGTTAAAGGACTGGACAATATCCCCTCAAGCAAAGGCTACTAAAATTACATGGGTGGACGTGGAAATCTGATAAATCCAATCTAGGATATGTACGTTAAAGAACAATTAAGAGTAATTGAGTAGTATCAGTAGTGATTAAAAGTAATTAAATAGTTATTAAAAGTATGAGACTATGCGGTTATAACTCTGAAACGCTATTAACGTTATGTGTAATCATTGAAGAATGAATAAATGTGGTTTTGTACATTGCTCATGATATAACAAACGTTTTATGGTACGTGTATTCAGTATCCAGCAGGATTAGGAAAATTATTTTCATTCGGACGTGCTGGCGAGGGAGAATGAAAAGTATAAATCCGTGACAGAAGATACTATTTGAAAACCAGAAAGCCTGTGTCCCAGGCTCGTATTCTTCGCCGCTATTTACTTTGGGAACTCTTAATTTAATTAAGCTGACTCTGAATGTCCGATGTGAATGTCCGATGAAGAACTTGAATAACAGGTGGTCGAAGTCAGCTGGAGGTAAGATTTTCCTTGTTTATCAACTCCATGTAAATATACTAATTAACCGAAGGTTTTTATGTCACTGGCTCTTTTCTTCACGGAACTTTTATGTTCATTTTTGCATTTATGAACCTTTCTTGCTGGCTGTTCGGAACTTCCACTGGCCGTTGCCGTTGGGATGTTGTGTCAACCTCGTGACCAGGGCCTTCTCGGTCAGATCCAAGATGGCGGCTACTCCGAGAGAAGACCCTGGTAAACGCTGAATCACGTGACCAAAAATCTCCAGAAATCCTGGAGATTTTAATCACGTGATGTGGGCATCCAATATGGCGGCCAAGCTAAATATGGAAATGTTAACACGTGCCTACAAACCATAGGTATCCCAATCCGGAGTGAGCGAGATGCGATTAACGGTATTTCCACGCGGCGAACGACGAAGTGAAAACAGGTCTACTAAACAGTTCGAAATGGAGTTTACTTGGATAAATAAACAGTGGAAGAGTATCACAAAGTATTCAACTCAGTGATACTCCCAAATAAACTCTTCACACTAAGAAACAATACACACTCTCAAAGAGGCATTTATAGGCTAGTCATCCCACATCCACGTACAGATGATATACGCAAGTCAATCACATACAGAGCATCCGTACTGTGGAACTACCTAGACGATCTCCTTAAAGACAAAAAACACTCGACCTTTAAAAAACTTGTCAAAAAGTATATTAACTCCATACCACTGCAACCAAATGTCAGGATCAACACTGATAAGTTCTCATACCACTAATATGTTTTATTTATGCATGCCTAACTTATTCATGTTTACTCGTCCAAGTGTTTACTTATACATTAGACATCCGCCTATCCATTTACACAACTACTCGCTTATTCATCTAATTAAGTTATTAGTCAATTAGTTAGTCTTTCAACTATTTAGTTAGTATCATTCCAATATCTTATAATGCAATAGTCTTTCAATCAAAAACTTGTAATTTACATAATCAATGAGGATAGCTAGATTTCTTTATCGTTCCTTTTGTATTATCACGGCCACATCAGCTCTGAATGCTGCAGTATCGCCAATACCGTGTTTAAATAAATGCTATTATTATTATTATTATTGTTATTATTATTAAAGCTACCAGGATGTATCTAAGCTAGAAGAGAATCCTAACAAGCCTTTCAGTTTCCGTTAGAGTTGAAGCGAAGCGATCGATAGCACATGTTCAGGTTTAACGGCTTCTCCTGGCTTTCTCACTGATGAACCTTACCTGAAAACTACCCAGTAATGCACTTCATCTATTGCTCTACCTACACAACGTGTTTTAAGGTTATTTAAAATCGTTTTATTGATAAAATTTGAGCAATCGAATCTATATACAAATTCATCTCTCTGGACTCAGTCCGTTTGGCCAATAAAAAGCATGGTTAGAACAATCCTTGTGTCATAATCGAAGAGCCAATCAGAATACGTGACAGTTCAGGGTTTACCAGGGTCTTCTCTCGGGGTAGTCGCCATCTTGGATCTGACCGAGAAGACCCTGGTCACGAGGTTGATGTTGTGTTTGTTCACTACTGATAAAGTTGCTTTCTATTTCATCAGGGTACTAGTAAATTTCACTTTCGGAATATTCTTCCTCGCTCATTTTGTACTTTATCTCCGTTTTTCTCTAAAATTATGACAGTTCAGCTGTTTTTAGAGCTATCAATGTTTACCGGGCATTAACATATCTCATGAATGCCCGTGGGCATTACGAGGAAATCTCTACCGCTAACCAGCCCATCAGAACGCATGCTTTTACCGGAAGTAGTTCTTGCCATAAATTATAATAAATGTTTAAATCATCACCTAGGTCATCGAAAGTTATATATAGTTTCGTGCGTGGCAACGAGGTCTACAGTCATACGCTTGTTGTCATTCGGTCTGTACCTGTAGAATTAGGTTATAGACCAAGCTCTAAATCTCATGGCTCAATCAAACCCAGCCAGGACATTGCCCCGACGGTCCACACAAAAAACGAAGTCTTCCAAGCAGGACTGACCAAGACTTGAGTTCGATTACGACCTCGAATGCCATCTCAAAGATCTGGACTTGTTTAACCGCGAAGAAGTCGTTACTGAAACAACTATAGGTTTAGGATCAACGCCAGTGTTACGTCGTGAAAGCCACACCTCCGCGTCAAATGAAAGGTCGCCCGCGACCGAATCCTCAATCCAACAAGAAATTCGCCTGGCCGAATTACAAAAAGAAAAAAAATGGCCCTGCATGGAATTCGAAGTCAAGCCGCGGAAACAAACAAATTCGCTCCCGGTACGTCAAGTCCGTTGAGTACGATAAGCCCGATTTAGCTGAATTCGTAGCGGGTTTTCTCGCAATGTTAAAACCATATGAATCGGCTCGCAAAATCGTAATGCTACAACATTTGGAATTACTGATGTTAAAAGCATCCATGCAGTTACACTTGGAGTAGCGTGCGAGCGTTTCATTCACATATCGCAAAGCCGAATAGAGTTGTGTCCCCTGGAGTGGATGAGCACCGCCGATATCACTGCTAAAATAAAAGCCGTAACATTATTTAAATGCTCCGATCTATGCTATAACCAGCAACGTCCCAGCTAGGGTCAAACGACGAATTCTTGACTCAAGCGCCTCGGGTAATTCTAACAACGCACTTCCATCCAAACCTGAATCTGATAAAGTCTGTCGCCAATGGCAATATCAAGGATCATGTTCCTGCGATAAGACCGACGTGAATGCTTACACCGCCCATTACAAATGCTGTGTGTCTACTAAGGATCATCCAATGCTACATTGCCCAAAACGGAGGACTCAAATCCCTATCAACCGCCAGTCATCCCAGTGACTACGAACGCACGTTAGCCAAGACCCCAGTTCCTACACCAACCTCGGAACGTCCCTGGACTTATGACATCGGTATCTCCTTGTTCTTCAGATAAGCAACCTATATATATTGTAAACTTTTGGTGAACAATTTCAGCATGTTATTTCATTTTTTCTCGTCACATTTTTCTTTTTTGATTGTTACCTCGATTACAACCGTGTTTTCTAGCTCCTTGTATTTCTTGCTTGTTTTTAAATGCAGTTGATCATCCCACTCTTCTTGAAATGTGATTGACGCTTTGACTGAAATATCAAACGTTTAATACAAATAAGTATAGAAAACATGAGTATACTCTGTCAGTTCGAAAAAATATAAGTCAATAAAAAGCGCTTCAATATCGAATTCAATGCGTCGATCAGTTTTTTTGATTATCGTGAAACTTTTACAAAATCATGATAGTGCACATGATTGGCAATTATAGGTGTTAATCATAATTTGATTTAATTATGTCAAACAATAGACCATTCCAATAGGAGCAAAGTTATAGGCCCGCAAACTCGGAAAAATTTACAGACGTTTGTATGGAAATTTTGACTGGGGGGGAGTTTGCAAGTTTTTTTTCGAGTTTGCAGGCCTGTATTTTTGCTCCCATTCAAGATATAACTCTCAAATTTGGGATATTGAGATTCTTCTAGATGCTCTTTTCAGCAGTATCGACGGTTTTGCTGTTATACGTATATATCAAAAGTTCAAAAAATCCGTGAAAAGATCAAGTTAAAGGTGTTATTATGACGTCATTTGATTCCACTTGTTTGATGGCATATTGAGACAACATTCATGACACACATGTACAGAGTTCAGTAACACTATTCAATATTGTTGAAAGCCAAGTTATTTAAACTTTAGTACACTTTCAAAGTTTGAAGAAAATTAAAAGTAGCTTGAATTCCTTAAGTTGAATTGAGTGATCATACTACATTGAGTGATCATACTAACTTTTTTCGTATTCTCTTAGGCTTTATTAAGCATGGCACCTAAAACCTTTTATCTGACTTAAACGTTCCACATATTTCTTTTATAGAAGTATTCAAAAATATCTAAGTAAACAGAACTCCAAATTAAAAGAAAGGTAAGTAAGCATGGCATGCATTCATGTACTGCTTAAAAGTTATTTTAGCTTTAAAGAACACGCGCATAGATTGCACAATGCATTGCTAACCTTCGGTGATTGTCTGTTCTGTTGTCATCTTCGAAGAGGTTGTCATTGGTTCTTTGGTTGTAGTTGGAACTAGAGAAATAAAATGCCAGTGTTATTGAATCAGTCGAATTGCTTGAGCTTAGGCACCAAGTTAATAACGAACGAATATTCAGTGCCGACTAAATCGTATTTTATTATATAATATTATATGTTGAGGAGGTACCAATGGGATCTTTAGTTTATTTCTTCCACTATAGTTATACATACGCTCTTCTGCTTCAGCTTCTTCTAATTTTACCCTGAAGCTGGCCTCTCTTTGTATGGTGCAGCCAGACAGCACCTCATGGCCTCTATTTGTATGGTCCAGCCAGACAGCACCTCATGGCCTCTATTTGTATGGTCCAGCCAGACAGCACCTCCTGGCCTCTATTTGTATGGTCCAGCCAGACAGCACCTCCTGGCCTCTATTTGTATGGTGCAGCCAGACAGCACCTCATGGGTGTTCTTACCATGTTGGTTATTTTCTAAGAGTCGGTTTCCTAATATTTATTTAAATTCTGTTACCATATAAGGTCGAAATACTTTTATTCTATGCCAAAATTAAATCCCAACTTGGAGCTATGCCCATCACTAAAAGTGTGTATTGGGTAGTTACGAGTTGCTGCCTGCCTGTAGCACACATGGAAACGGTCAAGGCTAAAATATATTTGTCAATCAAAAACTAAAATAACTCTACAAAGCATGTTCGTCTAATCACGTGTTATACAATATGTTCACATCATATGAAAGCTTTCAAAAAGGCATGGTCCAACCATCTGTTTATACATTACGAAACTATTTGGAGTATACAGGTCCAACTAGTTTTCATTTCCTAATCCCACAAAAGCTTCCAAAACTTTCGTTTCAACTACGCCACTAGACAGTATCTGTTACAAAGTAAATTCAGTTGCATGAGCCCAGTCCAAAGATTCTCCGATTATTATATTTCAACAGAAACCGATGCTTGAGACCATTTGTCAATTAATTATTTTACAACATGACAACCGCCAAATTTCTCGCAATCTGATTGGCTTAGTTTCATATGTAATATTTGGACAGACAACAAAAGCTGACGTCATTTGTCAAGGAGTGCGCGTGCGGCTTTCGTTTGAAGCTAAAAGTGTTTTGTCGTTGTAAAATTGACTATTTAGTTTGTTGTTGTTGTAAAAACATGGATCCACAGCTATTTTGACCATGTTATGACGAAAATTATTGTCAATATTAGGACAGACACAAAAAACTAACTCCAATTTGATAAACATAAGTACATGACTACTATGTTGGAGGCAAGTTTTTGAATCTAGTTACCTTACTAACATTATTAATAAACCGTTGCGTAACACTTATCATGTATAGGAAAACGTGTGCACATATTAAGAACACTAAGAGAACTATGCAATAGTTGCTTGTTTCTTTAAACAAGACGAATTATTATAGTGTAGCTCAACAGAAGTCGTACTTGATTGTTGTTGGCTCTAATAGTAATAATAATAATAATAATAATAATACACGTTATTATACATTTTACTCACATCTCGATTCTTATTGGCTGAGAACACGCAACTAATTCTCGATAGCTAGTTATAGCACTACGTGCGCATGCGTACACAGGGCAATAATTTCGTTATGTTGACTCCATTTTTCTATTTTAAGCGCTCAGCTATGTTTCTAGTCAATCCTTTCTCCTAAAATCGTAAAACAAATGCAATTTTAGCTCGAATAAGAAAGAAAACATATCGAATCTGAAATTCAATCGTAAACCAATTTTATACGGCGTTTCGTTTAGCTTCGTTTTCGATAGCTTGTTGTTTTGCCAAAACCTGAGCCTAAAATGTATAATTATAAAACAATTATTGAATTCGGTTTTCGCATGATATAGCGAAAATTATCAAGACCTCGGTCTGTGTCGGCTTCGGCTGATAATACAGACCTCTGTCTTGCTCATCCAATAATTGCTTATTATTTCACGAGGGTTAAAATACATGTGACAGCCAAGGCTGATAAACTTGTGGGTATAAAAACTACTAATATAAATACTAGAAATACTAGAATATAACTAGAATACACAGCACGCTCTTTTGTTGTAGTTTAAGAGCCCACGAAGCCACATCAACAATCTGCTTTGAAGACATTTTTGAAGTGCAAAGAGTGCACAGTGCGTTACTATAACTTCAGACAGAAAATGTGACGCGGTTATCTCTACCTAGACCTCGAACTGACTTTTTGACAGCCTTTCAAGCTGCATCTTTGATGGAACTCTTTTGACAATGATACTAAGGCTGCTGATACTATAATTATTTTAAACGTATTCTCAAGCCAATCACTAGACAATAGCTAATTTTAATATATTCGATTAAGTATAATTAGTTCATTAAGTCTATATCGGACAAATCAGTTATGTATTTACATTAGTTAGAGGAACTTAGTTTTATACTATCAAAATTGATAATTATTATCTTAAACGGCTGTGTCACGGTAAGACTTTACATTCGTTTTTGCAGGCCGGAAAGAGCTATTTCCACTGGTTTCGATATGAACTAACGAACCTCTCGGCCATGTGGGATGCTTAAATTGAAAGCAAATATGCAAAAATGACTAACAAGCAGTGTATATAAACTGTCTCCAGGGAAGATATTGAAAATCTTTTCAATCAAGCATTGAGGGAGGGAAGTTTAACTGTTTGTATCCAATTAACAGCCACTAAACGAGCGATTACTCGATACATGCGCAGTACCATGACATAGCCCCTTTATTTAGTTACGAGGTATGGGTTAGGTAGGTTAGTAATTTTGACTCGTGTAGACACCCCCATTAAGACCCTCAGTTTTATTAGACACCACCACATCAGCTATGCTGTAATTTTTGTATCGTGTATAAATAAATGCTATTATTATTATTACTAACCTTCGGTGGTTGTCTGCTCTGTTGTAGTCGTCAACATGGTTGTCGTTGGCTCTCTTGTTGTACTTTGAGCTGGAAAGAACATAATGCTAACTTTCGATTACTAGGGCAAATGCACTTCTGAACATGTAGTGATGGGAAACGGCTGAAAATTCAACAATATTTCAATGCTCAAATTTAGAGGAGCTTATTCTCCGGGGGAAAACTACTTTCATTTAACTCTTTATTATAAATTGTATTCAACGTAAAGAACAACAGAAAAAGTGTTTATCTCCCTGAGAAAGTGTATAGCATGGGAGATCATAAATCTGGCCATGGAATGCATAAAAGAGCAAAACCTCTGATTTATAGATAGGCCATGGTCGAGCGCCTGTGCATATTACATTACTAACCTGTAGTGGTTCTCCGTTCGGTTGTAGTATCGAACTTGGTTGTGGTCGGTTCTCTGGTTGTAGATTGAGCTGCTGAAATAAAATGTCAGTTTTACCAAATAGCTTGAGTTGAGATGCTAATAAAGTATGGTTGAACCCAGGGGCATAGGCAGGATTTTGCCAGGGGGGAATGGACGACTGCCGACACGGGCACTATAGTGGCACTAAAGCGGAGGATGGGGGCATGATCCCGGGAAATGTTTGAAATTTGTTTCGCTGAAATGTGATTTCCTGTATTATGAGGTAGGGTTTGTATATGTGTTTGGAACTGTTTCTTTCCTATTCATCATATACCAGGAGTATATATATTACAGAGGAGTGTTCCTCTTTCCACATTATATTGTCACACAACACTGTAGACGGTAGAGTTATTTTTAGCATAGAGTTTCCCGCGAGAAGAAACAAAGGCCATCACTTTTAACCAATCAGGATGCACTGAAAAATTATAATTAACACGGTTCAAACTGCAAGAGAACAAAAGACAACGTAATCGCATACCAGAACTTCGCTACTATAACCCTTACCAACATGCATAATATGGGCCATATATGGCCCTTGTATGGGTTTTGTATGGGCCCATTCAAGTTCCATATATGGGTATGTGATGGGTTGTGCATGGGATTCGTATGGGCCATATGATTCCCATATATGGGTTACATGCTGTCTAAATGGCAATATTTTCAAACCCATATTTGGTCCATATCTGGTCCATACATTGCCCATATAAAAGTATATGGGAAAAGTATGGATTTGTCTAAAATCCAGATGGTTCCCATATATGGCCATATGGTTTTCATATATGGGGAGTATATGGGTAAGATTAATTATTTATAATATTTAGGGATGGGTAATACATGGGTTGTGAATGGGAATACTATGGGTAGCATATGGGATAAGCGTGGGAGTGATATGGTGAATATATGGGAGAAGCCATTGTCCCAGACTATTTCCATATAAAAGCCACACACTTGCCATACGTTTCCCATACATAATCCATAGGTTTCCCATATAAATGCCATATGAAACCTGTAACCATTTACATAGTATACCCATACAATTTCCATTCTATTCCCATTCCTTGCAAATTTACCCATATCATTACCATATCTTACCCATACCTTTGCCATGATACCCATGCCTTTACCATACACCACCCATGTCATTACCATATATCCTCCATACAATGCCCATGTCATTACCATACAGTTCCCATGTCATTACCATACAGTTCCCATGTCATTACCATACAGTTCCCATACCCACATCTGATTACCATTCATTATCCATACAATACCCATGTCATTACCATACAGTACCCATGTCATTACCATACAGTACCCATGTCATTACCATACAGTTCCCATGTCATTACCATACAGTTCCCATGTCATTACCATACACTTCCCATGTCATTACCATACAATACCCATGTCATTACCATACAGTTCCCATGTCATTACCATACAGTTCCCATGTCATTACCATACAATACCCATGTCATTACCATACAGTTCCCATACCCACATTATTACCATACATTCTCCATACAATACCCATGTCATGATGCAGTAACATACAAAAATGTACCCATGATATCCATAAATTGTTTTGATTCCCACCCCCAGTATACTCTAGCAGCTGTGCAATGTACCTTATCCTTTGCTGTACAAGTATATGCAGTTGCCATGTCTTAATTCATATAAATATTAGAACTCTCAACCATAATTCAATTAACAATGTCTTTATTTTCATTGATGCCATGGTATAAACACATACATGTAGATGTCTAACATGTATTACACAGAAGAATATTATTATAAATTTATGAGTGCATCAAACTACTATATTTAAAGTTTGTGACATACATGTACAGTACGTTTTATATTTTCAACAGCAAATATACAAAGTACTGTAAGTTGTTCTAAACACTGTAACAATCTTGTACCAAGCATTATTTTCGTTGGTATTTAATACAAAAGTTGCATGTGCCATTTTCCGTGATTATAAGCATGCAGGCAGTTACTTTAAAATGTGTTTAATTTATGAATTAAGCCGCTTGTACTAGATAATAAGGTATTATGACTTATTAATATTGATTTGAAGAATATCTAACATGTCTATAATTGTATATAAATCGAATCTACTGTATGTTGGAAAGAACCATATACATGTAGCCTTATTATGCTTAAATTAACAGACTTGATGATCTTGCATGCTTTCTATGATAAGTGTGAAAATGTAGTTGACTCAGGGCTAATTCCCTCACTAACTTCATATACATGTATCTGCAGCCATTATAGTTCACCAGGAAATTCTCTCCAATTTTGATTGGATATTGATCAAATGATGGGCAGGCACTATTATACAAATATAGTGTGTCCAACAAGGAACCTTTATAGTGCATCTGTCGAGGAACTATCGGCTATTAGTGTATACCACACCAGTGAATAGTGCTCTTCGCACACTCCGATTGGCTAATCAAACAGTGAATAAGATTTCATATTCAGCTCCGAGCGAAGCAGTGATCACCTTACACAAGTTTTTGTCCAATTGACAGAAAATAATATAACTATTTGGTGCTGACTATTCACTAATATGTGGTATATACTTATTTCTAAAACAAGTGGCTCACTTTGGTGAATAATTGTTAAATAGTTTCCCATGGAAATTTCATGTTCTGAAACCAACTATAAGTCTGAGGACGCAGTTCAAGGGCTTATAAAATTATGCTAGTTTTAAGAACATCAAATTTCCAAGGGAAACTATCAGCCAATAGTTCGGAGACAGACACACTATTTGTCATTATTATTCATTACAAAATTCTCTTCCGCCCTCAGGGTGCTACCACCTGTTATAGTTCACCACAACATTTTGGTGCACACTCAGTCTAAAACCGATCACTAGACATGATAGTTGTCGCCCATGGATACAAACTATAAGGCGTTATAGTTCACCAGAAAATTTTGACATGCACACTATAAGCTAAAAGTGATCATGTGACGTCACAGTTATCATCCGTGGATGGGAACTATCGGTGCCCGCTGAGAGCGGCAGATCATTTTGTGATGAACAATAACGACATACAGACTGGGTTTGTCTTGGAACTATCGGCTGATAGTTTCCTTTGGAAATTTGATGTTCTTAAAACTAGCATATAAGCCCTCAACAGTTTTGTGATGAACAATAACGACAAATAGCTTAATTAATATAAAAAATATACATGCAAGGCTTTGATCAGGTCTTAACTCACTAATTCAATTTGTCAATTTGACTATTAAATTGAAGATCACCTTTGTGTAGTTTTATTTGGTTATGACTTCTTATAAACTAAAATGGTTCGTGCTTCCAGTAAACTTTCGATATCTCGACCTGAAAGAAAATGAAAATCTAAAAGTTATGTTTAATTATCCACCTTCAGGAGGGTTTAATGCTACTGAAATATGGCAATATGAGGGAAATGAAGAATGGTGCAGCCAACAAAAATATTACTGCATGGTCCTAACAACCATGCAGCAGTAATGTTTACCAGTTTACTGGCTCCTAATATAATGAAAACCCTACCTAATTAGTACAACCGTTTATACATGTATGCTGCCTTTTTAACAGAGAAGTTTCAGTCTTACAGCCAAACGAATCTGACCACTGACAGTGTAACCTAGCACCCCTAATTTTGGGCTTAAGTCAGTGCGGGCAGAAGAACTCAGACTCAGATATCGCATGGTAACTACATGTAGTTAGAAAGTAGCAAGGGAGGAAACTAAATTCAAGTGTATAATTGAGTAAGAAATAACCAGGTCCCGTTTCGACAAATTTGATTTTTTTTCCTACCAACAATTCTTTCCTTTTCAGAGAGGGGTGCTAGCCAATGTTTTAATGAAATGATTCATTTCAAAACACTAAAATAGGAGTACAAGATTTTTCGACAAATGGCTCGATGTTCACCGCACGATACATGGAACGGAAGTAATTTCGCTGAGATGACTGACAACCTTGAACAATTGATTAGTGACATCAGTAGGGAGAAGAGACAAAAGCAAAATTGCATTTACTGTATTTTCGAAAGCCAAATTCCAATTATTGTACTACTGTGTATAGACTGATCATCTGTGCGTCTGCTAGTGGAATCTAAGAGTGATTTGGGAAAGTTTAATATTATTTTCAAGTCTTCAAGTATCCAGTTGACTGGCGATGAGGACATTTTGAATCAGTGAATGAAAACAGAACCAAAAATGTTGTCTTAATTAATCCCACTGGAATATTAATTTAACTTACAATATAACATTATGTAATTATCCTGGGAACACAAACTGGGAACAATAAGGCTGTAGATGTCAATCTATGATACTAGTTACACTTACATGGAGCACACGGCAAAGGTTGCCCACAATGCATTGCTGCTATGAGCATGCTCAAATGAACTTTTGCCTACAATGCATTGCTGCTATGAGCATGCGCATAGGTTACAATTATGTGATTTGGGTACAATGTACACACATGTATGAAAATTACACATTTTATGCAATTTCTAAGTTATTTAAACAGCTTTTAAAGTTTTAATTCCCCTCCGTGACATAATTTCCCCCTCCGTGACACTTGTTATTATTGAAATAGAACAAAGAAAACTTGCAGTTCAGAATTTTTTATTTTATTTTATATAGTCATATTGAACTTGAACTCAGAAGTTTATAAAATATTGTGAATTTTGTTTAGACTGTTTTGGAAATATCAAAACTTTTAAACCAAATTTTGTCAGGAGGGGAAAGTTCCCTGATCTTGGACGAACTATAGCAAGACCTCCTTAACAGCAACTAAAATTAATTTTTGTTTCTCTATTAGTGCGTGTGAAGAACTGTGTGTCCTGATATTTTTTATTTGTTTTTGACATAAAGCAAGTAGCTCAGGTTTTTTGTGGTTTTCCCCTCCGTGACAGACAATTTTGTATTTCAGCTAATTAATGATAATTTATGACTATAAGAGTGTGCCGTCATTTCAAAATCATATTTTGTTATACTTTAGTTATCAAATAATTGAAAATGCAATGATCTTGTAAGTTTTCAGTAATTAAGAATTCAGAGTTCCATGTCCCAAATACTGTCGAATGGCCCAAGGACAAAAAACCTGCAAAGTAAGCAAAGTTTACTTTTGAATGTTCTTTTAATTGTCTTGTTTACAATCTCTTGACAAGAAATCCTTGCAAACTCATGTGAGCCATTGGCATTTGAAATCGTTCTCAAAGTTGCCTGAAGAATTCTTGCTAATATACTAATTTGAATATAATGCTTCTAGAACTGGAATTTGATTTTCAGCTTCGATAGTTTCTTTCAGTTTTCTTTTCAGTGATCATAACTGACAGAATTTATTTGTCTGTTTTATAAATTACATGTAATGAAAATCTGAGTCAAAGAAACAAACACATACATGTAGATATCGCTTTTACAAATATTTGAATAATAACCAAACCGAAAAAGAATTCTGTTAATTCTGATTTTCATGTTTTCGATTTTCTGTAATTTTACTTCCATTCCATGTATCGTGTGGCGATCATCAAGCCATCATGTGACTTTAGTTTCCTCCCTTCTCATATTAGAAACAACAATGATGTAGTCAGGGGATTAGGCCGCTAGCACGTGAGGGATCTGAGTCCAAGTTCCTCTGCCCGTGCAGAGTCTAAGCGTGAGATTAGGGTGTTAGGAGATTCATTCGGCCAAAAGACTGAAGCTTCTCAAGCTCTGTTTAAAAGGTCAGCATATAAATGGTATGTGTACATGTATTAAGTTAGAACTCCCTGTGCTTCGAGGTACAACATGGGCTAAATTTCTCTTTATCAATAGACAAATTAATAAACTTTCCTCATTTTTTTTTGGGGGATGCCTAGTACTTTCCTTTGTTGACATCTTACTCAAAAACATTTTGAAAGCCCCATGTACATATACATGTAGCTGCCTGCGCCCTAGTGAGGGGAACTATGATTTACTGATTGGACCTGGAAATTAAGGGGGGCTGCTAAATATGTTGCTCTCTGGCCCGACCTTTATACTCAGTCAATGGCCCCATTAGGAGTCAATGTTTTTTTATCACGTGACCACTTTCAAATTACAAGACAACAAGCAAAAAATCTAGCAGGGGTTGGGCTCACATCAAATATGTAAAGCCCCCATCACATGACTTTTGTAAATGGTTTTGAAAGGAAATCATGCAGGGACCCTTAGCTTACAGGTCATAATTATGATAATACCATGATCGCCTCGGATTCCTTTGATTGGTCACACACATTTAATCTCTAAATTCCCTGGCTCATTACAAATGCAAGGAAAATTTAGAAATATGCATTGTCTTCAACAGGGAAATTTCTAAATTTCCCTGCAAGAACAATGCATATTTCTAATTTTTGCTTGCATCGTAAAGAGGGAAAACTAGAAGACAATGCAGGCTGGACATGAGGGTGTAAAGCATCAACTCTTGCTCCCCTCTGGCACGACTTAAGCCCTGTGCTCCCGGTTGAAAAAATTGAACCCAAACTGACCCGACTTCATCATAACCTTAAACGTAATCCATGTGGGATCACGTATTTCAATCTGCACATTCTTCTCTTATTTCTCAAACCCGCTTCTTCCATGTGGGATACAATGTACTTAAAACCATATATGCATGACCTTTAAATATTTAGTCAAGCACATATTAATTACATTGTGTTTTACTGCTATTCTTCTCAAAAACAACACACTTGTCCCCAGGGGAAGTCAAGGTCATTCAATCGAGCAGTAAAACATTTTCGAAAGCAACTCAACTACGACATCTTTAGTTTAGGCAGAGAAAACTAAACTTAATTCTCACAGATTTGTTCTGTTCCTCGGCGATCAGAGTATTACAAAGTTATACCATGACAATTCGGGGAATTAGTGATTAAATTTCCCCTCAAGCCTCAGGAGAGTTTGTAAAAGTCCCTCGGCTGCTTCAACAAACTCTCCCTTGGCTTGCAGGGAAATTTAATCACTAATTTCCCTCTTGTCATGGTATTACTGTACTTATAATAAACCTAGCTACATGTACAATGTATTTATAATTATAAAGTCATGCAAGTGTAACCTGAGAACCACATACATGTAAACCTCTATTATTTTTATTACTAAATTGATGCCTGACTTCTAAACCTTTATTTGGGCTACCGGTAAATGCAGAATACCCTGCCACTGCAGGTTCATTAATAATGCATGTTCTCAAACCTCATACAAACCTTCTAAAAACTTCCCCAAAAAAATCAAAAACCCTAACCACCACAAAATCATTCATGAATAGAATGAGCCTAAATACAATGGAGAAATTTTGCACAGTTTAGAAGGGGTGCCAGGGTGTTCTGCAGTCAACTAGGAGACCATATACAATGTACATGTACTTTCCTTACCATTGAAAAC
Organism: Actinernus sp. WN-2022; assembly: GCA_030867875.1. Classification (NCBI taxonomy): domain Eukaryota; kingdom Metazoa; phylum Cnidaria; class Anthozoa; order Actiniaria; family Actinernidae; genus Actinernus; species Actinernus sp. WN-2022. Next base: position 51,457,970 of record JAOWCC010001751.1, on the reverse strand, counting down.
TTGAACGAGCTGCATGTGACCAGACTTTGGCCTGATGATCGAGTGATGTAATATTTGACTTGATCATGAACTCAAGGCACTTTTAGTTGACCACAGGACTGACAGCTCTATCTAGAAGCTCTTGTTTATTTATACAATACAAAAGCTTTTGGTGAGCAACTAAAGACCTGGGAAGAAATATAATAAGAAATACAACTGGATCTTTCTTAATATTTATAAATTAAGCAGCTTCGATATTTTAACACGCATGCACTGATGCAGTCGGAGCCATGCAGTCACTCGAGGAGCATTTTGACAGTCCCATTTTCTGATCTAAAGAATTGTTCGTAATTAAGATTACAAACCGGCTATTTCTTCGATAGAATGAGAAGAATTAGCGAACTGATGAACTGAATTACAATGAAAGCTTTGTGAGATTGTACACGACATGAACTAGACACGTCACACGTTGCAGTAAAATTGAATGCTTACCTTCGGCTTCGGTCTTCCCAGCGGTTCTTCACCGATTTATCCACAAATTAGTTTATGTCTCTCAGTAGCAGCAGTTACTCTAGTCTTTCTAGCAATATAATCTAGTTATAAATGCTGATTTGAAGGTATGAAGGCTGATTCTCGCCTCTGTTCACATGCATCCACACGAACTGTGAAACCGACAATAATTTTGAAATACAAGTTTTAGCCAATCAGGAATCAAGTCACTATCCGGGACTTCAAATATCGATCAATTGTTCGAGCACAGGAAGCCCAAGCTCTTTTTAGTCTGACAGGCACCCAAATTCGCTGAAACAAGTTTTATTCATTTTATTACAGTATGTTTATCGAAAAGCTAGATTTAAAAATTCCCATACAAATTTATAAAATAGCCATAAACAGTGCTTGGGCTACCTGTGATTCGGATGGCGAGGCTAATGAAATTTGATTGTACTCTACAGTTTATTTATCTAATTTTAATAATACCAAACGTAACCCACCAAATGCGAAGAAGCATTAGGACGCACATTTTCCCAGTGGCTTTCCAGTACTTTTGAACGGTCACGCAATATTTGCATGATGTATTTTGTGCACGTATTTATTTAATGTATACTGTTTAAGCGCCGATCAAACGAGTATGTGAGCGCATGGGAACATGAGAGTTTTTTTAAAATATTTTATTGATATTTTAATGATACATTGGTATATTTGTCGCTGTGTCCCCCCCCCCCCCCCCCCCGAGAGTTGCTCAAGAACAATTACGCTCTCGCTTGACCGCCAACTCTCGCCAAATTTGAACCTGAGAATTGACAATCGCGAGTTACGTCAACTTCTTGTGACCCTCGTCATCCTCATTTTACCGAGTTGTGAAGGCATTTCAATTAGCCGCAATGCAAACATTTAATATACCAAACAAAGCGATTTTCAATTTTCTACGCAGTTATTGGCATATATTCAGTCCGTGATCTAAGTTTTGGTTGAACAAATTTTGCGCTTACGCTGGATCGGACAGCATTAAATATATTTCCCATGTGCCTTAGTGAGCTCTTAAAGCATAGTCCATGCACACATATTCCTGTTAATTTGCCTTATTTTTGCCCATACAAATTCCATCTACTGCCCATATCCTTGCCATATCATGGGGATCGTGTCAGCTATTATCTTCTCTGCCCATATAAGTCCCATACATATGGGTTTAATATGGGATCAGTCATACGAGCAATGAAACATTTGTCCATGCATCCCCCATATGTTTCCTACGTGTATCCCAGATGCTGGGAAAGGTATGGGTTCATGTCTGTGTGGTCGCTGTGTGTCTTCATTCTGCCCATCCAAATCCCATCTACTGCCCATATCTTTGCCATATCATGGGGGTCGTATGGGTTGTTACAGTCTCTGCCCATATAATTCCCATGTATATGGGTTTCATATGGGATCTACGCGAATAAAGAACCATTTTAGCCCATGCATCCCCCATATACTTCCCATGTATTTACCAGATGATGGGAATAGTATGGGCCTCTACCTATATGTGTGCCATGTTTCGCCCATACAAATTCCACCTTGTACCCATAGCTGTGCCATATCATGGGAACCGTATGGGTTGTTACAGTCTCTGCCCATATAATTCCCATGTATATGGGTTTCATATGGGATCTACGCGAATAAAGAACCATTTTAGCCCATGCATCCCCCATATACTTCCCATGTATTTACCAGATGATGGGAATAGTATGGGCCTCTACCTATGCGTGCCATGTTTTGCCCATACAAATTCCACTTTGTACCCATATATGTGCCATATCATGGGAACCGTATGGCTATTATCCTGTCTGCCCATACAGTTCCCATACATATGGGTTTCATATGGGATCTCTTTCCCATATGCTTTCCATATATGGGTTTCATATGGGATGTGCTGCCCATGTATTTTCCATATGATATCATTTTAAACCCTTACTTTTCCCATATATGGTTTATGAATGGTAGGTAAACCCATATTTATCCCATGTAACAAAAACTCAAACCCATATAGTTCCCATACCAGACCCATGTACATCCCATGTCATACCCATATGAATCCCATATGTTTGGTTTGGTAAGGGTAGGTTGTCACGAGATTTTACGCACATTGAAAAAAATCCACACACTTTCACTACATTCAATATTTACAACTTGCATGTTGATATTTACAGTGGGAGGAAAACCGGAGAACAACATTCAAAGCGTGGATGAGAATCAACAAACTGAACTCCCACATAATGGTGTATCCGGGATTCGAACCCGAGTCACAATAGTGAGAGGCGAGCACTAATACACACTGCACCACGCAGCTCTCACATAAGCCTAATATACAGTCCTGGAGCCTGATTGAGCTAACCAGGATTAAGGGTTTGAAGAGTTTGTTAGTGCATTTCTAACTAGTTGTAATATTAGAGTGCAGAATGACATGTTTTACCAAAAGAACCAGAATCCTCCGGATTAGATGCTAATCAGGCTTCAAACAAGGGCTCTGCTATATAGTTTTCAAGTTTTAGGAAAAAGGGATAAAATACTTGAGAGATTAAAATAATATGACATATTGACCTTTTTAATATCCATAAAACTTCAGTCCTATGGTACATTTTATCCTACCCTATTCATTTTTGGCCTTGTAGTCATAATACATGATCCCAGCAACCAGTACATTTACCTATTTAGAGGGGGTGGGGATGTGCAGCAAGAATGGTGTATGAGATTTGCTTTGGTATTTCAGAAGTTCTAATCGGAAAATAAATCAGAACAATATTACATGTACACTGTAACTAAGGTAACTCCAGTAGAATATAGCAATTTAATATTGCCTGGTTCAAAAAATACTATTGATTTTGAGGGTCAGTGTTATCTTCCCCCAGAATTTAAAAAACCATAAGTGTTTTTCGTGATCCAACATTTCGCTGGAGCCAATCAGCTATCTTAGGGAAGAGGTCAAAACAATGGATTTCGAATGGGACCCAATTTTCTCAGGGGTGGTGATGGGTGGCGGGTAATACCCCCTACCCCTTTTTTCGAGGGTGATTTTCTCGCGTTGTAAAATAGGGACACCTGATTTTAATGCAGACACACGTTCTTCTCTGCCTGTAGAAACTAGAAATATAGTTACTTCTTCGATAAGTATTTTATTCAAGAAGATATTTGTGGTCAAAAATCTAGATTTTGCCAAATAGGTGGCGGGTTCCGGGTACAACCCCCCTTCCATCAAAATTGGGTTCCGCCAGAGTACCATTGTTTTGACCTCTTCCCTTAGGACCAATTTATTTGATATAATATATTAGATCCAAGCATTGTACCCAACCTGACCGAGGCCCAAGGTTATTCTCTAAGTGAAAGGAGGCCTTTGTTACATTTAATAAATCAGTAATTCATTAATATGTATATTTCTGATTTACCTGACAGAAGGGATATAGATACCTCTGGAAATCTGTTGCATATTTGGCAGTATCCCACAGGTTGTATCACATTTTTTTTCCACTGCCATGTGCTGTATACGCACTCTGAACAGATTCCAGTTTTGCCACCAAAATATTGTGATGCAGCACAATAATTGTGCCAAGTGAGGTGTGTTCTTTATTTAGTTTGGCATGGGATAAAATAGTTATGCAATGTTTTCTTGTGGTATGCCATGAATATTCCACTCCCCCCCCCCCCCCCCCAACTGCTAAATATAAGGGCTTGTGTGTATACTGAAAAATCAAGTTACTAACATTTCAGGATTAGTATGCAATTAACAGGGGACTTTAATCATATTTGTGTGTCTGTAACAAGCTAAAAAAATATTCAACACAAAGTTGGTATTATTTGTATTTGCATTCATGTAGACACTCATAGAATCTGCAAACAAATGCAGGTTTAGTAAAACTAAAAGTGGAAACAATATAGATGATATTGATAACTAATTTCTTAGTCTTTATTTGTCCAAACCCATATAGCTGCATATACTGTGCTGTCATTGGGGTATCATAACTTTATCTTTCAAACACACAGTTATGGCATTGGATTTTGATGCAGATCAACCTCCAAAATTTCCCGATCTACACAAAATAATCTTTGAAAATGTGAAGGAGGTGATGAATGTCACCCTCTCTAAAGCAGACAATTCCCATTTATCTGCAAATATACCACAGTGGTGATTATTTATTGCCCATTTCTTGGCAAAGTCCATACTTCCTCTTCCCACACTTAACCGCTTGAAGAAAACAATGTACACCCTTTTCCTGAAACAAATAGAAGAATATTTCTTATCAAAGGTACAAAAAAAGGAAAGCAACCTAAAATATGACACTGGGAGGTATAGTGTTCAATTTAATTAAACTACCACTGTCCAATTGTGCACCTTTTACATTGTAGGGGAAGGGGGTGGCTATTAAAAAGTCCTGTGGGAAAGGGGAAAATGCTGAAAAGAGGAAGTGCATGCACATTAAAAACAATTCTGCATACTCTTGAGTGACTACAGATGACAATTTGTGCAAGATAAATATCCCCCTAGCCATTTCCTATATAATGAACAGCTTGCACTCATAATTTGCAATTTAAAAAAACATTCAAAGGATGTATTTCTTTTGCCATGCAGCTAATGGAAATAAATAATATTGCAGCAATCCTCTTGGGTAAACTACTGGAATAATGATGTAATGAACGATAGAGAAAATATGTGCTCATTGTCCCAACAACAACAACAACATGAGCACTTTATGCGATTCTGGACAACTTGTACGTCATGTTCGAACCACCAATTCCCCATAAACGAATTTTCTATTAGGAACAACGTAAAAATGGACAGATTGTGCTAAATTGTAGCTTACCTTATTTTTCAGTTTTGCTTCTGTCATATAAAGCTCAAAGGTTGATACATTTGGCCTTGTTCTCGCGTTAACTTTATATACATGCAAGTACCCCTTCCTCCATTCGTGGCACATTGACTTTGGTACTGCACTTGGCTTTGTTATTATGGTTCTTGGGTAGTAAAAGGAAAAGGTAAACACCGACAGCGACCATTACGAATCAAGAGAATTGAAAATGTAATGAATGAAGGGCTGGGAGATATATTTCGATACTGTGCTACAAATAGACTCTCTATTAACATGAAAAAGACCAACTATATGCTTATTAGCTCTCAAAGGAAAAAAACTTCAAATATCCAAATTGAGAACATCGAACAAAAAGACCATATCAAATATTTAGGAATATATATTGACAGACATATCAGTTGGGAACAACAGATTAAACATGTTAATTGCAAAATCGCAAAGAATACAGGTATTTTGAACAAATTGAGATATCACGTTGATTTAAATATGCTGAAGCAACGTTAACTCTACTATACTCTAATCTACCCTTACATCAACTATGGTATCATGAGTTGGGGCAACACATACACTACCCATCTTACAAAACTTCGTACCTGCCAAAACAAATGTATCAGAAATATATTTTTTGCTTATAAAAGAGAAGATGCCACTCCCTATTTTAATCTATTACGAATCCTCAAGCTCGACAACGTTTTTAAGTTGAAAATAGCGACTTTGACCTTTAAAATTATAAATAAAAAAGATACAGTTCCTTCTATATTCTCAAACACCATAAAAACAGCCGCAACATGTCACACTTATAACACCAGATTCGCTGCTAAGCAAAATTTTAGCAGACCAAAAGCTCGAACCAACTATGGAATCCATACATTTAGATTTATTTCGTCTTCAATTTGGGAGTCAATCGATTACAATATAAAACAGTCAAAATCGTCCTACGCATTTTCAAAACAATACAAACAATCGCTTCTCCTTTCTCAAGCATAAACTACTACAGACATGGGATTTATTTTCATTATTTTCAATATTACTATTATATTAAGTTCCGGTTCACGTATCATTGAGTAATCTTTACGTCCAAATATTAACATCGCAGGCAGTGGTCAACTCGAAAGCCCTAATGCTACTTTGACCACTGCGCACGATTGATTCATTATATTTTCTCTCACTTATATTTACTTCTTATATTACCTTTTTAATACCCATAAACTGTAATACTTTTCTTTTTGAACATGTGCAAAATAAATCTGAACTGAACTGAACAAGAGAATGAGTAAATTAAAGTTTAGTTTTCTCCGGCCTGATTCTCACAAATGTTTACTTCGCCTGCAACAAAATTATGGAGCCGTAAGCACTCTAACTACGTTGTTAATCTTCTACCAACACCACACGATTGATAACGAAGAGTTGATTTATACCAGTTTCCGTGTTTTTCTAACATGCAAACAAATGACAAAGGACGATGTTCTACTTCGGCACAGAGAGAATTCGCCCGCGAGGCGAAAACAATAGAAGCCTCGGTTTCATGAAAATCAAAACAAAAACAGAGGCGCGCAAAGCACCAAGGTCCGTACTGGGCCTTTAAGTTACTAAGCAAACCATAATTTAAATCCCAAATCAAAGAAATACTTTCTGAAATACTCCAGAAAGCTCGGCGATGACTATATAGAAGTCCTACAAATATTGACCATGCATGATCAGATCGTTCCTTAATTACCAACTTAATCATTTTTATCAACTTTACCTAAACTTAATGTTCCCAACCCATGAACAAAATGGAGACAACAATACTATTGTTTGTGGGGAAAAGGGGCAAGGAATGAAGTACTCCTATAAAGGTAGCATACAGGTCTATATATATAATGGCCATCCAGGGGGTCCAAATCCCCCAGGCTACAAAGAGGTCACAATCCTAATAAGGGGGGAATCCCCCAGGCCACAGAGGTCCCGATCCTCTATCCCTGCCATGTCACAGAGGTTCCCGATCCTCTATCCCTGTCATGCCAGAGAGGTCATGATCCTCTATCCCTGGCATAGCAAGTAATGAGTCTATGGGGCAAAGGGTGACCTGTATGGGAGCACTTCATTCCCACAAATACACGAAGTGTATTCCCCATTGACGAACCCCAGGCTTAAGGTTCTTGTTACTTAAGAGGCTGTTTTACAATAGAAAGCTTCAGATGTCTACACACCAAGATCCCTGGTTTGATAGATTAATAATTGACAAGGTCAAAATCCTCATAAAGGGTGTCACAATCGCCCTTGGCCTACAACAGGTCACAATCCTCACAAGGGGTCACAATCCCCCAGCTGTTGAGAGGTTGTAATGCTCTCCAAGGGGTTGTAATCCCCTAGCTGGCTGCTAAGAGGTTGTAATCGGCCTCTCTAAGGGGTTGTAATCCCCTGGCTGCCGAGAGGTTGTAATCCTCTCTAAGGGGTTGTAATCCCCTGGCTGCCGAGAGGTTGTAATCCTCTCTAACGGGTTGTAATCCCCTATCTGGCTGCTGAGAGGTTGTAATCCTCTCTAATAATAATAATATTTATTTAAAGAGGGTAGCAATAAATAGCAAAGCTAACAAACTTGTGGCCCTCAATAACTGACAATACAAACTAGCTGCTGAGAGGTTGTAATCCTCTCTAAGGGGTTGTAATCCCCTGGCTGCCGAGAGGTTGTAATCCTCTCTTAGGGGTTGTAATCCCCTATCTGGCTGCTGAGAGGTTGTAATCCTCTCTAATAATAATAATCTTTATTTAAAGAGGGTAGCACTAAATAGCAAAGCTAACAAACTTGTGGCCCTCAATAACTGACAATACAAACTAGCTGCTGAGAGGTTGTAATCCTCTCTAAGGGGTTGTAATCGCCCTATCTGGCTGTTGAGAGGTTGTAATCCTCTCTAATAATAATAATAGTCTTTATTTAAAGAGGGTAACACTAAACAGCAAAGCGGCTAACAAACTTGTGGCCCTCAATAACTGACAATACAAACTAGTTATATAAAAAGCTAAATTTCATAACTATATATAAGATAAAAACGGGATAAATACACAACTTCATTAAAATATTATTATACTATATATACTTTGAGAAAAAGTACATTGAACAATAGAAATGTAACTAACCATAATCATAAATATAAGATAATACTATTAAATACAACGTCATTAATCTATAATATGTACAATACCTTAAAATATTAATAATACAATAGAAAATGACAGACTGCCAACTATACAATAAACTGAATGATTTAGAGATTGTTGCTGTCTAAAACATAACTCCACATAGATCTCTTAAAGGAACTGATAGATTCTTTTTATCTTTTATCGATAATGGTAGACGGTTCCAAAGCTGGCATGTTGTAACATTAAAAGTCCTTCCTCCCTCAGTCTGTCTATTAAATCTAGGACATGCTAAGTTAAAATTAGAGTATCTTGTCTGTTGCTCATGTAAATCACTGTTCAATTTGAGTAGATTAGTCAGATATAAAGGCACCTCACCCAGCAGCCTTTCATAGTTAACTTAGCATCCTCATAAAATGGTAACCACTTCAGCTGGTTAAAAAGGGGTTGTAATCCCCTAGCTGGCTGCTGAGAGGTTGTAATCCTCTCTAAGGGGTTGTAATCCCCTGGCTGCTGAGAGGTCATAATCTTCTCTAAGGGGTTGTAATCCCCTGGCTGCTGAGAGGTCCTAATCCTCTATAAGGGGTCGTAATCCCCCCTGGATACTGAGAGGTTGTAATCCTCTTCCCATGGCCCAAATATCATCTTGAGGTCACAATCCCCCTGGCCTAGAGTTCATAATCCTTTAGAGGGGTTATGATCCCCGCAGCCAGCAAGAGGTAACACTCCTCTCAAGGGGTCATAATCCCCCATGCGAAAAGACCCTTGAAACTACTTAAATGAAATGATTCACTAAATAGAAAATTAGAATGTTCCTCCACGTTGGCTAGCCACCTGTGGCACACCGGTTGCTGAATGGACTGGAGCTTCGGTGAGTTGGCAGTACAATTGGGCTGTTAAGGTATCCACCTTCGTGTGGTGTTCTTGATAGGGTAGGTTCTCCAAAAATGACCAGGTTTGCCACAGTAGAAACACATGCAGGGAAAAGAAAAATTAACTTAACACTTGCAGAACTTGAATTAATTATCTGCCAAATAATTAGCATTTGCATTCCTATTACAATAACGTCCCTTTTCAATAGGGAATGCCTGCTCTTAGTTAGTTCTCTGTTATATAAATTTTCTTTGCGGTTTACGTTGAACGATCATAGTTCCTAGATGGTATGCATAATAAGTAGCCATGGGATTTTCTTTTCCAAATATACAGTTAATTTCTTGTTTGCTAGCTGATTTGTTGAATATAATACCATAAGCTTCACAGGTTTTCTTAATATTTATGTTAATTAAGTCTCCATTCCTTGGAGTAAAATTGAAGATTATCGAGACAATTATTATCTCATACAAAGACTTGCACCACATATGGTCAACTGGCTCGATTGGGCACACTAATAAGGCAAAGTCTGACTACTCAGTGAAGAGCTTGGAATTTTCCTTTGAAGTTTCACTAGCCTGACTAAAACGTTTGCTGAAAAATTGGTATTTCCCGGGTTCAAACACACGAGCTCCCACGTGGAAGACAACCGCTACACTATAAACCAGCCGTCGCCGTCGGTTACAAGCCCGCCAAAATATTTGTCAATCGGGAGCTTAAAATTTAGGAGTCTTTTCGGTATATTTAATAATCCCAACGCGAAATTTGAGTTAAACTTTTTGACCTGATATTATATTGGAACCGACTGGATATCGGGAAACACAGTACGGCGGAAAGGTTCCCGCTTCACCTTCACTCTTCAGTGCCTGGCGGGAATTCAAACGATTCAAACGCATTGTACTACACTGAAAATCGTGGCGGTCTGCTAACTTAATTTCTTTCTTTCAAACATAATACGAGCTTACCCTTCCTCTCGACATGTCATGACCTCCAGGTTTCTTTCTTTCTATGTTGTGGAAAGAGTCAATATCCAAAGTTCTCAACCCTTCCTAGAGTTTACAGTTATTGGATTTCCGTCTGCCGTCTTTTCTGGAGAAATGGACTGGAAGGCGTCTTCTCCCTCTCAGCTGAAGTTCTCCATCGTCTGGACGTGTCTTGACATCCGATTTTCTTTCTTTCGAAATTGTGTTTTAAAGTTCGTCTCGCTTCCTACCCTGAGAAGATACTTAGGCAGTCATAAATTTTCCGCTCGGTGCGATTTCTTTCATTTCTATTTGAAGTCGTAGGTATCGGATTTCTCTGCACGACTGCAGTCTTTTCTTTCTGTTCGCTTTTTCTATCCTCTTGTCGACCATATTCTCGGAGAAACCGTGGGCCATACACATCGGCCATGTTCTCGGTGAACCCGTAGGTCATGGACATCGGTCTGCTCTCGCTGAGGCCATCGGCCATGTTCTCGTTGATCCCGTAGTTTGTGCACAGCGGCCTGCTCTCGTGGAGCCCATCGGCTATGTTCTCGGTGAACTCGGTAATCAAGCTCACGATCGCGATCGTCTTCGGCACGAGCACGAGAAAAAAAAAGACGCCGAATTATTAGTTGAGAGATCGATGTTGAAACAAAAACAGACCCCTCAGGGCGGCTTCAGAAGAAGCTTGGATATAAAAGTATAAAAGTAGCTAAGGCAGAGGCAAGGGAAAGAGCACTCTTGGAACTTGAGCACGAACAAAACACTACCAGCTACGAACGGGGTAGCGTAGTTTCCTTTAACTTGACTTCGTAAGGGTTACCAGTTCCCTCTTTCGTATTCAACCCTCCCAAACCAGTTCCAGAGCCTACGGCCGCTCCAATATTTTGTAGTACAACCGTAAAGACTGCACACGCAAATCCGATCGTAGAAGGCCACTTTGCTCAATGCCAGTATGGAATGTCGGCAGCAGAACAAACCCTACAAACCCTATTAGAGCTACAGCAAAGGCAAAACGAAATGATTAGCGGCTACTCATCAAAACTCGTCATAACTACACATCAAAACTACAATCAAGACGCGCGTGCGCCAGCCGGATGTAAAATATAAACTTCTGGCTTTATATTCATATTTTCGTTTTCCAACCAAAAAAAGTGCCTCATAATAAACATTAGTCTTTACGAGAAAATATCAAACCTCGATCTTTTATGTTGTCCGTACTGCCAAGACTTATGTCTGATATTTTCCCGTAAATACCTCGCTCTCGGTTAATAAGAAGTTAATAATGCACGATGAGCCCTAGTATGTTCCCGTGATTCATATTATCAATGTATTTAACTCTTGGTTTATTTTATAGTTCCGTGATGCTTACAGTGGATTCGATAGCTTCAAGGACGTGATTGTTGACGGGTTCAGGTTCGCACAACATACGAGTTGATTCATAACTAGTAATACATTTTACTTGGGATGCGTTCGATTGACCGTATTCCGTAATAAGAATAAACAGAGTGATCACTACAAATCGCTTATACTGGATTTCTTTTAGCTACTGGAATACTAATTGTATCCTGAATAGCATATGTCAGCAGGCATTTGTAGCTTACAGTCTAAAGTGTGCCTGAACCTGTGAATTTCAAAGACTATTCCATCTATTCCTATTCCGGAATACGGTCAATCAAACGCACCCTTGGTTACTCTCCAGCTTACTACTCATTATATTTAATTACGTATTCATTTATTTATTATTTACTTTGTGCAGTTTTGCGAACATTTACACTACAACCTTACTCGTGAAAGGTCTTTAGTTTTTCGTGTTTCTAAGTTGCTTGGCTACCTGTTACAATGCTGCAAAAACTGGCATAATTGTCGTTCACAGTAAACTAAGATTCCGCTCTACTTATTTCTGTTTAATATAACATCAGCGATTGAGGTGGACCATCGTTTCTTAAAAATTATAATCAGAGCTGTAAGTTAATAATAAAAACTTAATGACTGGCCCCGAGGGAAACAGTGAGTTTTGTTTCCCCGAGATCTATAGACGGAGTCGAGGATCGGGGGAAAACAAAACTCACTGATTCCCGAGGGGACAGTCATTAAGTGATTTGTTACATAGACATAAGTGTTACTAGACTAGACTTCTGCATAAATACAGGACCTACTTACGAGCGCGGTTTGTAACAACAGTGTTTGTTACATAGCCATAAGTTTTCCAGATACAACGCACGCTCTCATTGGCTGATTCAGGGTCACGTGGTAGTCATCAAATTCATCAATTGTTGCCCGCCATGTGATCACATCGTGACAGAAGATGGTGTGATGGGTCGCGCGCGCCACTGGCTAGCTAAAGACGGGACATATTTGTTTACCAAAATGTCTAGAGCTGACCATTTTTCGTCGAAAGAAAGCGTTCAAAATGGAACCAGCTCCAAAGAAACAATTTACATCTTTATCAAGCGCGAGAGTGAGAAATTGGTAGCTAAAAAAGGTGCAAGAAAGACACAAAACGATACTAAAAATGCCGTAGCGATGCTGGCAGCGTTTTGTGTTGAAATTTAAAGCAGCTTCCCGAAAAGAAGACGACACACCTCGCTCGTAAGTAGGTCCTGTATTTATGCACAACTTTGCTAGTAAAACTTGTCTATATAAGAAATCACTTAATGGCTGTCCCCTCGGTAATCAGTGAGTTTTGTTTCCCCTCGATCCTCGATGTTCCTCTCGACTCCGTCTCGGGGAACATCGATGATCTCGGGGAAACAAAACTCGCTGTTTCCCTAGGGGCCAGTCATTAAGTGTTTAATATTTGGCTTTCATACATGAAGGGGAATTTCACCGCTTCCTTAACACATGTTTTGTATGCATTGTTTCATGATCGCTATGATTTCAAGACATATTTGTATTTGTAGGCCTGGAAGCATAATTACAGATTTCACCTTGGTCTTCACAAAAAAGACCTATGACGACCCTCTGAAACCCCTGAAGGAGAAAATCAAAACAGGTAGCCTCGGTTCCATGAAAGTTGATCCTGCGTCCCTGAAGCTTAAGCCGCCAGAGAATACTGGAGGTAAGCTAGACAAACAATAGACAAACTATAGATGTTACCTTATTTCCAGGGAAACTAATCAATAATACAGTGCATGAAACCTCTACTTTGGGACACCTCCTGTAAGTGAACACCTCCCGTATGTGAACACCTCTAGTAAGGAAACACCTCCTGTATGTGAACACCTCTAGTAAGGGGACACCTCCCGTATGTGAACACCTCTAGTAAGGGGACACCTCCCGTATGTGAACCGACCTCCTGTAAGGGAACACTTCCCGTATGTGAACACCTCCTGCAATAGAACACCTCCCGTATATGAACACCTCCTGTAACGGAACACCTCCCGTATGTGAACACCTCCTGTAACGGAACACCTCCCGTATGTGAACACCTCTTGTAAGGGAACACCTCCCGTATATGAACACCTCCTGTAAGGGGACACCTCCCGTAAGGGGACACCTCGTGTAAGGGGACACGTGGTTATTTTTCATAATAAAACAAAAACGTCTCGTGTCACAGCCCCCACTCCCCGAATCAATATTGGTTTTGGCTTTGGTTTGGGTTTGGTTTTGGTTCATTTGATCATGATTGATCATACAGATAGATACAGATCATTACAACAGTGCTTGGGGGAGGCTGGAGGCTGTTCGAGATAGCATACAAGTTGCACCTTGTAACAAGTGTCCTAAAACGTATTAAACAGGATTGTAGCTAACGCCTGCACATGTATTAGTGCTGACAAACTGTTGTCTGTTCATGAAAATTATGAAAAGTATTGCCATACATGTACAACAAATCAGATACTAAATACATGTGTGAAATTAGAAAGGCCCCTGTTTTCCCGTAATGTCTTTTGTATCATTCTTTAATAGGAAAGTCTACAGAGAAACCCTTACAAGAGCTCCATATAATCTTGATAAGTGTTGGGGCGGTGATCTTAGTCATGATCATTCTTACCTTGGTTGTGGTCTGCTGTAAGAAAAAGGCCGGTCGTGCAGATAAAACACATCCCCAAGACGTGGGTTTCCATAATACGTGCTTTGAAATGCACCCTGATGTGTTACATCCACTTGCCATGAACAATTACATGTTAGAGAAAAGGGGATGGAGCCAAGATGACAAGTCACACGACATTGTGTGAGAGTAGCTGTGAGCTTTCGGTGTACGTCTAGTAAACATATTAGTACGTGCACAGGTTCACTCACTACTAAGTTGCTTGTTGCATTTGATCAATTTATATGTATGCTTGCATTTTTTTAAACTACATTACTTTTCACGACGCCATTTGTAGGAATATTGTTATTGCATTCTTACAGCTGGAATACATCCACACAATCGACTCAGTACGAACCAACCCAAATCACCATGAGTGCGCATGCAGGCTAACGAGGAAACAGGAACCATGCTGGAATGTAGCCGCTTAGTCTTTATTCTCCACGTTTTTTCATCCTCTACCCACAGCCTTTGCTTGGATCGATAGACAAGGAGAATCTTTTTTTTGGTTCAAACACAACTGCCTACTTTTCATATTACTACCCCTCTAGACAAGATTTTGGAGGTTGAAACCAGTTTAAACAAAAGCGTTAGCAAGACCAGAACGAATTAAATAGTTCAACTTGTAATGAGGACGTATAGTACTGTACGCACCAACTGTACTGTACGCACCAACTGTACTGTACGCACCAATGTCCACACTAATACGTTTACGAAAACCTCAGTTTTCATTTCACTGAAATCGTAACAAACGTTTTGTGTCCACACTAGGTTTTCCTATCGCTTTGTCCGTCCAAACTAATACATTTTCATTTGGAAACGCATCTTCTAAAACGCTAAAGACAGATGATGCGCATGTCATACATTATTTTGATTGACACATCACTCACTCTCGAGTGTTTTCGAAAAACTCGGTTTTTGCTGTCCACACAAAAACGATAGACCTCAGTTTTCGAAAACCTCCTCTTTGGGAAGCGTTTTCGAAAACCTTTCGAGAAAAGTATTATAGTTTGGACGCGGATTGGCCATTTAAACGCATCGAAAACGATCCGTTTTCGAATGAAAATGTATTAGTGTGGACGGGTCTACCGCACGTCGCACACTGTTACTTACTCCTTAGCTTGCTATTTTATCAAACGGATTGTCTCGCGCATGTATGTGCACGTGAATATCGCATTGCCCTCTCCAAGACGGAAACTTCTGACTGATTAACAATTCACTATTTCTCAATACTTGTTTTGCATTTGCTGGACCCGGTCTTTGAATGCACAGTACAGCAGGCACGAAACAACCTTTATTGAAACAGGCGGTATATGATACCGCTTGTGGTACGTCAGATTACATTCTGTATATTCAGGATCTGTTTACGACTGTTGATTAATGTTTGTTTTCCAGATGTAGGTAAGCAACATACAAATGAAGGGTTATTTTGTTGTTGTAACTTTCAGAACTTGTAGTTTGCGGTATTACAAAAACACAGTCGAAAGATATTTTGGAAATTTCGGCCTGAAATCCATACATCATCCAAAAGAAGTCAAGCTCTTTTCGTTATTAACAAGTCTTAAAATGTTGTACAGTATATTAACTATTAAGTACTTCAAAATGGCCCTGACAATGGATATTGTAATCCTCGCTTCGCAATATATAATTATACGATGTACACTTGCTACCTAACGATCTATGTTTACAGCTTTACACATTAAATATTATTAGGGGTTTTAGACGGTATCTGCTTTGAATAGGAAGTTATCAAAAACAACTATTCCAGCAAACGCAGATTTTGTCTGTCCAAACTAGGATATGACGACGGTAAAATAAATGTAAGAGACTTTGTTGCAGGTAAAGAGTGATTTGAACTTTAATATTACAGCCGTTTTCGTTATTACGCGACGGTCTTTCGATAGTTTCCCGCCGCCGAAACATGGCAATGGGCTTCCGTCAATCGTCAAAGTGGGAGGAGCAAAAAGCGTTGATTCTTCCTTGCGTTCCGTTCGCTCCGTGAGTTTAAAAGTACAAGCTAAGAAGTCGAGTCGGCTGCTTTCCGAGACTAGTAATTTTTGTCGTATTTAAAAAAAAAACTTTACACGTGCTACAGAAGCTAGCTGTTTCGATATTTGGCTCCTCCCACTTCGATGATTGACGGAAGGCTATTGCCTTATTTTGGCTGTAAAATATCAAAAGCCCGTCGCGTAACAACAAAAACGGCTGTAATTATCGGAAGGTGATGCATTGTATTTTTGTTTCGGCTGCTACAATAACCAAAATAACTTGTGGGCTGGCACAATGACCGATATTTGTTCGCCGTCTAGGTAAACTTCGTCAGTATTTTTCATCTTCAAGAAAAAAGGGAACAAACATTTAATTTAATTTGTAGCCAGTGGCTTAAGTCTTTAAAGAAATGCTTCTTTGGAGATACCGCTCGCTGATAAGGAATAATTGAATAAAAATTGGAAAGCAAAATATTTGTATACATAAGGTGAAGATCTATTTGTTCATTTGAATATTTGAAAGGTCAAACTCTCCACCGCATTTCCTTACCCCCACTCCCCATAAAAATAACCGAAAATTGAAATATCGAAATAAAGTAAAAACAAAAAGGATTAGATTTATTGATCGGTTTTTAAATCATTAAACTAATCATTACCTCATCTAATACAACTCATTTTAGCAACTGATCTTCACATATTTCAGGAAAGGTCGAACAAACAAACGTTTACTTGTAACGGTTTCAGCAAGTTTAAATTTAAATTTGAAATGAAAACTGAAAATAAAATCTTGAACTCACTATAATATATTATCTATAGAGGCAGTCCAAGCTGCATTGGTAATATTGAGTTTCGATCTATAACTGATGATTTTATAAATAATTCGTGATCAGATTGGCTACTACAGACAAGTACTTTGATCGGACACAATTACAGATAAATCATGTTTGTTTTTTTTATCTTTGAAAACGAAATGCTTCTTTTATGTTTTGATGATACATAAGCTCATCAAGCTTTGTCTTTGATTTGTTTTGTACTCATGCTTTATAATGTTTGTATCACTAGTTAATAAAGCGTCAGTATCAAGCTTTGAAACGTCTCATTTTAATTTGGTGTAATAATTCATTTTAGAAAGAAATTTTAAGCCAACCTGTACTCATCCTGACAAATCAGCCGAATTTCGCAAAACATAATTTTGATCTGATATTTTTCGTCCAACTGGTCGTGAAACATTGATATCAGGAAACGAACAAGGACCAACAGGAACTGAGGACTGCAAATTACGTGCCGACTGATATTTTGACCGTGTAATTCCATTTCGGCTTTAAAGATGTGCTCACAAACTATACGGCAGTAAAATCAGTACTTTATTAATATTTTCAACCTACCCACCTTACCCAGTGCGATTCTGTATTTTTCTTGGCGTACATGCATTTTTTTTTCAATAGGGTTGAACATGTCTTGTTTATTGTAGCGTTTGGCGCGCGCCCCAGAACTGTTTGGAAATTGAGCTTTTTTTTTTGACGAGTGTTCAATAAAGACACCCCAGGACGATACATAATTATATCTGTCTTTCTGATCGCGTCGACGATTTTAGGCCGAGATGGTATTGCTACGATACAAAGAGGAAAATAATACATCTACTTCTACTTTTATTCTTCACAAAGCCTTACAGCATCTAGTGAAGGGAGCCATGGTCAGTATGGTCAGCCGTTACAATAATGAATATATAAATAAACGTCAAGTTCATAGATCAATAAATCAATAAATCAAAAGTAATTAATTAATTAATTAAATACATGTAAATATGTAAATTCCTTAATTATTGGTTAAGTGCCAGAAACTCTGAAGCTGACTGTTTAAACACTTTGCCACTATTTGATGATACAACATATTAAGGTAGTGAGTTCCAGTTTTTTTTACAGTTCTTGGGAAAAAGCTATACTTATAACAGCCAATACGAGGTTGTAGAGGAATAAAAGTATGATCTCTTAGTAAACTATGTTTAACGAGTTCAGATGGCAATTCGATACTGCATGATTGGATTGCAATCTGGTTATTGATAATTTTATTGATAAAAGTAAAAGCCTGCTTTATAGCTATACGTGACATGAGACTGTTCCATCCTAGATCCAGAAGGAGGGCCGTGACACTCAGTGCATATCTGTCATAAGCTCTTGTGACAAATCGGGCGGCTCTTCTTTGGATTCTTTCAATGTCATCGATGTTCTTCTTTGTATATAGGTCCCATGCTGCGGAGGCGTACTCGAGGTGTGGTCTAACCAGCGTCTTGTATGCTGTGTCTTTCACTTCTTGTGAGCATTTCCCGAGATTGCGTCTTACGAAAGCGAGAGATGAATTAGTTTTCTTAGTAATTTCGGCCACATGGGTATTCCACCTCATATCATCTGATAGGTGAACATCTAAGTATGGATGATCTTTAGCAGCCAGTTCCTTCGATATTGTAGTTATAGAGGGTGGGATGTTTCTTTCTTGTTAATCGTAGTTGGTTCAAAACATTTAGTTATGTTAAATCCCATCTGCCATTTATGAGACCATTCTATCAGATGTTTTAGGTCAGATTGCAAACTTTTAGCATCTTCTGTTGATTCAATGTTCCTATACAAATGATAATCATCGGCAAAGAGTCTGATATTGGATTCGATGTTATCCCCAATATCATTGATATAAAGGAACATCAGGGGACCCAATACGGTTCTTTTAGGCACCCCCGATGTCACTGGGATGAATTGAGAATACTCTCCGACTCTCTGCTGTCGTTGGGTCAGCCATACCCTGATCCATTGCAGGATGCAGCCTCTCACTCCATAATTATGATGTAGTTTGTGGAGCAGTCGCTCGTGGGGCACAGTATCGAATGCCTTGGCAAAGTCGAGGATGAATAGATCTGCCGGTTTGGGTGTTGTTGTCCATGTTCTTCGTCAGGTCATTGATCGTAGTAATCAATTGTGATTCACAGGAATGATATTTCCTGAATCCATGTTGGTAGTGGACCAGGATATCATTGCTGTCCAAATGGTTCATAATTTGACCAAACAATATATGTTCTAACAGTTTACATGTGATGGCTGTTAGGGAGATTGGTCTGTAATTTGCTGGATTTGATCGTTTTCCTTTTTTGTACACTGGGGTTATATTTGCTGTTAGCCAGTCATGTGGTAGTATCCCAGAGTTAATTGATTGACTGAAAATTATCTGTAGAACTGGCGCGATTTCAGTAGCAACTGTTTTCAAAACATTTATTGGGAGTAGGTTAGGACCACAGGCCTTGTTAATATTTAGTTCCTGTAGTAGTCTAATAATACCATTCGTGTTTATCTCGGTAGGTGGTATATCTAGTGTATCACTTCTGCCTTTACTTGCAATTTGGTCAAGGTTTTCCGTAGCAGTGTCAATAAAGTGTTCTTTGGCTATAAAAAATGAAAACTATAGATGTCTCTTTAATCTTGATCAAACAAGAATGTTCTTTTAATACACATATAAGCAAGCCTATGAGCGGAGAGCTGCTAGCAGTCTTCCATCATGCTCTTTTTGATTCCGGCCATAGACGAGTGCATGTGTCAACGATAAGGCACACAATTCCTTCGAGACCAGATAATATCTCGGACATTTCGACGCTGGAAATGTTCTGGTGCTGAGGTTATGCCAAATGGCAATCAGTTGTAACAACATCTGCCGAAGGGGGTAATGAAAGTAGTAAGAAGAGCTGACTCCCTTGACAGAGGAATCCGGTGGAAACCCGAATTAGCATGAAGTTTGCTGAAAACGTTTGCTCCACTCAACTGGGCCAGTGTCTGCCACGTGTCGCTCCCGGCAGACTGAGTCATTCAGTCTCGCAAGGTCCACGCAAATTCGCACTTGATCATTGGACTTAGGAACCACAACCATTGGAGCACACCAATCAGTTGGGTCTTCAACTGGAGAAATTACTCCCTGAGCTTCCTTCCCAGTGCCACTCTTCGTGTAGTATCAATAGCATACGGTT
Organism: Actinernus sp. WN-2022; assembly: GCA_030867875.1. Taxonomy (NCBI): domain Eukaryota; kingdom Metazoa; phylum Cnidaria; class Anthozoa; order Actiniaria; family Actinernidae; genus Actinernus; species Actinernus sp. WN-2022. Next base: position 51,437,673 of record JAOWCC010001751.1, on the reverse strand, counting down.
CTGCCCCCTATTTCAACTTGATGTGATACTCAGTCTTGAGCTTCCCTAATAGTTTGAGGAACTCCTTCGGATTACTTCCTCATTCTAGTTGACAAAATTCCGGCACCAGAGAAATGAGACTGAGCGCTTCAATAGCTGGTCTACGAATATTCTCTCGCTGGTGGACATGTTTTTCGACGATATGTTTCCTTCAAACACTCCTTGGACGTTCAACCTTTGTGGACAAGGATCGGTCGGTTTGGTTGCATATTGTGCTAAGTCACGTCCCGTGTTCCTGAATAACTGTTCGGGGATAACCGTAACATCCGTGTCCAGTTTTTTAAAAGGTAACTTCAATTCTAAATCAACTTTCCAGTAATTGTTATCGGTGTTCAGGTCCTCAATGACAATAGAACCCATAAAATTATCTGAAGTTAATTGATCCACTCTTTTATCACTATTGCAAACCTCTTGATAGTGCCCTATTTTCTTACAACGGTGACATTCCGCCTCTCTGGCGGGGCACTGATACCGTGCCTGCTACACTTTGGTGCGGGTTTAGTTTTCTGTGTGCTTTGGTGTGTAGTTTTCAGGCTGAAAGCTTCCACTTGTTGGAGACCACATCAACATTCTTGGTCAGCTCTTTTGTTGGCTGACCAGTGACGCTTCCGATCATCTGACGACAGTCTGCTGATTCATTACTGCTTCCTTCATCTAGCTTCATTAATAGCCTTGGTTAGGGTGAACTATGAGTTAAGCTGAAGTTTTTGGAAAAGTTTAGCATCTTGGGGACCCACAACGGGTCTGTCGCGTATCAGTTCGTCCGTTAGACTACCGTACGAGCAGTGCTTCGCAGGCTGTGAAGATCCGTTACGCAAGAATCTACAGTTTCACCTGGAGCTTGGACACAATTTAAACTGGCTTATATTCCTATTAAATATAGAATCAGTTTTACAATATGAGTTATTACCTTTAAGGCATGCATACATGGACTTGCTCCGGTTACAGTAGTGAATTAATTACGGTAAGGAAACGCTCTATCTACGCCCTGCGTTCTAATTTAGAGCTATTATTGCAACCACCTAATGTAAAAACAAAGGCAACGCTTGGAGATTCACAGCAGCAGCACCTGCAAGAACATTTTTAATAGTTTTAGCTAACTTTTAAGTACTATTTTTAAAAGAGAGGCCGTGTTGTACCGGTAGATATCTCAGTATCTATAGATACGAGCCGCTTCGCCGAGGATCTATACCTCCGATACAATACGGTCTCGAATTTTATAATTACTTTAAAAACTTATAGTTGTAGAGTCATGTTGTTCAGTTATTTTGGTGATCGACTTATTTTGGCCGAGAAAGTCAAAGCTAAAGTTTATGTAAATGAGACCAGTTCTATATCATATTTATAAACACTCATTAAACATTCATTACTTTTTTTAAATAATAATTATAATATTATTAGTTAGATTACAAGTTTTAATTATTGTCCACATTGCATGATATTAGGCTTCAAATTCATGACTTTTTAGGAACACTTATTAAGAGATATTTCTATTTATTATACATTTATTGTAATTATATAGTTTTACAATTTTAACCTTAGATTATTTATTCTAGTAGTATTTTAGTTCCGGTATACTGTAATGCGCGTTTGATCATATGCCCATGCTAATTTACGCACTATAAATATTATTATTATTATTATTGTATGTATGTACTACAGTTTGTCAAATACACTGGAAATGCAGTCGAATTTCTTGAAACAAAGTTTTGTTCGAGAATCCGGCCACTTCATCGGGTATGCTGATTTTAATACAACTCTCTGACTTGTCGTACTTCTTTATAAACTTATGATAAACTTCTCGTGCCACTGTATTAATCTCTCTCTCAATCTATCTATATATAGCAATTTTCATAAATTATGATCCCCTCAATTATATCGGGTGCATTGTGGATAAATGACTGCTGATCGAGCCTTGAAGTACCAGTTTTTAGTATACGTAGAGATATCAGGCCGGTAATCAGACCAAACGTTCAACCCGAGCCTTTATCTATATTAAATTTGAACCGATGCATTTTCTATGTTAGATGATAAAAGTAACATTTAATATTTTCTAATGCCTCGTTGAATGTGGAATCAGACACGACACTGCTAAAAGAAATATCCGTCATTCGCGTTGCAGAAATAATATGGGGTACAGAATGCAACTGGCTGTCTTCATACTAGTTCAAGGACACTTCGGTGATTTGGTTTAACAAGAAATAGTTCTCAAAACTTAGCTCTAGCTATCTGAACTGACATATGAACAAAATGGTATTGCGTGCAACATCTCATTTTTTCAGAACGTTAATTAGGTTATTATTTTCAATGAAAAAGATGAAATGTGGTTTTAGGTGACTCTAAATTAAAAATCTAATTTAAATACTGTTCCAATGAGCAAATATCACACACAGACAAAATGATACGCACAGTGGATTAGCAATTTGAAAAAACAGATAACCATTCCTGGGCTTATTCTTTAAAATAATGCAATTTTGCACTTTATCGAACTCGCGATTTGTACATATCAAATCGGCACAGATATTTATGTTCTACTAATTGGCTTAAATTTACTAGTATCCATAGTTGCTTCATGACTTTGATATCTCCACTTTAAATGAAGATATATTCGGCAGAAAAACGTACTCACTCCAGGTTAAAATAACTATGTCTCATATCATATTTTGTTCCACAAAACTTCCGAGCTAGCAAACGCTAAATGTTACGCATGCGGAACTGAAACTTTTTGATTCTGAATTATTAATAAATAGCAGCTATCCAGTCTGTAGTTCTATGTTACAAGCTATATGCTTGAGTCTTTCCTTCTTTTGCTGTGCAACCACACGTACCTACAATAAAATAGAACGTGTGACATTCAGGAATGTGAGATGTTTGATAAAATTACGGTACTAACAACTTGTTCACTTTAGCCAACATAACTACATCCATGCAGGTTTTTGTTAAACATAGCGTCCAGTGCTAAATCTTCACATGCACCACTTTATTTCATTGCACCGTGCACACGACAGACTACAAATAATGCAGATCAATCCCGTTATTAATAGAATACAGCTATTTTAGCGGGAAAATTTGTTGCTGTTGTTGTTATATTTCGAAAATGAAAATTCGTATCTTTTGCATGAAATTAATTCAAATCAAAAACTAGCACGCTTTCTTATCAGACGATATCGGCGCTGAGCTAGTTGCATTCTGTATTATCTCCCACATTATTTATTGTAATGGGAACGACGGGTTCTCTAATATTAGTACCATTACACTGACCAGCTGTTCGTGTGACATAGCATGCAGCAACAGGCTGAATACTGCCTCTAAAATTTATAATCATGCTTTCGTTATTTCAGTTTGTGATAAGTTTGTGCTAGAAAATAGATAAAATATGTATTATATAACATAGGAAATCGGTTAAAAAGAGATATAGAAAAAGGCCCCGGTTAAACGTTTTGGAAAACGGGTACTTTGAGGCTCGATCGGCAGTCATTTACCCACAATGCACCCGATATATATAGTTGACCTATGTACCTATAAACTTTCTTTTATCGTGAAATGGTTGTAAAATCCTTATTTGTTGGCTCTTTCGAGCAGAAGTGGACACGAGCTGAAGTGAACTGAAAACGTTGACCAGCGAGAAGCACTGATATTGCTGTGCGACCAACTTTCAATCAGACGCCAGTAATCAGGCCCTTGTTAAGAAAAAAATGACCTGCTCGTAAGCCAGTCAGAATTCAGTAATCATGCCTCCTATGTTTAAATTGGAATCGACATGTACACTATATAGTTTCTGTAGGAGTATCGGGCATCGGTAAACTGTATAATTAGCTTTCTCTACACTCAAATCGGCCGAGAGACTGACACCATGAATCGCTCTGCATGCTGGTTGGCTAAAGTTAATGAGATTATCCTTGAAATGAATTGAAAACCTTTATCGGACTGTTTCTCGGCTCTTCTTTTCGGCCAAAATATGTATTTCCCATGGGTGACACAATTTCGCTGGTATGTTTGGTATTGTCACCTATAGGACATATAAACCACTCCTTAACTGGTCTCACCACTTGACGCCAACCAGTTTTCTCAGTTTTTTGTCCTGGGCTTTTATGGATGAAGAATCTGCCACCACTCGAGAGGATTTGAATCAGTTCAAGCTTTTTCTACTGGAAGAGATAAAGCAGCATAAATTGGACCTTTCTGCTCAGTTCAGTAAGGCCAGCGATACTGCAGATTCTGCTTTCACCTTGTCCAAACAGCTTAAAATTTGTTCGGACATCTCTTTTAAGAGCGTTCGGAACGAGAAAAGTTTCAAATTCAATATCGAGGTTGTTGATAAACTCAAAGCCGCTTTGATTGCTACTCACATTGATGATAAGGACAATTTAATTCAAGCTCGAGGCTAGAGGTTCTGGAGCTGATAGATGAACGGAACCGTAAAATAAGGATCGCTGATACATCTGAAGCAGGATGGCTAACCGTTAAACATTACGAAAGTAACGTTGTAGCCCTTAGTGCCAAGGACGACACGAAAATTCGGGCGGCTGAAAAAGAAGCTTTACGGGAACGCAGTCATTTTAAAACCAAGCGAAATTTGGAACGGTTTCAAGGCAGAGGCGTACTGGCAACGAGGGCAGTCTCGACAGTTCAACCAACCCTTTGCTTCGCAGTTCATGAGTCAACAGCAGTTTAGAGGGTCATGCCGTTTCTGTGGAAGCCCGGGTCACTGGTGGTACGAATGCCCGGTTCGCCTTGCAAGATGCATGCCTGTCGGAAATATCAGTAGCGCCACCGCTAGTTCGTCCCTTCAAACCCGCTGATCACATTCTGGATTCTACATTCCTCCTGTTGAAGCCGGCTTCGTGGTATCTCCGATGAGACTACCAAGCTTACTAGTTTTTTCCCCTGTGGAGCAAGAATTGGACACTTTAGTGTCAGATAAGTGTATTGATCAGATGCTTGACTTCTTTAGGAATAATTTGTATGAGTATAAGCAGGGTGACGCAGTCCCTGTTGTTGAAGGTCGTTTACACGATCATATTCAGTTTTGGATAGACAGAGGTGCGCCACAGTGGGTTTCGAATGTCATTAAATATGGGTATTCTATTTCCTTTGAGAGTTTTCCTGTCAGCATTCATTTTAAGAACAACAAGAGGCCCTGAGTGGCCTTAACTCGGGCCATCTATAGCATGTACTGCATGGAGTTCTAGCATAATTTTGTGTCAACATGGTTTGTGCTAGAGTAGCCAGAGAATTGGTTCTCTACTGATGCTCTTGTCTATCAAATGTCAATGTGCAAATGCCCCACGTATTCCGGGGGGTGGGGGGATGGGGGGGGGGGGGTAGGTTAGGGTAGGGTAGGTTAGGGTAGGGTATGCCTGGGTGGGGGGGGGGGGGGTTTGGAAATGATAGAGCCATAATACACACACACCACACATACATACATTTCAGCCACAATTTCCTTCAATTCTGTAGTTTAATATTACTTTCTGTTCAATATTATTGTTCCTTGAGGGTCGTTAGAATTACAAAAAAACTTGGTATGGGTGTTGTTGATTGAAGTGCAATGGTTATTTGACTAGTATGCACGATATTAAGTCACTCAAATGTGATGCATTGTAATTATATCAGGTACAGTACGACTATGAGAAATCAAGCAATTTAGAACAACAAATTCCACATAATGTTGCTATTCATTGTGAATAGTTAGGTAATGTCATTCTACATGTGAAATAAAGTCATCTATTTGTAATTCTCAATTATTAATAAACCAGTAGTGGAGACGGCTGACATTCAGGCTAAATTCTCAATACAATATTTTCGATTGAGGTCGTAAACTACAGACCACCATTTTCTAGTATTAGTGAGCTGCCACTGTGCTAGTGCTCAATCCATTTTCTACATCTTGAAGGAGACTGAAACTTATAATGGCAGGCCACAAAGAAACATGCAATGTCCACTCTTTTTATATCATTGGGGTCGCAGCAAGATTAATTTTCATTCCCAAATAATTCGTAAGAGTACTCGTACTCCTGATCATGACCGAGTGAAAGTGACGATGCTGACGCCAAGAACTGAGGAACAACAACAACAATTACATTTATTTTCTCATAAGATGATGGAAATGTTTTCGAGTAATAAGGCATAATAAGAAATACAATGATGAGAAGGTAGGTCCTTAAGGTAACCTTAGGGTTATCTTAAGCCAGGACCACCTCAGATAGAAAACACTGAAACAAGATCTAGCTTGCATGGATATATAATGGTAACAAGAAAGGGGAAGGGAAAGAAAGAGTGCCACTTGCATGTAAGTATACTCTCAGTTCTGGACCAAATTTAGCTATGTTATGTTATAAACTTGCAATAATGATAAATACGCTACTCTATGCATAATATCATTATGTCAGTTCTAAAAAAACCACATTAAATACACTGTAGAATGCCTAAACCAAGAGATAATAATCAAATACAAAGAGGTACAGGCCAGATGTAAATAAACCCGGGAAATAGAACAAAATAAAACCAGTGTCAATAACACGCCAAAGATAAATATGCGATTTCCACATCAGAGTCATTTATCGTTCCTTTGAAAAAATCTTCATTTCGGATTACTTACTCAGTTTATACTCACTCACTGCATGCTGGATTTTCGTTCCTGAATTTATAAACATTTAAATACATGTGCATGGGGGCGAAACGACTGTAATTCTTTTAAAAGACCCCTGTCAGTCAGAGAAATGAGAAATCGGGTCATTTCTACTACACTTTCGAGAGGTTAATAACAATAAATAACTGACACAACGACAGTCAATTGGTATAAAGGTTATCATGTTCAGATTAGCGGCTACTTACATTTACAAGCTGTTGTCTTTATAGTCAGTGCAGTGTTGATCGCAGAGCAGCCTGTCACGAGTGTATCTTAAAGCATGTCGCATAATATGTGATAAATTCCCGACCAAAGCCCGTGAAACACCTCTCAGCTTTAGAAAAGACAAAAATATTGGTTTTGCACTTGAAGGAACCTTTGGTTTACACAAAAACACAGCTGGCGATTTCTGACTCGAGCCAGCCGAAGGCCTGGCCCGAGTACTAAGTCGGCTAGAACAAATTCTGCTTTTGTTTCACAAGCCATTTCGGACCTTTATGAACTCGGTTTAATTACCAAGGTTTTTACCCCTCCGACTGTTGTCAATCCACTTTCTGTTTCGTTTAATTCGGAAGGTAAAGGTAGACTTATTCTTGACTTAAGACATGTTAATAAATGTATTCCTACACTAGGTTAGGTTTAGAATGGAAGATTGGAAGGTATTTATGTAGTATGTAGTTCCGGGTGGTTTTTTGTTCAAGTTCGACATGAAGTCTGGTTATCATCATGTCGATATTACTCTTTCGCACCAGCAGTTTTTGGGTTTTTCGTGCCCTCTTAATTCGGTGTCTCTTAGATTTTTCTAAGTTTCAATGTACTTCCTTTTGGGTTATCATCGGCTCCTTATTTGTTTACTAAATTATTTCGTCCACTTGTTAGACATTGGAGAGCTCAAGGTTTTCACTTTGTTTTGTGTTTGGACGATGAAGTAGATTGTGAGAAAGATTTATCTACCGCATGTTTGGCTGCTGAGACTATTCGTTTTGATTTAGCTAGAGCCGGCATCGTGGCTAACAGTACCAAATCTGTTTGAAGACCTACTTCGAGTTTGGAATGGTTAGGTTTAGTTTGGGATCTTCGTGAGGGCTTTATCGCTATCCCGCAGGCCAGGCTTGACAAACTTATTGAGTCATTGCAAGCTTTGAAGAATAGGTTGCATTGCGTTTCTCCTCGTTTCTTTGCTTCAGTTGTTGGCAGGATTGTTTCATTAACACCTGGTGTAGGCAATATTACGTTACTTATGTCTAGGTTTTTGCAGTCTGTTGTCCGTTTCAGGGATTCCTGGGATACCCCGTTTGATTTGTCTTCCTATCAGTTTTTCCGCAGTGTTTGGATGAAATTGAATTTTTGGTTGAGTAATTTTTCCAAGCTCAATGAGAGAGCCCTTATCCAGTATTCACCACCTGTTGTTATTATGCATTCGGGCGCCAGTGGGTTGGCATGCGGCGGTCATGCATTGTGCGTGGACTCCCTGGAATTTGAATTGTTTTTTCAAGTGTTTTCTTCCTTACAAGTAACCTTCGATAGCAATGCCAGGGAATTGTTGGCCATTTTATACGGGCTCAAGTCTTTTAGGACACTTATAAAAGGTAAAACTTTCAAGGTTTTTACGGACAACAAAAACGCGGCTATTATTTCCAGGAAAGGTAGTATGTCACTACGTTTACACGATTTCGCCTTGCAGATTTTTCAGTTTTGCGTGATCAACAATGTTTCCTTAGAAGTCCATTGGATTCCCAGGTCCTTGAATGATTTCTCCGATTCCATGAGCAGGGTTTATAGATTATGACGACTGGTCGGTGTCCATTGAATGTTTTGCACATGTTAATTCACTCTTTGGACCCTTTTCAGTTGATCGTTTTGCGTCTTCCGTTACCGCAAAATGTCCTAGAGTTTTGGTGTCCTGGCTCCGAAGGTGTGGATGCCTTTAGTGTTAGTTGGGCAGGTGAAAACAACTGGCTTGTTCCTCCTGTCTATTTGATTTCTCGCTCTGTTTTACATCTTCTAGAGCTCGCGGCGTGTTATTAGTGCCTAAGTGGCCTTCCGCTGTTTTTTTGGCCTATTCTTTTTCCAGGTCGCAATCTTCGCTCTTCGGTTAAGGAAATCGTGGAATTTGGTGATCCTATTGGTATTTTCAGTCCTTCCTCGCCTACCCACAATACGATTTTTTCTACATTTAGGTTCACATCTCCGATATTAGCTGTTTGCTTGGATGCTTCCTAGATGGATCATCAAATCGTTTTGGGTTAAGGGGTTGTCCCCGTATACTTAGTTATCGTTCCGCTTTAGGCGCGGTTTTCCTTTTTTGGCTATCGGGCGGGTTGTATATCACGGTTTTCCGCCAAAGATGCGGGTGGTGCCGTTTTCGCCTTGGGCGTTGTAGGTTACGTTATAGTTCCGCCTAAGGTGCGGTTGTATGGTTTTTTACCTATTCGCTTTGGGCGCTGTATCTTGCAGGTTTCCGCCTAAGGTGCGGTTTTTTGAGTTATTGTTACGCTTAACAGTTGTCTTTGTGTTTATTAATTTAATTTTGTCTTATTTCTCTTTTGCAAATCGTTTCAGAAATATCTCGAGTCTGGGGTTGAAGTCTTTAGCCAGGCAGGTTTCGCCTGTACTTGCCCCTTGTAGAGCTCCTGCCACCCTCAAGGGATATCTTTCTCATTGCAAGAAGTGGAAGGAGTGTGCGTTACTCTCTCCTGAGATCCGCTATTTTCCAGCGGATGATACTTATGTAGCTTTGTATTTACTTAACTTAATTTCAGTTTCATCGGCGTTTTATGCAATCTCGTACCCAGACCCCATTTGTTTCTTACTGCGCATGCTCGACGAAAAAATAAGGCTCTGGAAGAATCCGATTTTTGTGTATTCTGATTGGCTGTTCTGAACAATGCAATTTCACCGGAAGTCGAACATAAAGCATTTCTGGAGGGTTGATTTATTTGGACAAAGGCATCGGAAATATGGGGCCGGGTTATATAAACGCTAAAAACCGTTGGATTTTACCTAAATGGATGCTGCTAAAAATCTTCAGGGATTCTTAGATATTTGCTTGTATCCACTCGGGAGTTCGTATCACTTCATCGTCAACATACATCGCACACAGTACATGAATATTCTCAGAATTTGAAAATCGAACTCAACTGGATATAGCCGCGGGATTTACCGTAACAGATAGGCAATACTCTACATTCCCATATTAACAACAATGTTCGTAAGTGCTCTATAGACAGAAGTGGCGTTTTCCGATTTCGTAAAGTTGTGAACAGGCGCTGATCGCTTAAATATAAGCGTTTGTATGGGAATGTAACGAACTCCAGCTTTCAAGGAGCTATAAAAATACGGGAGAATCGTAAGTAAAAATGCCTTGACTTGCTTCTACGGTGTATTCAGTTGCTATTTGTGTGGTCATCTGGCTCAGGTAAGGCGATTTCAGCGAGTTTTCGATCCCCATGAATCCTCTTGTTTACTCAGGAATCTGTGATGTCCATCACACGATAAAGAAACGATCCTGATGCATGAAAATAAAGCCTTAAAATCCAACCTAAAAACGGCAGAAGATGAAAGAGACTCCCCAAGGCTTGCCCTGACACTAGCAAGCAAAATATCACTATCAAGATACCGGGTAAACGTCCAAATCCAAAGCAAAACCGAGGCCTGAGGCGCTGAGAGAGAATCGAGGGTGACGTAATGATAAGCATGCGCAGATTCAACGGAAGTCCGTGATTCGCGGACTTCCGGAATCGGATTCTTCCAGAGCCCTATTTTTTTTGTCGAGCATGCGCAGTAAGAAACCAAATGGGGTCTGGGTACGAGATTGCGTTTTATGCCAAGGAGAGAGGCCAATATCTCCGACCCGGTACTAAGTTTGGTAATACTTATTCTAGGGCTAGGGAAGCTTTCCTTGAGAAGCTTAAAGCTATTGGTCTTGACGCTGCTTGTTTTGGCCTTCATTCGCTTAGAATTGTGGAGCTTCCGCTGCAGTAATAGCGATGTACCTGATAGGGTTGTTAAGAAGCATGGTAGATGGAAGAGCGATACAGCCAAGGACTTGTATTGCTGTGAGGACATCAACCATCAGTTGATGGTTAGCTTAACATAGGAATATAGGTTATTTGTTTTGTTTACTCATCCCCGCAGCTTTGTTTTCTTGAGCTGGGATTGCTGGTAGGCTCCCTCCAGTCGTGTTTGTGTTCAGTATATGGTAAATGTTTTCTATTCGGCTGAACGTAGTGAAAGAGAATAGAACAGTTATTTGTTGAAGTCCAACCTTTTCGCGTTTTGTCTAATTTTTTTCTCAAATTTTCACGAGTCATAGAAAACAGCCGTTCTTCAAATATTATGTTGGAGAATTATATACTAGATTATGGGAGCATCCTAATATAAGAACGCGCGAATTCATTGGCTGCTCGGCACTATTTCGATCTGTGATTTAGCCGGGTTCTGGCTTTGTTCAGCCTCTATAGCTGTTTTTCAGGTCCGTTATAAATTCAGTGTGTGTTTTTTCTCGTATAACAAAATAATGCACTTTCGAGATCTTGGAAAGCTGCTAAATGTACTCGCGTTCCGCTCGTGCATCCACAGTTTTTCAAGACCTCGAGCGTGCATTACTTTGTTATAGAATATAGAGAACCATCTTTTATTTGTTAAATATTGGGCCATCCCAGCCTAAACGTTAACAATACAATAACTTTATTTAATATCTACTGTCGCCAGTTAAGACCATGGCATCAGTGACAAATAATTTCCGTACAACAATAACCATAAATTAAAGGAAAATGCTTTCCACTCCAATAAGGGTCGGTTAAATAATCAATTCAAAGATGATGAAAAAGAAACAAGATAAGACATGTATAACCAAGACTCAGCTAAAATCTAGAATTAATTCCGATTCTAATAAAGACTAATTGTTTTCGTGTTACTCTTTTTTCCCTTTTTAGGCTTACGTACTTGTTCATTTTAATTAGTTTTTCTCAATAACTTATTTGATTGTATACTACTGCCCATCATAGAGTTTGTTTTCGTTTGAGTTAGTTTTCATTAGTCTGTAGCATTAATTGCAACAGTGATCGAATCGTACATGTATTTTATTTACAAATCTGTTTTCAGTTATGAACCATCCAATTGTTTCATCCAGCACCATCCAGCAGTTCAAGGGCATATTAATTATTTTCTTTCAAGCAGTTAAGTTTAATATTTAATGTACATTGGAACATTGTATATTTTCCTGTTTCTAATTGATCTGTGATCAAATCAACCATTAGATCTTCCTAAGCCGAGCGCAGTGCGTTAGAAAGCGCCAAACAGAGCATGAAGAAAAATGTCGCCGACGAAACGAAACTTTATCCCTCGGAATGAAATTCAAACGACATACTGATGTGTACAACTAAATTCGCTATGTTGACATTGGTCAAAGCAATTCATTTCCTGGTGAGTTGTACATACTTTAATTTATTGAACTTAGTTTGAGATAGTGTCAACACTATTTACCTACTCTGATTTGTTTTCTAGTTGCTTCTCGGACAATTTTACGCCGTGGATGGTAAAAAGAAGAAAGCCGAAGTCGAGGGTAGGTAAACTCCTCAGTTAAAGCAATAAATGTGTTCTTGAATAAAGCTCTCATAGTATTAGGGTTGTCATAAGTGCAGAGCGGCGCAAAGAGATAGACGAGTGAGAAATGATGAAAACCAACATAAAATCATGTGGTATCCAATTCTCGGGAAAAAATGACCATTTCAAATACGTACTATACATTCAACAATGCTTTGTACTCTTTTTCTCAGCTCAAGTCTGTCGCTGTCTAGTTTAGGGCGTGTGTTTTTGGATCACAATTTTAGTTGTCATTCATACATAAATCATATTCCTGTTTTAAAACATAAGCAATTTTCTATTCAGCTTCACTCACTTCGAATTCTTTTGCGTTTGTTTGTGTAATCATCTATGGTATTTCAGCGCATTTCTTTTCGGAATCACTCGGAATATATCCCCCACACGCATCCTTAGCTTAATTTGGTTTACGTAGAAAACACTGGCGTAAATTATATTGTTTTCTCGTCCTTAGAAATATATAGGCTGATAACAATTCGAGATTATTATGAAAACCTTAACAGCAAGTACAATTGCATTTAGCGCAAGTTAATCAGTGTATTAGTAGTGCTGGATGTGGCCACTTAGGGCTAACTTCATTAATGAGCTCAACTTCATTAAATACATACTCATAAACACACAAGAGAATCGGCACCGAAACATGTTTGGAAGGCTTGTTATTGTACATCTAATTGCGTAAATGTTACCAAATAAAAACAGTCAAAAAAGTAAATAAATAACAAGACAATGTAAGAGATCAGCGGACCGCATCGCTATAATTATTGCTATCGTGATTTTGTTATTTCATTTCATTTTTATATCAGTTTATTTATAATAAAATTACGAGAGCATCCTAAAAAAACGGGATTTCATTGCGGACTGCTCAGCGTGCTTGATTTTCTTATAATGCATGCTCGAGTATTTGTTTCTGCGCAGATAGTTTTATTTTATAAAACAAATAGAACTAGATGGCTCCTATTTCCTATGATAAAATAATGCACTTTCGAGGTCTCGAAACTGAGTTGCGTTCCGCTCGCGCATCCTCGTGTTTTCAAGACCTCGTGCCGGCATGCATTATTTTGTTTTAGTATAAACCAACTAGTGGACTATTACAAATCCTGCATTCTGATTGGCTACCCTACTATAGGTGTATTTGTGATAGCCCATGGTAGAGAAAACCCGCACGCATTTTCACGAAATAATAAAATAATTCAACTTCAATTTGTTTCTTTCTATTATTAGATATTGTCCGACTAGTTAGTTTATACTAAAACAATTAGACCTCGGCTGCGCCTCATGGGCTATTGACTCGTAGCCCATTCCGGCTAAATAGAACACACGATATTTGTTAAATATCAACGTTCTCGAAATTAGGTGTATTTCAATTTATATTTATACCCAAGAGTTTTTGTCCAATCTTTCGGCATTCGTTCACCATTCTCATATTGATCGGTTAGTTAAAGGCCGAATACGATAAGAAATATAAGACTAATTATGGCTCATAAATGAGATCAGACTGATAGCGCGTTGTGAAGGTTATATTATTCGAAGGTGAAATATTTCTGCAGTAATTAACATATTATTGGGATGAATGGACAATTTAAACGTTTATTCGATCATAAAGAGTTAGTGTGATCTTATCTAGAACTTATTTCGTCTTATAAACCTTACTGGATAAGAATAAGAAGAGTATAAGTATCATATCAACAAAGAATTCAGTAGGTACACAGGACCTGATATATATATTTTAACAGATGTTTGCCAAGTGCAGTTAAGATTGGCTTCGGAGTCGTACGTAATAAAGTTAAAATAGTTTATTTACCCTGGGCTGAGGCCCTAACGTGTTATCTGAAGCAAAAGATGTATCATTAAATACTAACAAAATGATGGTGTGAACCAATTATCATTAACAAAGCGACTCTATTACCCACTCTACACTCCGAGTGGTTCCATCTGATAACTTGCAAAGCGAGTACAAATACGTACCTAGTGAATATTTAAAATATCCAGTTTGACGAGTTGGAGTTGCTTTGCGGCATATGGATACTTAGCATGTATCGAATTCTTTTCCCGAGGCCGAATACGAAAGACTGAGACCGTTTCAAAGTTAAAAAAATATCTTATGTTAAAGCCGACAAACTTGAAGTTCGCAAAACTGTAAGTTATGGCTGCCAAGCAACGGTACATATACGAAACAATTAACAAGAAAAAGAAGAAAATAATTACTGCGAAAAAACAAGACCTCACTGACCTGAACTTTTTTTTTTTTTTATTACATATATATTTACAGACAGGATTAGCAAAATAGTTTTTGAAAAAAAATCTAATCGAGTGCTTCTCCTGTACGGTAATTCACATGATTTTCGGACAGCACTGGCATAACAATATGAAGATAAAGCCGACAAAAGAATATACAAAACAAACAAACGAAGAGACGGAACAAGACAGAGAATACAAGCAAAACGAAAAAATACAATACAATAAAAAAAACAAAAAAACTCGTCAAATAGTATTATATACGATAATTGAAAATTTAAAAGGCTGTGTAAGATGAGGAAGAAGTTGGCAAACATTTCATTAAGATACGGAGAATTAACAAACGTCAAATCAAGTCAGAACGTCACTAGAGAAAAGAAACCGTTTGGTGGACACAATAAAATTCATACTTTCATTAAGGAGTTCAATATTATTTTCCAAATTTAATAATTGTGAGCCACAGATAAAAAGCTCTGACCTGAACTGCTGAAAGTTCTACTCAGTTATGTTAAGGTCTGGGTCAAGTACTATCATACACCTAATATAAGTATATAGGGGTGGTCTACTTTAGTGTAGTTTTACTCGAAAATCGTGATTTCACGATATTTCATGTAACTCGCGGGCCCTACTCATTTTTGTAAACATGGTTGCCATGGCAACTGAATCCGTGACCTTTGAACTCATTTTTAGGAAAGTATAATACAAGGCTTCGGGAGGAATATAAAGCGCACAAAAATCAGAAGTAAAGGCGGTAGATCTAATGCAGCTTACCATGTAGTTTGTCCGTCTAATTAGACATTGTATAATATTTAGCTCTAGTCTTAATTAGTCTTCCCATTAAAATAACCAACTTCCATAATTGGAGCAGAAAAGTGTGCACTAACCTTGATTCACTTGCATGAAAATATCCACTAAATTAGAACCTTCTACGGTATTCCAGGAGGACTTTCTAAAATTTCTTTAAAAGGTCACGCTCCATGTTTCCATGGAAACTGTCATTAAAATGTGTCAAGGTTGTGACTTTATCGAATCTGTTAAAGTGTCAAGAGTATATCTTACAAGCACGAAGAGATTGACAAACCCCTCTTGATTTGCGGCGGCCATATTCTCATCTTATGCCCCTGAGTATTTTCGCGCTACAAACTATAATTTGCTAAAGGCCATCGATAGTTTTTGAGGCGTCTCAGAAGGTAGCGGTAGAGAAGCTATAATTTTAGGGACCTAAAACAACCAGGACGGCGACGACAGTGACGACTGAAGGTAGAAATGTGTTTTATATAGAAATTTGGTCCCTTTAATTATTTGCCTTAATTACTTTCATATCCGGATCTTCGAAAAATATCGATAAGCGTAAATTAAACCGTTCACGCCGAATGAAAAAAAGCATCGCGTTGAGTCACCCGGGCAATATCATTTTGCTTGTAAACCCGGCTATCTTTGACCGTAGAGCCAGGGTAACTCAACTAGTGTTCTATTGCGAATCTTGCGTTCTCAGTTGGCGAAGCTACTCACTAACTACTTATTAACAATTACATGGCGTGTCGAGGTTAGTTGGCGAGGGGCGATAGAAACCAAGAGCGAATTGTTTTAGCATAACCAAGCTACCTGACGGTTCTTTTCAAATTAGGTGTCGCTTAATATCAAGAAATTTAAAACCGGTGAAGACGATGGAATAGAAGCAATTTTCTAGTTGAGTGTTTTTTTTTTAATTGGTGCCGCGTAGCAAATCAGATTGCGAGTTTGCCAATAGTCGGTGGCTTGATTATGCTAATGAAGATATACTGAGCAAGTAGCGATATCATACTGAGTGAGTAGCGATATCATACTGAGCGAGTAGCGATATATCATACTGAGCGAGTAGCGATATCATACTGAGCGAGTAGCGATATCATACTGAGCGAGTAGCGATATCATACTGAACTAGCCTGCGTTGCGGCTGTGGAGTATAGGAGTGCAGCTAGCGGAGATTAGGGGGATTGGGGCGAGAGAGAAAAAGAGAGAGGGGAGAGGGTGGGGAGAAGAGGAAGGCAGAGCCTGCCGGCAAGCCATGGTTATTTTTACTAATTAAAATGCATAAAATTAATAAATCATTCGACCGATTCATCCAATCACCATGCGACGGAAGTGATATCAAGTGTCGAACTGTAGAATCTCAAGGAATCTCGACTCGAGCGTAAAATTCAAAACAAAAAATATACGAACTTGGAGAATGTCAGCTGAAACTCCGAAAAAACATGTGAAGACAGAGCCTAAACCCAAACCTGTAATTGTTAACGACTTTTGCAGGATATGTAATGTATGTTTTAAGGTAGCGTTTGGGAATTCAAATATTTCCACGGCGAGAATCTGTTCAAGGCTTCAGAAAGAAAAGAGAGCCGAAGCTTTAAATAATTCTAGCTGGTGCCTGCAAAAGTATTGGACTTCATATTCCGAAATCTGCTGCTCTATCAGAGCGAGTCTGTCGTTAATTCCTGTGGAGGGAAGATTCGAAATGCAGTAGAGAACTACACCTTCGATTCGAGACTGATTCGAGAAAGTTTGCAGGATAAAGATAATTAGATAAAGAGAACTCGTTGCCGCTGAATATAAAGTCTCCACCAAATCAGAAAAGAACACTGCCAACCATGCACAATAACACCGGAACGAAGTTCTGCCAAAAGAAGCGTTAAAAACCATGCACACAACGTCACGAAATTATCAAAGCAGCTCGTATTTTCGGAAGCACAAGCCTGTTCCTCGAACACCACCGGTCCATGTTTCGACCGTGTGCGATTCGTTGACGACAATACAAGCAAGACGCTTGTGGAGTTCCGATGCAGGGTTCTTCAGCTCATCGCGAAATTCGCTCTCGTTACTTCTTCTGCAGAACTAAACAGCAATTTGAAGTTGCACTTCTGTCAGTTCCTCGGGTCTTAGGTCTGAAAGTTCGGAAGCAGGATCACCTAAGGAACTTAACTGGTTCAATCGATCTTTCACAATACTAGCCAAAGTGGCAATAACCAAAACGACAACCCGGCTATCATTTTCGACGTCTTTAACACTAGTGAATTCTTGGAATATCTTACTTTTTCCAAACCCAGTTTGGATCACAGCTAGTACATCTCTTCCAAACAAAAGATCTCTAATTGCCTTGCTCCTGTTCTTTCTTTAAATTCATCGCCGAGGGAATTCTCGGTAACTATGTTTGTCGCCATATTAATTGTTTCTGATCTTATCGCATGCCATGCATGAATAAAATTTAATGATTTCCGTCAATCACGCATTTTAGCCAATACCAATACGCGGCCTTCTGAGGCCGAGAGTTATCAAAATAACCATGGCTTGCCGGCAGGCTCTCTCTTCCTCTCTTCCCCACCCCCTTCCCCACTCTTATATTTCTCTCGCCCCAATCCCCCTAATATCCGCTCGCTGCGCTCCGATACTCCAGAGCCGCACAGGTCTTCACCTCTCAAAACCTTGCATTTTATTGGACCCCATTGGACTGCACTGACAAATAATTCCATTGTTTTAGGGTTAGGGTTGGTATATTGTTTCAGGGTTAGGCATTATTTGGATAGCCTTTACTATTCCAGGTTCCGAGGAGGTGAAGGCCGCCCCGAGCCGCAACCCAGGCTAATACTGAACGAGTAGCGATATCATACTGAGCGAGTAGCGATATCATACTGAGCGAGTAGCGATATCAATACTGAGCGAGTAGTGATATATCATACTGAACGACTAGCGATATCATACTGAGCGAGTAGCGATATCATACTGAACGATTAGCGATATCTTACTGAACGAGTAGCGATATCATACTGAACGAGTAGCGATATCATACTGAACGAGTAGCGATATCATACTGAACGAGTAGCGGTATATCATACTGAGCGAGTAGCGGTATATCATACTGAACGAGTAGCGCTATATCATACTGAGAGAGTAGCGATATATCATACTGAACGAGTAGCGATATCATACTGAACGAGTAGCGCTATCATACTGAACGAGTAGCGGTATATCATACTGAGCGAGTAGCGGTATATCATACTGAACGAGTAGCGCTATATCATACTGAGCGAGTAGCGATATATCATACTGAACGAGTAGCGATATATCATACTGAACGAGTAGCGATATCATACTGAACGAGTAGCGCAATCATACTGAGCGGTTTTCAAAAACAAAACAAGGGCGGCCAATTCGTCAAAATACGCAAATAATCTTATTGTTTCAGTTTAAGATTGAACAACTAGTTGGTTTCTACTAAAAGAAATCAATAATTTCACCTGGTGGCCATCTTGGATTCAAAGCGAGGCAATCCTTTGTGTTTGCAATGTTAGCTTCGCACTGAGGGATAGTCAGAACGATTTTAGCCTTGCAAAAACAAAGGATTGCCTTGCTTTGAACCCAAAATGGCAACCGGCTTGTAGTCTGATTGTTAAATATACTGATACATGTAATAATAATATATTAATGTAATAATAATATATATCGAATGACTTCTGCTGTACAGAGTGTACCCGTGCAGACCCGTTCGGGATGCAGAGCGGCGCACTGCCCGACCAACAAATCACGAGTTCATCAGCACAATCTGCATACCCTGCACGGCTAGGCCGGCTTGGTCACGTGAGTGGCGCGTGGTGTGCGGCACACAATAATAAGAACCAATGGCTTCAAATAGATCTGGGCGAGACGAAGGAAATGCTGGCCGTGGCTACAGAGGGACTGGCACAGGCTTGGGTGACACACTACTATTTACAGTACAGTTTAGATCTGGTCACGTGGTTCTGTTTTGGATATGACGACAAGGCTAAGGTAACACTTTAGATACTTAGCGAGCTACGAATCATGGGTCAGCCAGTTCAGTTCTCTTTGTCAGGACGTCATTTTCACAATTTGTATAAATCACCAAAAAGCTCGCATTGCATTCACTCAAGCCTGATTCAAACGTCGAACTTTTCATGCGCCGAACGCAATTGAAACAAAAGATAATTAGGCGGCTTCCTTTGTTCTAATTAGGTTTAGGGGGAAAATAAATCTTAATGGTCTGAGTGTATAATTTTGGATTACGAACGAAAACCAGGTCTAGTATGTATATCCAGTTCGGAAAATTGAGTAATCGATATAGAGAACTTGTTAACTTTGGGTTTAGCGTGTTTTTGCTCGTCCATAAGAAGGATTGAGTGGCGACTTTCTTCGTAGTAGAGCATAGTGGAAAGGAAAAGCATAACACAAGCAATTTATCTATTTTTTTGCAACAGTCAGATGAATTTGGCTTGTATAATGAACTGCTTGTCCGGCAAGATGAGAATATTTATTATGTTCGCTTGCATTTGCAAAATTGTGAAGTCGTTCCATACATTCTTTGGAAATTCTGAGTCATATCTGGTAGAAACCGCTTATGTACCGCGGGCGCAATGTCCGTGATTGTTGGCGATGTGTAAGTGCCAATGGAACAACATATTATGCATAGACCAAATATATTATTTAGGGAAAGCCTGACCGAAAACAAAGCGGTTTGAACAGTTAATTCAAGTATCAGAACAAGAAATACCCATTCCAATAACCATTTATCTTGCCTACTCAGATTCTAGCTTCGTCCCAAGGAGCCCGTACTGTGGTCATGTTTTCTCGTCCTATCGCGCGATACGTTCGTTTAAATCCACAAGCGTGGCACGGGAGGATTTGTCTTCGAGCTGAGCTCTACGGATGTTCCTTGGTACCAACATCAAGTAAGAACAGTTTGAGCAAATTTTGTACTATGAAATACTGCACCGTACTTACTGTACCGTAATTCTGTAATTTGATTGGACCAGAAAGTCAAAAAACAATGAAAAGTCATTTTAATGTCACGGCATGCTGTAAGTTGCCCATGCACTCAAACGACATTTGCTCTAAATGTACTTGAACTTTTATTGTGGACGTACGATAGACTCGCTCCAATTAACTAGTCCATGTAACCTAAATTATTGTTATCGCAAGACCAACGGCCACAGCGAAATTGGTTTGGTGGATTTAACGAATCAGTTTAAATAAAAGCTTCAATTCCTGCCAACTTCATGAACTAAGGCGCCTCGGAAAATCGGATCGCATAGACCACTTATGGATCGGATCGACCATGGATACGGATGGATCGGATCACGGATTATTGCTCAGATGACTTTTTTTCTTTTCTTTTGTGTAAGGCCCTTTGCAGGAAACAGTTACATGTACGTGCTGATATATAATACTTCGTTAACGAATGAATTGAGCTCGTGATCTCCATGGGAAGGCGTTTCCATGGATGCTGGAGGGCAAGCTATCTTTAAACATAGCGCCGCAATGGCGAACCCGTGGATGTAAAGTGTATTTTAGTGTGTTCTCAAGGGGAAACGTGGAAATGTCCACAATTTAAGTTATTGTTGCAGTTGTGATAGCCTGTAAAACCACGTGACCGATGATATCACCGTTACGACATCAGCACTAAGTGATTCATGGGGACCCAATACCATGTCTGTCAAAGTTTGAGCTGCCTGCCATTAGAAATGAGGGAGATACGGATCTCTGTTTACAAGCTCTATAATCTTGTCCGGTTTACTCTTAAGATCGGGCTATATTTAGTAGTATATTTAGCAACAAGAGTGATACCTATTCAAAGCTTAATTACATAGTATTTTTAGAACTTTCGCCTAATTGTGTTGATTCACTATGATAGTGCATTCTAAGTAGTTCTGTAACCTTCCATTGGAATCTTCTAGTGCACCGTTAAAGTAGCGTAGAATGTTCTACAAGTAACACGTATTGTGTGACAAAGTGTTATGGCGGTATACTATTCGCAATTCAGTGTAGCGAGATCAAATTGATCGCAAAAAACCTATCTTTAAATCAAAATGCCCTGCTGAACTTTGAAACCAGGTTATTAAAACCAGGTTATTAAAACGAGTTTGTATCCAGACCAAATCGCCGCAGAATTGAGTTTTTTGGAACCTAACGCTCGGCAAATGTGTAGCAAGCGTTTTATCAAATGTATACAGTGTGTGACCCGGGAGGTCAGCTGGCTGGGAGGTCACTGGTTATTCAGACTTAAGTAGAAAATATCTAGCCCTAACCCATCGTTACTTCGTTATACAGTAAATGACAGCGATCAAGGAAAAACTGTCCGATAATACACAGGATCACATTCCTCATATTTCAGAAACTTCGTTGTTGCCTTCGCCAATAACTGCTTACATCAACTTTCACGGATCTAAACTTACTTCATTAGCAGAAATGATTAATGATTATCCAGTTCGTAAAATCACGTGACCGATGACGTCATCATTATGACATCACCACTAAGTAATTCATGGCGTCCCAATACCGTGTCTGTCAAAGTTGAGCCTCCTAGCATTATAAATGAGGGAGATACGGGTATGTTCGTAAAATCATGTGACCGATGACGTCATCGTTATGACATCACCACTAAGTGATTCATGGGTCCCAATACCATGTCTGTCAAAGTTTGAGCGACCGTTCACTAATATTGAGCGATTTAGGCATGAAAACGTAAAAGTGTTTATGTCAGTATCGGTGGAACCCAAATGCGCATGCCTACTGGTATATAAGTACCCTTACGCTCACTTTATAGTAGCAAGAAGGGAACCGACGAGAAGGACTTATCAAAGTCAATTCTAATATCAATCAATGTTGCACATCGACCTTCAATTATTACTTAAATGAAATATCGATTACTATTACTGATCAATTGACTGC
Source organism: Actinernus sp. WN-2022 (assembly GCA_030867875.1). Classification (NCBI taxonomy): domain Eukaryota; kingdom Metazoa; phylum Cnidaria; class Anthozoa; order Actiniaria; family Actinernidae; genus Actinernus; species Actinernus sp. WN-2022. The sequence continues at coordinate 51,415,454 of JAOWCC010001751.1, read as the reverse complement.
TGATATCTTAGTAAGTGAGCGAGTGAGTGGCATTCCCACCCCGATAACTCATTCCTGCGTTTGCGTGCATCCACAAGTTTAAAATGCCTTTTTAGAAAGATCGACAATCGATTGGAGGTGGAAAATAGCATTTATCAAACAGGTTAAATATATGAATAGGAGATATTGTAGTTGAGTCTACGAATAGCAGTTTCAGCGGTATTGACCCGAACGCCTCACTTCAATGTAATGAAGCGCTATTCAAACTGTGTATCTAAATTAGTCGTGCTTGTTTAGGAGGGTGTTGGTGTCGTGTAAGAATGATGGTTTCAATGGCGCTTCATTACATTGAAGTGAGGCGTTCGGGTCAATACCGCTGAAACTGCTATTCGTAGACTCAACTACAATACCTCCTATTAAGTTTGTTTTGCCCTCCAGTACAACCTGCAAAAAGGTCCATTGTTTGTGTTGTTTACATTACTTGTTTTTCTCTGTGTTGTTTACATTACTTCACCGCCTCCCGGTTAGCTCAGTGGAGTTAAGCGCCGGTCTGTTGAGCGGGAGGTCGCGAGTTCAAACCCCGGCCGGACCAACACTTAAAATAACTGAGTAGAAGGTGCTGCCTTTGTGGAACAATTTCGTTCACGAGCTGCAATTCAAATGGTTAGACCTTCACGTCTTCTCGGATATAAGGACGTTAAATCGTAGGCCCATCAGTGGATGCAGAGCCACCTCGTGGAAATGCCAATGATTAAACCGTTATTATTATAATATTATTATTATTATTACTTGTTTTTCTCTGTGTTGTTTACATTACTTGTTTTTCTGTGTTGTTTACATTACTTGTTTTTCTCTGTGTTGTTTACATTACTTGTTTTTCTCTGTGTTGTCTACATTACTTGTTTTTCTCTGTGTTGTGTACATTACTTGTTTTTCTCTGTGTTGTGTACATTACTTGTTTTTCTCTGTGTTGTTTACATTACTTGTTTTTCTCTGTGTTGTCTACATTACTTGTTTTTCTCTGTGTTGTGTACATTACTTGTTTTTCTCTGTGTTGTTTACATTACATGTTTTTCTCTGTGTTGTGTACATTACTTGTTTTTCTCTGTGTTGTTTACATTACTTGTTTTTCTCTGTGTTGTCTACATTACTTGTTTTTCTCTGTGTTGTGTACATTACTTGTTTTTCTCTGTGTTGTGTACATTACTTGTTTTTCTCTGTGTTGTTTACATTACTTGTTTTTCTCTGTGTTGTCTACATTACTTGTTTTTCTCTGTGTTGTGTACATTACTTGTTTTTCTCTGTGTTGTTGACATTACTTGTTTTTCTCTGTGTTGTTTACATTACTTGTTTTTCTCTGTGTTGTCTACATTACTTGTTTTTCTCTGTGTTGTGTACATTACTTGTTTTTCTCTGTGTTGTGTACATTACTTGTTTTTCTCTGTGTTGTTGACATTACTTGTTTTTCTCTGTGTTGTTTACATTACTTGTTTTTCTCTGTGTTGTCTACATTACTTGTTTTTCTCTGTGTTGTGTACATTACTTGTTTTTCTCTGTGTTGTGTACATTACTTGTTTTTCTCTGTGTTGTCTACATTACTTGTTTTTCTCTGTGTTGTGTACATTACTTGTTTTTCTCTGTGTTGTTGACATTACTTGTTTTTCTCTGTGTTGTCTACATTACTTGTTTTTCTCTGTGTTGTCTACATTACTTGTTTTTCTCTGTGTTGTTGACATTACTTGTTTTTCTCTGTGTTGTGTACATTACTTGTTTTTCTCTGTGTTGTTGACATTACTTGTTTTTCTCTGTGTTGTTGACATTACTTGTTTTTCTCTGTGTTGTGTACATTACTTGTTTTTCTCTGTGTTGTGTACATTACTTGTTTTTCTCTGTGTTGTTGACATTACTTGTTTTTCTTTGTGTTGTCTACATTACTTGTTTTTCTCTGTGTTGTTGACATTACTTGTTTTTCTCTGTGTTGTGTACATTACTTGTTTTTCTCTGTGTTGTTGACATTACTTGTTTTTCTCTGTGTTGTCTACATTACTTGTTTTTCTCTGTGTTGTTGACATTACTTGTTTTTCTCTGTGTTGTTGACATTACTTGTTTTTCTCTGTGTTGTTGACATTACTTGTTTTTCTCTGTGTTGTTGACATTACTTGTTTTTCTCTGTGTTGTTGACATTACTTGTTTTTCTCTGTGTTGTTTACATTACTTGTTTTTCTCTGTGTTGTCTACATTACTTGTTTTTCTCTGTGTTGTGTACATTACTTGTTTTTCTCTGTGTTGTGTACATTACTTGTTTTTCTCTGTGTTGTCTACATTACTTGTTTTTCTCTGTGTTGTGTACATTACTTGTTTTTCTCTGTGTTGTTGACATTACTTGTTTTTCTCTGTGTTGTCTACATTACTTGTTTTTCTCTGTGTTGTCTACATTACTTGTTTTTCTCTGTGTTGTTGACATTACTTGTTTTTCTCTGTGTTGTTGACATTACTTGTTTTTCTCTGTGTTGTTGACATTACTTGTTTTTCTCTGTGTTGTTGACATTACTTGTTTTTCTCTGTGTTGTTTACATTACTTGTTTTTCTCTGTGTTGTCTACATTACTTGTTTTTCTCTGTGTTGTCTACATTACTTGTTTTTCTCTGTGTTGTGTACATTACTTGTTTTTCTCTGTGTTGTTGACATTACTTGTTTTTCTCTGTGTTGTCTACATTACTTGTTTTTCTCTGTGTTGTCTACATTACTTGTTTTTCTCTGTGTTGTGTACATTACTTGTTTTTCTCTGTGTTGTTGACATTACTTGTTTTTCTCTGTGTTGTCTACATTACTTGTTTTTCTCTGTGTTGTTGACATTACTTGTTTTTCTCTGTGTTGTTGACATTACTTGTTTTTCTCTGTGTTGTTGACATTACTTGTTTTTCTCTGTGTTGTTGACATTACTTGTTTTTCTCTGTGTTGTTGACATTACTTGTTTTTCTCTGTGTTGTTTACATTACTTGTTTTTCTCTGTGTTGTCTACATTACTTGTTTTTCTCTGTGTTGTGTACATTACTTGTTTTTCTCTGTGTTGTGTACATTACTTGTTTTTCTCTGTGTTGTCTACATTACTTGTTTTTCTCTGTGTTGTGTACATTACTTGTTTTTCTCTGTGTTGTTGACATTACTTGTTTTTCTCTGTGTTGTCTACATTACTTGTTTTTCTCTGTGTTGTCTACATTACTTGTTTTTCTCTGTGTTGTTGACATTACTTGTTTTTCTCTGTGTTGTTGACATTACTTGTTTTTCTCTGTGTTGTTGACATTACTTGTTTTTCTCTGTGTTGTTGACATTACTTGTTTTTCTCTGTGTTGTTTACATTACTTGTTTTTCTCTGTGTTGTCTACATTACTTGTTTTTCTCTGTGTTGTGTACATTACTTGTTTTTCTCTGTGTTGTTTACATTACTTGTTTTTCTCTGTGTTGTGTACATTACTTGTTTTTCTCTGTGTTGTTGACATTACTTGTTTTTCTCTGTGTTGTTGACATTACTTGTTTTTCTCTGTGTTGTGTACATTACTTGTTTTTCTCTGTGTTGTGTACATTACTTGTTTTTCTCTGTGTTGTTGACATTACTTGTTTTTCTCTGTGTTGTCTACATTACTTGTTTTTCTCTGTGTTGTTGACATTACTTGTTTTTCTCTGTGTTGTGTACATTACTTGTTTTTCTCTGTGTTGTTGACATTACTTGTTTTTCTCTGTGTTGTTGACATTACTTGTTTTTCTCTGTGTTGTCTACATTACTTGTTTTTCTCTGTGTTGTCTACATTACTTGTTTTTCTCTGTGTTGTTGACATTACTTGTTTTTCTCTGTGTTGTGTACATTACTTGTTTTTCTCTGTGTTGTTGACATTACTTGTTTTTCTCTGTGTTGTTGACATTACTTGTTTTTCTCTGTGTTGTGTACATTACTTGTTTTTCTCTGTGTTGTTGACATTACTTGTTTTTCTCTGTGTTGTTGACATTACTTGTTTTTCTCTGTGTTGTCTACATTACTTGTTTTTCTCTGTGTTGTCTACATTACTTGTTTTTCTCTGTGTTGTTGACATTACTTGTTTTTCTCTGTGTTGTGTACATTACTTGTTTTTCTCTGTGTTGTTGACATTACTTGTTTTTCTCTGTGTTGTTGACATTACTTGTTTTTCTCTGTGTTGTGTACATTACTTGTTTTTCTCTGTGTTGTGTACATTACTTGTTTTTCTCTGTGTTGTTGACATTACTTGTTTTTCTTTGTGTTGTCTACATTACTTGTTTTTCTCTGTGTTGTTGACATTACTTGTTTTTCTCTGTGTTGTGTACATTACTTGTTTTTCTCTGTGTTGTTGACATTACTTGTTTTTCTCTGTGTTGTCTACATTACTTGTTTTTCTCTGTGTTGTTGACATTACTTGTTTTTCTCTGTGTTGTTGACATTACTTGTTTTTCTCTGTGTTGTTGACATTACTTGTTTTTCTCTGTGTTGTTGACATTACTTGTTTTTCTCTGTGTTGTTGACATTACTTGTTTTTCTCTGTGTTGTTTACATTACTTGTTTTTCTCTGTGTTGTCTACATTACTTGTTTTTCTCTGTGTTGTGTACATTACTTGTTTTTCTCTGTGTTGTGTACATTACTTGTTTTTCTCTGTGTTGTCTACATTACTTGTTTTTCTCTGTGTTGTGTACATTACTTGTTTTTCTCTGTGTTGTTTACATTACTTGTTTTTCTCTGTGTTGTCTACATTACTTGTTTTTCTCTGTGTTGTCTACATTACTTGTTTTTCTCTGTGTTGTCTACATTACTTGTTTTTCTCTGTGTTGTCTACATTACTTGTTTTTCTCTGTGTTGTTGACATTACTTGTTTTTCTCTGTGTTGTTGACATTACTTGTTTTTCTCTGTGTTGTTGACATTACTTGTTTTTCTCTGTGTTGTTGACATTACTTGTTTTTCTCTGTGTTGTTTACATTACTTGTTTTTCTCTGTGTTGTCTACATTACTTGTTTTTCTCTGTGTTGTCTACATTACTTGTTTTTCTCTGTGTTGTGTACATTACTTGTTTTTCTCTGTGTTGTTGACATTACTTGTTTTTCTCTGTGTTGTCTACATTACTTGTTTTTCTCTGTGTTGTCTACATTACTTGTTTTTCTCTGTGTTGTGTACATTACTTGTTTTTCTCTGTGTTGTTGACATTACTTGTTTTTCTCTGTGTTGTCTACATTACTTGTTTTTCTCTGTGTTGTTGACATTACTTGTTTTTCTCTGTGTTGTTGACATTACTTGTTTTTCTCTGTGTTGTTGACATTACTTGTTTTTCTCTGTGTTGTTGACATTACTTGTTTTTCTCTGTGTTGTTGACATTACTTGTTTTTCTCTGTGTTGTTTACATTACTTGTTTTTCTCTGTGTTGTCTACATTACTTGTTTTTCTCTGTGTTGTGTACATTACTTGTTTTTCTCTGTGTTGTGTACATTACTTGTTTTTCTCTGTGTTGTCTACATTACTTGTTTTTCTCTGTGTTGTGTACATTACTTGTTTTTCTCTGTGTTGTTGACATTACTTGTTTTTCTCTGTGTTGTCTACATTACTTGTTTTTCTCTGTGTTGTCTACATTACTTGTTTTTCTCTGTGTTGTTGACATTACTTGTTTTTCTCTGTGTTGTTGACATTACTTGTTTTTCTCTGTGTTGTTGACATTACTTGTTTTTCTCTGTGTTGTTGACATTACTTGTTTTTCTCTGTGTTGTTTACATTACTTGTTTTTCTCTGTGTTGTCTACATTACTTGTTTTTCTCTGTGTTGTGTACATTACTTGTTTTTCTCTGTGTTGTTTACATTACTTGTTTTTCTCTGTGTTGTGTACATTACTTGTTTTTCTCTGTGTTGTTGACATTACTTGTTTTTCTCTGTGTTGTTGACATTACTTGTTTTTCTCTGTGTTGTGTACATTACTTGTTTTTCTCTGTGTTGTGTACATTACTTGTTTTTCTCTGTGTTGTTGACATTACTTGTTTTTCTCTGTGTTGTTTACATTACTTGTTTTTCTCTGTGTTGTCTACATTACTTGTTTTTCTCTGTGTTGTTGACATTACTTGTTTTTCTCTGTGTTGTTGACATTACTTGTTTTTCTCTGTGTTGTTTACATTACTTGTTTTTCTCTGTGTTGTTGACATTACTTGTTTTTCTCTGTGTTGTTGACATTACTTGTTTTTCTCTGTGTTGTTGACATTACTTGTTTTTCTCTGTGTTGTGTACATTACTTGTTTTTCTCTGTGTTGTTGACATTACTTGTTTTTCTCTGTGTTGTTTACATTACTTGTTTTTCTCTGTGTTGATGACATTATAAACCAAACACGTTGCATGGCACTACCCAACACACGCTAAGACGTAGCTAGCGTCTAATACGCATGCTCACATCTTATTACCGGTAGAGTGGCAACCATGTACAGCTGTTTCGTCCTTGTTAGGACTCATCAGCATGGCATAGCCCCCAAGACCGTCAGCCTCACTTTAGATCATAGGCCTCAGAATCTGGTTACTCTAGCGGCGAGCTCGAAAGCTGCTTTAAACCCCAGCCACCACGCTACACGTGTGGGAGCTAGAGATGTGAACAAGCGCTATAGCAATGTGGATCTCTCCGAAGAGGATCTGGTAGTGCAAAATGGAAATGGCATGGCGAAATCCGAAATTATAAACCAAACACGTTGCATGGCACTACCCAACACACGCTATGACGTAGCTAGCGTCTAATACGCATGCTCACATCTTATTACCGGTAGAGTGGCAACCATGTACAGCTGTTTCGTCCTTGTTAGGACTCGTGCCATTTCCATTTTGCAGCTTTCGAGCTCGCCGCTAGAGTAACCAGATTCTGAGGCCTATGATCTAAATTGAGGCTGACGGTCTTGGGGGCTATGCCATGCTGATGAGTCCTAACAAGGACGAAACAGCTGTACATGGTTGCCACTCTACCGGTAATAAAATGTGAGCATGTGTATTAGACGCTAGCTACGTCATAGCGTGTGTTGGGTAGTGCCATGCAACGTGTTTGGTTTTTGATTACATTACTTGTTTTATGGTATTTTCCACATTCACCCCAAGAGCGAGTAGCTCATCTATTAATTAATTGAACCGTAAAAAAAAGGGAAAAGGGAAATATATACATAGTTCCTAATATTACAAAAAGGGAAATTGTAAAAAGGTTCAGAAAAATAGAGACTTGAACTAGTGTATCTAGCAGTCAGACTAGAAATGAATTACTTTTCGGAAAAAGGTTTTTATTTATGTAATTATCTTCTGACATTACGTTGTCTGTAATATATTGAGTTCAAAATATGTTTTATGTCGATGCGTATGCGTGGGCTTTGTCGGTAGTCGCATTTTATTTTCTGAAGATAACCCAATAATTGACAGAGTACGTCATAATGTGTTCGAATAATTTGGCCATGAATGTGGTATTTTATTTAATTACTTCATTTAGAGAGATAATGTTGTCTTCAGCGAAGGTGAGCGAATAACAGGCCATCGTAAGCAGGATTACATGACATAAATAAGATGAACTGAAGGCGGGCTAATAACAGGCCATCGTAAGCAGGATTACATGACATAAATAAGATGAACTGAAGGCGGGCTAATAACAGGCCACGTAAGCAGGATTACATGACATAAATAAGATGAACTGAAGGCGGGCTAATAACAGGCCACGTAAGCAGGATTACATGACATAAATAAGATGAACAGAAGGCGGCATTACCGGGGAAGGAGGAGGGAAAATTGTGTGCAGTTAACGAGGCCGGTCTTCTTGACCGCCCCACCTTTTGTAAACAGGATATCTGTTTTCCGCTAATGGAATTTAATCCTGAGGAATAAAAATATTTACTTTTATCGCAATTCATTGTAAACAACACCTAGAATTATGAATTGTCAGATTTAAAATGAATCTGATCGGATCACCTATGATCACTGCCAAGGCATAGCTTGCCATGATGGCTAAACATTAATTGAAGTAATTATAAAATAAAATGCCTCTACATAAAGGACATTATGGTTTCGCCCATAATCTCGTGGTTATTTTTCGTTGGTTTTCGCAATTAACGTTTCGTGTGGAAACAATCTCAATCAACCACTCTCGCAGCGGTCCAAATACCGACCAGTCGTACGGCCGTTGAAGAACCAATCAGATGTTCCTTTCGCCGTGAGACCAGCTTGTGATATGACGATAAAACAGTTTATACCACCGTTATTTGTTTTTCTTCAGTATATAACATTTAAATTTGTAAACTTGTACTTCTCACAGGTTTTACTTACCCTTCACCAATGCAAGGATCGTGTGATGTTATTCAAACAACCCAACCACCTACGACTACCCTACCCACGACTCAACAACCTACAGCACTACATAAAGCAACAACAAAGCCAGGTAACAATTGCTTCACTCCGTAGAGATCGCATACCGCATGTCTCGTTACAGCTGAACTATTAAGGCCGTCGGATACATTTTCAGTCTAATATAATTTTGAAACAGCAAGAGCTTTCCGGTTTAATTTGCTGAGTTATATATTTTGTTTCAAATTCTCTTCTTAAAATCATCATGATCTCTTACATTATTGTTTTGCTTCATCAGTTTAAGCCGCATGTTAGTTCAACTATTACTTAGCTATGTTCATCTAGATATATAATGTCTGCTTTATGTTTGTCTTTATTGTTTTAGGTGTGTACTGTAATGTTTTTCACAGGATAAATAGAGGTTGACACGAAAGCCAACAGGCTATTTCAGCCTCGGCACACTTCCATCCTATTTTCATCCAATGTATTTATATTAGTATTGCTCTCGTTTCTTGTTATTTTTCACCTAATTGTAACATCCATTAAGAAAAGTGCAAATAAAAGTCTAATGGAAGCGGATTAGTTAACATAGTGTGTTTTTAATACTGCCGTGAGTAATGTTGTTCGAAAATTGTTGAACTTTCCCGAGTTATACTCGCCGTTACAAGTGTGGTCTCCATGGGGTCGACGTTCTAAGGATCTTCACACAACGCTAACAGAGTTTATATTGAAATCGTGTGAGATATTTTAAATATTACATTGAAATCGTGCGAGCTTTTAAATACTACATTGAAATCGTGTGAGCTTTTAAATGCTACATTGAAATCGTGTGAGCTTTTAAATATTACATTGAAATCATGTGAGCTTTTAAATACTACATTGAAATCGTGTGAGCTTTTAAATATTACATTGAAATCGTGTGAGCTTTTAAATATTACATTGAAATCGTGTGAGCTTTTAAAGAAGCTGTGTCACGGTAAGGACATAGTTTTTTCATATCAACTGACGAATTTTGCGCGCGCACACGTGGGATGTTAAATATTAAAATCAACGCAAATCTACATAAATCACAAACTAACTATGCATCTGGCAGATTTTAAGGAAAATATTGTACACCATTTCAATCAAACATCGAGGGAGGAGACTTCAAGTGTTTGCAGCCATCAATCGACTATTGTCTCCACACATGCGTAGCACCATGACATAGTGGCCCTTTAACTTGCTCTTTTCTATGCAGCTAATATGTGTTCATGGACTGCATTTTTTCATGGGGTACGTACGTTGTTGATGATTGACTCAGATCGATTGCCCGAAGTGGGACACTGCTAGCAGAGGTTTCTATCTTTATTTAACCTGTGCAAGTAGGGTATCGGAGAGGGCGCTTATTCAAGGATTTTCGTAATTACAATTACTTTTCCATTTTATATTACAGCTATCCCTATCCAAAACCTCAGGATCAGAATACACAAGTCTGTGGTAAAGACTGATGAGGTATTCCTGATTGGTCTGTATTATCACGAGGGTGATAATGTACGATATAAGTGGAACCTGGGAGATGGCATGGAGGCAGTATCTCGTACCAACAGCAGACCTTTCCCACAGGCGTACAATACGCCAGGGGTGTATATGATCACTGTGTTAGCTCACAACAGCATAACCAATGTTACAGATTCAGCTGTCATGGTAGTTCAAGATCCCATAACGGAGCTTCGCCTTGCTGATCCAATTGCACCGATGGAGCCGACCACCAAATTCAAAGTGTCTTGGAACATCTTAACAGGTAAAACATTTAATCCATTTAATCCTGATACCATTCCATAGTTCATAAAAAAAAGGTTTTCATTTGCATAGCTTGCCTTAGAGCCAGATCTCATGCTTCAGTACCTGAATAATGTTGTGAGTTTTAAATTAGGGATATAAATATCACCATAAGGTCTTGTTAACTATTAATAATGAATTAATTATCATGATGCAAAGATTCTTGTTCCTGGCGACTTATAAGGAATCATAGACTTCACTTCAAATGTAGCCTCCTGAACAGCCGTATCCAGTGTTAGTGTTCAGGGGGGGGGGGGGGGGGGGGGTGGACTGAACACTGGACACGGCTGTTTAGGAGGCTACTTCAAATGAGCCTGTCAATCATTATGTTACGAGGACCTTCCGATGAGATTTCCATGACGATAACATATTTCTCGATGGTGTGCCTAATTGTCATCTCATCATTTTTTATGATGTCTAATAAGGAGCACAATAAAAGCAAATTTAGAGTTGATTGGCCAAGGGGCATAATATTACAAGTACAACGTTTGCTTGATAAAATCTAGCTAATGTCTGCGATGTATTGCTTTCACTTCTCCATAGGAACAAACGTTTCGTTTACCTTGGATTTTGGAAATGGAGCTTCGCAATTGATCACGGAAATAACTAGACAACCAAAATCGCTCTACACGATATATAATCAGTACCCGAGCATTGGGCATTTCAAGTTTACCATAACAGCGCAGAACCGTGTAAGCCCCTCTGTCATCACGCGAGTTGAAGTTATAGTTGAAAACGCATTAGAAGGGCTTACTGCGAGATGGAATGTACCGCGGCCGCCCAAAACAAGTAGAAGCAAAATCTTTCTCGCCGTTGGTGAAGAGGTGTCAATTCAGGCGAATGTGTCTTCAGGAACTGGTCCATGGTACCAGTTTGATTTTGGAGAAAACACTGTTGGTAATCTATCTGTAGGAACCACAGTTTACAAATATAGCTCCGTTGGGACCTACAGTGTTGGTGTGACGTGTTTTAATCATATCAACTCGCTTACGGCTCGTTATGAACGTTTATTAGTCATCCAGGCAGATGAGAAAATCAGAGTTTTAAGTATGATAATTAAGCCAGCACAGCTTGGGAAAATATCAACCTTCTTTCTGACAAAAAGCTCTGGGACAGCCTTCACATGTGACTGGTCCTTTGGAGATGGCTTCTCTACAGCAACTGATATCGGTGGCTTCAGTTTACCAGTTTTACATCTTTACAAGACTATTGGACAGCCGCACCTAGTAACGGTCTGTTGCGAGAACAGACACGGCAAGACATGTATCCAAGTTCATGCTAAAGTTGAAATTCCGATAAAAGGGTTGAAGATAACTTCGAGAAAAAGTATCATCATGACAAATACAACTGTTTCCTACGACATTGAGATCCAAAACGGTTCTCATGTAACTTATGAAATAAACTTTGGTGACGGTCAACATCTGTCTAAACACTTTAAAAACACAACTGCAAGAGACAGGGCGTATAGACTCCAGCATAATTTCACAGATGTTGGGGTTTTCACCGTTAGAGTTGATGCTAGGAATTCTCTTGGACACATGGAAACCAAGTGTAGCAATAAGGTAATAGTTCAAAACCCAATAATCGGGAATCTTTTATTGACATCTAACTCTCCTGTAAAGTTAGCAGCTGGAAAAGTTACCGTTACACTTGGTATTTCGGAAAGAATTGATATTCCAACAAATGCGTCATGCATGTGGAACTTTGGAGAAAATACCGTTTTGAAAACATCTTTGACATTAAGTTCAAGAAGACAGCAAGAGTTCACACGATTATATACAAAGGAAGGAAGGTATCTAGTCAAAGTCAATTGCTCTAATATGGTTAGTGCTTCTCGTGTGAGTACAACAGTAATTGTTCATAAAATGATTACACCTAAGTTGACCATATCAAGAGAGCTAGCCAGACCATCGAACGACTCCCAGACTCCCGACTCCCGGCGTTATTTTGCTCGCGGGGAAACCGTACGATTTTGTGTTACTACACAGGAATTTGACTTATCGTACACGTGGTTCAGCCTCGGCAAAGACTGGATAAGAACAAACAGTCCTTGTTGGAAGTATTACTTGAATACAGCAGGAGTACATCATATAAGAGTGCACATCAGTCATACCCTTGAAAATACGAATGTGAGCACCTTCATTATTGCGCAAGAGAAAATTGCAGGTTTATATATCAATGCGAGTGAGACATCCTTTGTAAGGACTTTAACGATTATCTACTGGTCTGCGGAAAACTTTGGAACGGATGCGTGCTTCTATTTCAACTTGAATGACACAAGCGCAGTCGTGGTGTTCGGCTCAGCTTTGTGTTCTTCCAAAAAACCTGCTAATTCACCACTCATTATCATTAAAGAGGGGACTATTTCATACAAGCATAAGTATCGAAACGAAGGAAGATATAGAGTCACCATTACAGGATTGAACATGGTTTCGAGTGAAACAAAGTCAGCCATAACTGAAGCCAGAAAGCCGATTTGTAAAGTTTTCGACGTAGAAATAAAATCAAACAACCAGAGTGTCCGTAACTGCACATTCAGGAAGAACGAAGCATTTGCGTTAAACGCTACTTACAATATAAACTGTATCATGGCAGAACGCTTTTCTGTTCATTGGAAATTACTAAAGATTTTAGGTAACACCGAAACCGAAATTCGTTTAGAAACTCACCTTATCTATACCAAAAGAACCCTAAATATTCCATCAAAAGAATTAGCTTACGGGATTTATAAAATTGTGGCGATTATCGATGTATCTGGAACAGATATTCGGGAACTGTACGGTGATGTTAGCCAAAATGACAGTGTTTCTATTAAGATTATATCATCTCCCCTGAAACCGATCATAAAAGGCGGAAGCCAGAGACATATCGACCCAGAGTCATGGTTCACTTTAGATGGAATGCAGTCGTTTGATCCTGATGATAAAAAAGCAACTTTCAATTTGGGACATCGTTGGTACTGCAGAACCAGGAAAGAGGCAGACCCAAATGACAAGTTCGTTGGTTGCTATAGGAAGTATAATAACCCGCAGGACGTAATAGGGCGTGGTGGGGTATACTCTACCAACTCAAATGAGTTTGCAAGGAAAAATACCTATATCTACACACTGGAAATACTTAAGGAAGGCAGAGTTGCATCGATCGAACAAGAGGTGTTTATTAATTATGGCAATCCACCATCTATAACGTTGTCGTAAGTAAATGTTTGATATTTCGTATTTTAAAGCAAACTCTATTTCAACATCTATGTCATCTTATTTTATAATTCTAGTTAACTGTGCATAACAACTGAAGACAGTCCAGTTGAACTAATATTCTAATAATATTTATTTAAGGTGTCTCCCAGAATGCACCGGGCGCCTAATTCCGGTCAAGAGTCTTGTTCTTCTGAGTGAGTGTACAAGTTGCAGTTCATCAGCACGACTTAGCTATAAATGGGAGGTATTTCAAATAGCCACCTCTAACAGCATTCTGGCCCCTGTGAAGATTCTCCCATCTCAAACACGTTTCGGTTTGCTTGCTTCACGCTTGGAAATCCTACCCAATGTGTTTGCTGCTGGGAAGAAGTACATCGTTGTGCATTCAGTCTGGAAGCACGGCGGCCCGCCGGTTACAGCTAACTACACCTTTACGGTATACAAAAATACCCCACCTAAATCAGGCGATTGCTCAGTCTCACCTATAACAGGTCTTGCGATGGATACACCTTTTGTGATGCACTGTATGGGATGGGTTGATGCTGATGGTCCTCTCACATACACGTTTTACTACAAACTTGACAAGGAAATTATTCTCGTATATTCAGGCCCTTTTGCACAATGGAGCTTTAAACTACCAGTTCAACAGGGAGAAGACAATTCCACCGTCTTGCTAGTGGCAGATGTTCAGGATTCACTACTTCTTGGGACCAGGATCAAACGTTTTGTTTTGGTTAGTGATTACTTATTAAGTAACACAAATATATTATCAAATCCAAGGGAAAACTATTGAAACAGTTGTTTCGATTTTGATGTTTCTATTCCTAATGTTGTGAATATTTTAAACACTTTCTCAGTTCAGTGGAAAGCCCAACTTCAAAATGGAATGAAGGTGCCGGGTAAAAACAGAAAAAAAACTCACTTGAGTTAAATATAGAAATATCTGTAGCATCTTGCATCACTGATAAATATTATGGTAACTATATCGATTGAATAGATGTGAGAGGACGTAATTGCGAACGTTAAAGGGATACCCGAGTCCAAAACACATATGGACTCAACATGATCTTTAGACTGTTCTGAACACTGAAATCGCAATAAAATTGATTTATTTTGCAATGCGTACCCGTGGGTTCGCGATCTTTTAAAAGTAGAAGTAATAAATACGTCGAATACATGTGTTTTTCCATTGTAGGTAAACAAACGAAAGAAAGTTGACTTGACGTCCATTATGGATGCACTGGATGGCGGAAACATGACCACGAACACAACAAAGTTAATGAGTGTCGCCGAGATGGTGCAGTTGACAAATACAGTTACATACTCACTGAATCAAGCCAGTCAGATCAACAGGGGCCGCAATGAAAGCAATGGAAATGATCCCAGAAAGGCTGTAAGGGTGACATGACTAGTTAATTAAGTTATGGCACTTCTTTTTATCATATTAAATACTCAAAGGTTTGAGAAATCCTCTCATTTGCCTTTATTGATCTGATATCATAATTATGAAATGAGCCGATGCTTACAGTGAATAAAGATATTCTGTAAACCATTTCAGATTCGAGAGAAAGTAACCCTTCAATTGCGAGATGTCGTTTTACGTGTCAAAAACAACAACAGATCATCAGTGAACGAGCTCGATCTCGTGAGTAATGCACTAAAAGATGCCACCCAAGAATACCAGGAGCTCACAAAACAGGCTGTGGTAAGTTACATTGCTTGTATTTAGCCATTTCGTGACTTTTGAAAGCTCACTACATTTTTTATTATCATGCCAATCTTCTTCAAACTCGGTAAACCTACTAATTTTAGTATGACCTTTCTTGTGATGGAGTTCATTTTTTAATCATTTTTTAATCAACTCCGAAATGGCTTGTCCTCTGTGCCGAGAACTCCACCATGTTAAGAAAACAATGTTATGGGGATGCCCATGAAACTAAAACAATCAGAGCTAATGAAGCGTTGCGATGAAATGCTTCGTTGAACCACTGGGCATCCCATGAAATAGTTTTTAACATGGCGGTGTTATCGTTCAGTCTATTCAAATTGCCACCCGATACGGGAAGCACGTGAAATATCATCCAGTAAGTAGATAAAAAACATTAAGTTAATGAACAGTTTCTATGGGGAGCAGAGTTCGTGCCTAACTCGTGCAAACACAATACCAATATACCATTATTTAGAACTGTTCCTCTCTGAATCGAATTTCATATTGTGCTACGCAAAATGTTTCTAACCCTAATTTCGTTTACTTCTAATTGGCTACTACCAAATTGAAAAAAAAAGGACTGGGCCGAGTTTGTAAAGTTAATCTAATTATAATCTAATGAAGAAATGAACTCCATGATAAGAAAGAGCACATTGAAATTAGTAAGTTTTCAAAATTTTGGGACGTTTTATCGGATATTTACCATGTGGTGCGCTTTCAAAAATCACAAAAATAAGAGACATTTGTATAGATTGGAGGGACGCTTGTTCTTCCATTCCAATCCATACAAATGTCTCTTATTTCGCTTGTTATTCAGTTTCTATTTACCAAATCATGTTCAAACTTGGTATTCTTACTAATTCCGATGTGCTCTTTCTTATGGCGGCAAGGTTTATTTGTTAATTGGATTAACTTTACAAAATCGGCCCCAGCCCTTTTTTCAATTTGGTAGTGGCTCTGATTCATCCGATTTTTTTGATATTTCAGATGACGAGCCTTGAGTCTGTGGTTGTCATTGCATCAATTCTAAAGGGAAATAAAAAAGAAGGTTCAGCAGGGGTGACTGCAGTAGCGACGAAGCTTGTTGAGGTTGTTGGTAACATTCTAGGTGCTGTGAGACTGACAGAAACATCAAATGATGGTGACGAGAAAGGGACCAATCAGGAATCAAATAAGGTGGTTCTTATCGTACAGTTATCAGTTCGTGAATAATAAACGTATGCACTGTTATACGTCACATACTTTGAAATACTCATCATGAATGTGCCGTTATGAATAATATAACCGCAATTTTAATTTACACAATGTTAATTTAATTTACATTCTTACTTAATTTTTTTTATGTTCGTAAAACTAAGGGACCGGTCATTAATCATGCATGGGAGGTTCCGGTAGGTGGGAAAGGCGGTGGCCTCAATTGTTTCGTTTTTGCCTGAATGGGAGCAGACTCCAGAAACATGTGTTACAGAGGAGGTCTTAAATACATTCTAGAAGTTTCTCATCCACCGCCCCCTCCCATTATTAATGTAATGACTAGTCCCTAACGTTATAATAATAATAATATCTTTATTGGCCCAATAAAATTACGTAAAGGATCTTACAATATTAAAAGATGAGGCGGTAAATGTGACAGCTATTGACAAACAACGATAAAGTAAAATACAATAAAAAGTCTAAAAATCTAGCAATAACTTATATCTAAAAATTAGTCTATTTACAAATATGTTCTTAAAAGTAACGCTTAGTGACGATCTTTAGAAGGTGGCAGGAATTGGGTCTTAAATTATACACAGCAGATTTCTTTAGAGGCATCAAAGGTCTTAAGGGATGATTAGTACAGCTAGATGATCTATTATTAAAAATGTTTCTATCATATTTTTCTAGTAGAGTGAATATGTTATAATGTGTATAGGAATAACCGTCTCTTGTAACAACGGTCAAGGAAGCGCTGCACAGTATTTAAATCTGTTGTGCTAGCGCCTTTACGTCTTGAAGTAGCAATGATTCAAATTAAGCAAAACTCATTCCATCAATCTATCAGATTTGAGAAACTTATCCCTCTGCCTCTCCTCAAGGACATAGCGAAGCAGGTAACCAAGAAAGTTCTGAAAGCTCTAGATGACGTTGGCACTGCTGTATTGTCCACCAGATCAGTTGGGGATCCACCGGTAAAGATTAGCACCGCTAACGTCAATCTAACTCTGGAGAAGAACGACGAGTCCTCCATTAGCAACAAGACGATGGTTTGTAGCAAAGGCTCCATCAAGTTACCCACAGCAGACGGCTTGAACTTTAACAGCTCTAAAAAGACAACAGTCAATATACAGGTATCGCGAGTATGAATGTAAATTACGTCATAGCACTTGTTACGGACTCTAATATAAATCTTCGAATAAATTTTGTATAAGTAAACGCTTAATGCGAAGAATTCTCACAGAGGGAAGTAGTGGAGATTTAGGCCATTCCTCGCATTGCCCAAAAAGGTCTAGGGTACAGTCTTCTTAAATTAGGCTAGGATGGAACGTTAAGGAAGCTATTCAAAGGCCTATATAGGAAAATCACATGCCTGACGAGGTAATTCCACGTTAAATTCCACGAGAAAACCGATATCGCCCGTGTCGCTTCGACGAGGGCGCGTATCGGTTTTTCGAGTGCAATTTAACGTGGAATTACCGAGTCAGGCATGTGATTTTCCTTGAATCGCATAGTCCGATGAATTACTTGAAGATTTAGTACTTTTGTTGATATTTTGCTAAGTTATAAATAGCGCGCGTAGTCTACAGTGGTGATTCCACTCTGAATCACCACTCCGTATCAGCCAATCAGCGTCTGATTTCGCAAATGCACCGTGCGATTCAGCTTTGGCTATGCGATTCTCTGAATAATAGACTGGTTGTGATATGTACTGCCTGATTTTTTGACAATTTACAACAAAAACGTCAATGAAGACTGAATATTTACTGCTTTGTAGTTTTGTTCATTGGTTTGCAACACGCATCATACTAATATATTCATTATTTGTTTTTAGCTATTAGAGCTTGGCAATCCCTTCAAGTGGTCTCAATCTTCAGAAAACGTTACTTCTCCAGTGATTGCATTAGCACTCAAGAAACCAGATGGCGCCGAATATAATATCACCAACACAAAAGAATACATCGAAATAAACTTTGTATCCAATAATGACAAGGACGATAGCAAGCAACCACGTACCTTATATACTCTCTCTCCCGACAACGGAACAACAAGATTTCATCAGTTTAACTGGAAATTGCTAGAAACTAGTGTAAACCTTGAATTCGTGCCTGAGAGTACTTCTATTATCAATTGGGTTATCTTAATGGCTCATGGCCAGCGGCCCTCTGCATCACACTATGCGCAGTCATGGTCAATATCCTCAACGCCGAATGCAACGGGCAGGGTGCATGCGTTTCAGCTCACACGTGACGTGTTTAAGTACCAAGGATTGTATCATGCTAGTGTTCGTCCAGTATTGTCAGACGAAGAGAGACTTCTTTGGAGATCAGGACACTTTAACATCTCGTACAGTATGGAAGTTCATCAATCAGCGT